>CM053792.1:217256190-217856190 GCA_028749045.1 Cupressus sempervirens
CTAAGGAGTATCTTCAACACACAAATCATTGGTTGGATGTCACACAACATGAATTGAATCTCTCATTTTGTAATTTAAATCCTGAAACAAAGATTGGGAAAACAATCTTTGAAAAATTGAAACCATATTTTGTGAAGATAAATAGATCTTTTGAAACATTTTGTTATTGATATCATGTTGAATTTTATTTGTACTATCAAGGGTTCTGAAAGATGATAGAAGAAATTGGTGGTTCTCAAAACAACTAAGCCAATTCATAACATCAATCTTATGTGACAAACCAAATAATCGTGCAATAGGTGAAGTAGATTACATAAGAGGATCTTGTGAAACATGTGGTAACCTAACTAAATTTCTAGAGATGAAGATACTGATATGATGAGGATGGTAACATAAGAGATATAAGTACATAAAGTTGGAACTAAAAGTTGGAAAAGAATCAACAAGATAGGAATATGTAGAGGGTGACATACGTATTAGAGAATTTATGTCAAATTTTCATACCTTGGTTCAACCATATATACGTCATGTTTTTTTGTGAAGTGGGAAGAAAAATAGTTTCAAACATAAGGGAAACTTTCCCACTCAAAACAATTTTATATGTTGTCGATTTTCCAGAGAATTACTCTTTCATTTCTCAAAAACAAATTCAAGTGCAATACTACTATACAAAGAAACTTACTATTATGGTTCAAGTCCCTTATCAACATGCACAAATTAATTTGGATGTGTAAGGTCCCTCCTCATATGTGCTTATTAAATATGAATTTCTCTATTAAATCCTTTATAGGAGATTGGAATAGATATGAAGTAATGATGTTATCTTGACTGTTTAAACATTAAATTTCACTAACGATTTTAGTAGGTGTTTCACCTTATTATGATGATGTTAATTATGCTACCTTGATTATTAGGTTATATGTGTTTATATATCTTAGCATGCCCTATTGATGATGTTTAGGTATATGCATGCTTAATGAGGATTATTCTAGTACTTTAATTCAAATTGATGAATATGTTATGTTATATTGGTTAAGCAATTTTTAATGGTTAAATATATGAGTAGAAATGAGATAAAAAATTATTTATATCAAATATTGATGTGATTATCCAAATGAGTTTTAAATATATGCATGTGAAGTGTGCAAGATTATTAGCCAAGAAATATAATGGAGAATCGAAACTCGACCCTATGTATAGTTTGTGAAAACCACAGTTGAGTCTAATGAAAGATGTAGACCCGTTGTTTTGTATTTTATTTGTATCATAAATTGAATGTGTGTATAATTCTATAAATCATAAAGTGTTTAATGTTTTGTAACAATGATTTTATAGTCTCACTTGGCACTCGTACAACATGATAATTAGGGTTAGCCGAGTAAACTAATAATCTGACATGGACTAGGTTAGTAACCTAATAGTAATTAGTGGATAATCAAGGTTAATTAACCTAATCAAGGTTTAGTGGTAAGATTACATTTCTAGCATTTTTAGAAAGTCCAAATATTTCAAGCAATTTAATAGGTCTCTAAATACTCCTAGAGGCCAAAATAAATAAAAACTAAGTTCCTAGGGGGTATATGTATGGGTTGGGAGCATTTTCCACCCCTCTAACCCCTTTCCTTGACTTTTGTAACCATCCAAATATCCCATGTTTTCTTTAGTGCGAAAATTGGAGCTTCACCATGGGTTTCACAAGTTATACTCCACCATAAAGTTTGCCTTAATGATAGGATTAAGTTAGAAGACTCTAGAAGCCCTTAGTCAAGTGGGGAGTTATTGCAATTTGTAGGTGGTTGAGTTAGGAGCCTATTTAGTTTGAAATTTGAGGGTGGAAGAGTGTTCACCCCATCTCTACATTTATAGAGTAAAGTTAGAATTGAAGGAGGAAGAAGGAGAGCTCTTCTCAGAATTTGGTTTTCCATAACCATTTGTGAAGGTTGGAATCCTTCAAGTTCGTGTTTTCATGATGTTTTTCATTTCTTAAAGTAGGTTTCGACATGTGTGTGTTTGTATGTATAAAGAAACATGTAAGGGATGGGATTGTGATGGGTTTTCTTAAATATTTTCCTTCATTTTTTGCATTTTGATTTATGAGAGAAACTGTAAGGGTTGTGTTGGCAATACTCATCCTTGGATAGGGTAGAAGTGGCCACGTATAGGAGGAGGGCTTCAGTTGGACTCTGAGTAGTGCAAAGTCTCTCCTCATGACAATGAGAGGGAGAGAGTAGGGTGTTACAGGCCCCGACTCTTCCCTACAAACCATATTTGTGTTTTGAGAAATTGAGAAGTGAAAGAACATAAGTTCTTATGATATTAGCCTCAAAAGGGCATCTATTATGGTGTTGTGACCGACTTCTCCTTCCCTAGAAAAATCCACCTTCTCCCTAGTCTGGTTTGATAATGAACCTATTACACAAACCTGGGTGGGAGTAAATAGGTTGAATGTGTCTTTGTGTTAAATCTATTTATCTCCCAGTTAGTTTGATTTTCTCCATTGTTACCTTATAGATTTTGTAGTAGCTCCCTTGATATGTAGCCAAGTAGGAATTTAGAGTTTTTGTTTCAATTCAAATGTTTGGGAGACTTCTCCCCAGGTTAATGATTATTGTAAAAAAATATTGTTAACCTTATTTATGAAATGATTATGAACACATATTTTTATTGTTAACCTTACTTTTGAAATGATTATGATCTTAGGTTTTCTTCTCTGGTTCTTTCCCGAGGGAGTATTTGAATCAGGTGATTGAATAAAATGAGTAAGAAAGAAAAGAGTATTTTCCTTTCATATGATATTCTTTATGATTGAAATGTGTATGCATAAGTTTAATGGTGGTTAGAGTAAATGATGTTGTATTAAGTTATGAAATTTGGTTCCAAACAATGTTAAGGAAGTTCAGTTTTAATTAGTTGGTATTTCTTTGTATTTTCATAATTGTTGAAAAGAAAAGAAAATTCCCTTGTGCTTGTATAAATGATGAAAGAATGAAAAGAATACTATTTCCAAGTATGTTTGTGAATTTTCAACATGAAATCAAATGAAAAGTTAATCGAGAACATAGTCCTTGAATTTACCTACATTTGGATATGGTAAATTGCTTAGTATTCGACCCTATTGATTTAATAGATTAAATGATATACTATTAGTCAGTAATCCTATATAAACATTCAAAACATGGTTCCTAGGTAATAGTATTATCTTAATTAGTATTCCTATGCATGCCCAAACTTAAAGGAATTATATCATTATATTGAAAGTTGGTAGTATTATAAGAAAAAACAGGATTATGAAAATCCATACTTTTCTAGGAGAGCGTATTAGCTCTTGGAAAATGTATGGGAACATAATTTTTGGCTTCAAAAGAAATTTTTTTTACATATAATATCCTCTTTCAAATTTAAAATAGAAATATATCAATAAATAAAACAAAATAAATACAAAAGTCTTTGTGCATTTATTTTCCCTATTATTTATCCCTTTTCTTTAGATTGTGGTAATTATATATATATAACACCATCATCAGTCTTACAAGTGGATGGAAAAGACTTTAAACAAAAATCATATAGTTGGAAATATTTAAGAGGAACATAATGGGACATACGTGGTCCCCACCCTACTCCCATTCTCCTTCCTCCTCTCCAATGTTGGATGTAGGCCTCCAAAAGACTAAGGGAAAGAAATTCAAGTAACTTTATGAATGGAAAATCCCATAAATCAAATATGTTTTCTTTGAAAACTCCAACCTCTTGTCCATGCATTCCTTTTTTTGCAATCTAACTTTAGGCAGTGTGTGGCAGGCTTAGGCCAATGTGCCTTGACCTTGGGAACCGCCCATGACCTTGGGAAGAGGGAATGCCAAGTAGCCAAGTGGCAAAGGGGGAGATGAGGATTTATGAAAGGGAGGTTAAATTTGATTGGTCCTTGAGGATAAGGCTAGGTGTGTAGGTTTAGAGGGTAGTTAGTAGTTGTAAATCATATTTAGTATATAGATTTAAGATAAAGAAAGTATGTTAGTATTTAATTAAGTTAAAATTAGCTAGCTAGTAGGTAGTATTTATTTGCAAATTGTTTTAGAAATTATTTCACGTGCATCTTTATAAGTTGATTTTTAGTTGTAAAAATATTCAATTTATTGAATAGATAGTAAAATGAAGTAGCTTAGTTTGAAAATAATTTAAATTAGTTAGAAAGAGCTTTAAATTGGTTAATAGGTTTAATTTATTTAATTTGTATTGGTTGGTTATAATTAAACTATTATAGTTCTAAATAACATTAATTGTATTTTTAAATTTTTTTTGGCTTCTCATCATTTATATATATTTATACTACTAAAAGTTTTATTATTAAATAGATTTTCCTCTTGATATTTAAAAAAAAAACAATACTAATGCAATGAGAATTAATCTCTTATGGAGTTATTAAATATACTTAATATGAGTCATAATACTAGTTTTTGGCCTATTTAACCTCCTACTAAGGTGGAGAAAAATTCCATTAGTGGGAACATTCTTTCTATTTTTTCTCCCAAATAAGAGTAGGGGCAAATCTATTTAAAGGGAGAGTTGAAAGTAGAAAAGTATAAATAGGATTATTATTATTTTTGAATAAATTTACTTATAAGTTAAATGAAGGTAAATATATTTCAATAATCAAGTTTTAAATTGAGAGATCTCTAAACTAAACATATATATAAACTTAACCAATTACTTTTGAATTTAATAAGGTATATTATGATTAAATTTAATTGTTAATTATATTGAAGTGACTGTGATTGAATTCAATAAATTAAATTATACAAAGGTTACTGATTTAGCTTCAATTTCTTGAATTGTGTTTTATCAAACTTAAAATAAACCTGTATTTATTTAATTTTGACTAAAGACTTGTTCTTTCATTACTCTAGTAATTCAAATAGATGGTTAAACCATGTGAGATATTTATTCAAGTAAATATAAATAAGAAGGGTTAAACTAGTATAATGAATTAAGTGTAAAGGTATCCAATCAAATGTAATGTAACTTATGTCACTAATCAAAGGTTCCTCAAACATGGTGTCCTACCTTCCTAAACATGAAACTATGGTTTAATCAATCGACTTAATCAACCCGATGCAAATGTTCATGTAGCACTAGGAATTAGGGTTTCAAAATTGTGCATTGTGTTGGAATACCGATTCTACATCTTTATGATATGTATTCAAAACTCACTTTAATCCTTTGTCAACCTTCCATAACCTAATCAGTGTAGCATGTATTAACATAGTGGATTATTAATCTTTAAAATAAAAAAAATGTTGGTGTGTTTTTGTCCCATTTTTTTGGGCACAACAGGATGGTGTGTAAAGTATAGATCAAGCATGGGTCATTAAAAAAAGTATCACTTTTGCATTAGTGATGACAAAGAACACGACACACATTTTGTAGAATAGATTTTTTAAGACATTTTTTGAATATTTGTAAAACAGACATAAAAAAAGAAACAAAACTTGTATAGTCATATGGATGTCCAGCATAATTTAAATCAGCTAGACCATTTTATGCATTATGTAGATCTCATTGATGCCTTAATATATCACATATTTGGAGTTTTTTTGATAGTGGACATAGAAAGGGTGAGCATGATGGTGCACGAGCTTGTATCAAACATGCTAAGAAAGTATCAAATGGAATATAAAGGATATTGCATTAATAATTCTCATGATGTGGTTGAGTGGTGCAAAACACATTTTACAGTGCTAGAAAATATAGATAACATTTAATCACAAGTGGATTGAGTCATTCCATTTAGAGTGTTTTGGGAGGTATCAGGTATAAATTAATTTGAATATTATAATTGAATCAAATTTATATTTAAGATGTTAAGTGATAACTAAATTATGTACAAACATGTTTAAAACTCATTTTTTATATGTATGTATGGACCTTACATTTAGGTGTTGGTAAAGATCAATGCATGCATGCAAGAGGGTAGAGAAGACATAATATTTGCATTTACTTATAGGTATAGATAGTAATGTGTGGTCATTATACACAAGAGAATACTCATGTTTTTGTCTTGGTTGCATTGATGGAAACTATGATGGTTACATTAATCACAAACATGGATATGTGGGTGAATGGACTTTGGTGCCACTAGATGTTATCAATACAAATAAGTTTGAAGATGAAAACTATGATGATATTCCATTGATTTTGAGTGATTATGACCATATTTCAAGATTACCAGAGTTGGTATGTATGTATATGTACAATTGTATTTGTTTCATAATTTTAGTTAATTTCTTTAATATATATACTCATGTACATGACACATGGAATTCATATACATGTACTTTGTGTAGGCAATATTTTTGCAGTCATGGTAGGATTTGAAAATGTAGAAGGTTTTTACTATTATTTAATGTGTTGCACCATAGAAAACGATGACTGAAATAAGTGATGGAATTATGTTTCCCAGATTTTAGTATATAGTTGAATTGTGCATGTACGTCTATTTTTTAATGAATTCAAATTTATTGACTTATTTGATTGATGTATATATATGGATATGTGTACATATATTTAGTAATTAATTAATCTATGTGATATTTTTTAAATCTATATGTAGGTTTTGTTGTTGTACAGGGAACATATTTGAAGCAAAGGAAAGTTCTTAAGAATGGGATTCATTTTACTGATTATCAACCTAATAATAAAGTATATCAGTATAGTAACCATGTTATTACCACTGGTCTAACTATTCATCGAGTCAAAGGACATGGAATACGTAAGTGGAGGCTCATCATTGATGATCATAGAAAAAAATTAAATGTTATCCAACAATAAGCTAACCCACTTGATAAAAGCTAGAAACAACTTGTAATTTGAAATAACTTGAACATTTTGAAATTTGGTTGAACTATTTGAAATTTGGTTGAAGTTGATCATTTTCAATAGTAAAATTGGTTGAACTGATTATATATTACTTTTACTCTTTCATTTAACTTTTTAAGTTTAAAACTGTGATTTGCAACTAATTATAGAAATTAGGAACTTATATGCAACTAATTAAGACATGTGTCTTGAGGGGAAGAAATCCAAACACTTCTCTTAAGGGGATGAAATTAGGATTTGTAACTAATTATATATTACATTTACTCTTTCTTTTAACTTTTCAAGTTTAAATTGTGATTTGTAACTAATTATAGAAACTAGCAACTTATATGCAACTAATTAGGACATATGCCTTGAGGGGAAGAAATTCAAACACTTGCCTTAAGGGGATGAAATTAGGACTTGTAAATAATTATATATTGCTTTTACTCTTTCATTTAACTTGTCAATCTTAAATTGTGATTTGTAACTAATTATAAAAATTAGGAACTTATATGCAACTAATTAGGACATGTTTCTTGAGGGGAAGAAATTAAATCACTTATCTTAAGGGGATGAAATTAGGAATTGCAACTAATTATATATTACTTTTACTCTTTCATTTAACTTGTCAAGTTTAAATTGTGATTTATAACTAATTATAGAAATTAGCAACTTACATGCATTATTAAGAATTTAGAATTATGTAACTAATTAGGAATTTAATCATATCTAAATATCACTTGCATAGAACAAAATTAACCACATATGTATACATCAATTTCATAAACCACATAATCTAACATAATAGAACATTATCCAACATAATCTAACACAATCTAACATGTAAAAGAACATAATCCATCATAATCCAACATAAACTTTAAACATAATCTAACATAATCCAGCATAATAGAACATTATTCAACATAATCTAACATGTAAAAGAAATGTCTAGAGAATGTATATATGTAGGTCAGTCATCAAACATGTATATGAACCTAAACATAAAAACATCTGTTGAACATCATTCTGCAGTCTACAATATATATGTATCAATCATTGAAAAAATAAAAAAAATAAGTATTATTTGAATGAAAGCCTAGATGAAATAATCTATAATATTAAAAAACTATATATCATCAATTGCAGGGCTATCATTGTGACGTCTCCAAATAGCATGGTTTGAAGACTGACAATCAAGATGCTCACTAGGATGTGTTGACCCCTATATATATTCTAGATAAAGTGGTATCAATGTACATAATTTCATATTAAATTAAATCTCTTTTAAATTTACAAATTGCATGCAAGTTATATATTACATTTAAAATTCACCTGTCCACTATTGACATCATCAAATCAATCTCAACAATGTACATGTTCTAACATCAAAGATGGTGTAAAAAGAGGCATGTCCCCCTATAATACATACATACATGTGTAAAAAATCAAATTTAAAATTTTATACTTACAAAGGCACGATATGTATATGTGCATAAATTATTAGTTGAACAAACAATTGAAATTTTAGCATGCATCTAATAATACTTAGACTGCCTAACATCAATCATGTCCACCAATATATCCATTTTTTGTTAGGCTCATCTAGCTCCATCTCTACATCTATGCTAGCATGACTGGTTACTAGCACACATCCTAATAATGATGAGCCAAGTGGATTGACTAGATGACATAGAAGTAAAATCATCATGTGTCAACAAGTTCATCCATCTTGTGGTCGACAAGCTGAAGTCAACATCATCAAGGTGCACACCTAAACTATGACCATGCCCTACACTAATTGAAGGGTCTATACTAGTATGCATATGTCTATTTGTAGTAAAAGAGTGGTTAGTAGGTGGATCATGATGTGTACTACCACCATGACTACTACTTGATCAACGAGAGGAATGTGGTTGTGGGTATGTCCCAATACTACCATGGACACAATGTTGAAAACTTTATATGGGTATTCCAAGATGCTCTGATATGAATCTATATGAGTATAATAGATCCTTAGCAAGACTAGTCATATTATCTCATGTCAACACTCTAGTGAGACCCTCTAAGATATTTAGTAAAGGGATACATGTTGCACTATACAAGTTTCTTGAAGATGAAATACCAGAAAATGATCTAGAATGTTGATTAGACATCATATATACTGGCCAACATTGTCACTCAAAATAGATCTGACAGCTGCAGCAATCTATTCAACTCCCTAAATCACCCCATATAATTGGGTCTTATGCAGGCCTCATTTTCTAATATACCTAATATAGGGGAAATAGTAGGTGCCCTCTCTTCAAAAATTGACCTATGTGTTCACAGTGGATGACCTAGTTTACTATCAACTAGTCTACCATGCCCCTATCCTAAATGCAATGGTAATTTGGTGTACTTCACCACCCCACCTATGTGAAACTGAGCATAATGTTTTCATGCAAAATAGAGTGGAGTTTGGTCATTATTTGGATAACAACCTAAAGAGACCTCTCATCTCTTACTATCAAGGACAATTTGTATAGACGTGCATAATATGGAGTAGCATCATGAATCTCATATCTAATATATGTGAGGTTGTGTAAGATGCTTTGACATGTACTACTATATACACTAGAGTATGACCACTAGCCAAGAATAAATGAAGTCATTGAATCTCTTGGTTATTACAATCATAGAGCATGTCTAGTGGGATACACTACTGATCTGAGGGAATATCTGACTGTTGGTGGGGACATGTTCCTGCTTGAGAGGGATAGGTTGTTGTTGCTCAAGGGGGATGTGAGGTTGCTTCTTGGGAGGATAGGAGGTTCTTTCTCGGGGGGATAGGAGGTTGCTTCTTAGGGGGAACAGGAGGTTGTGGATCTACCACATGGGGGTCAATGTATGTAGTATGCACATGTGTATAATGTGTAAACCTGAAATTTAAATTAAAATATGACATTTAATAAACTTGAAATTTATTGTACAATGACATTTAAGAAACTAGAATTTTGTAGACATGAAATTAAACATTTAATACATGTAAACATGAAATGAACATAACATACATACTACATGTGTGTTTACATCCTAAATTAAAATATGGCATATAATAATCTTGAAATTTATTGTACAATGAAAGTTAAGAAACTAGAATTTCGTAAACATGAAATTAAATAATATGTGTAAATATGATATAAACATATGTTATGTACATGTACATATAATTTCATAAACATGGAACGAGCATAACATACATGTGTATTTTACTTCCTAAAAGCTTCAAATTTGAATGTTGTACATGTGCATATATATGTTCGCCCTAATGTTTAAGCTTAATATTTACCCAATAAAACCCTAATATGAACCCTAGTAAAATCCTAATCTGAACTACATGAAAAGTATTGTCAAAACCCTAACCTTAGAAGTTTAATTGTAGTCCAAATGTAATTCTAATTAGGTAACCTAAAAACTCATTCTAGAACCCTAACAATTATTTTTAATTCTTCATCAATTTTTATATCATGTGTCCATGCAACAACTTCATAAAACTATTTCAATTAAGTCTAGATAGAGTCTAGATCAAATTAGTGGACTACCTAACACATAACTAGGTTAAATATAGAACTAGATTCACTATATAATTCAATAGGTATAATGTCATGATCATGGCTAAGGTTAGGGAAATAAGTAGGACTATGGTTAGAGTTAGAGTTAGGTTTAGAGTTAATTTTAGGGTTAGGCTTAAAGTTAAAACATTAGGGTTAGGTTAAGACTTATTATTAGAGTTGTATTTAGGTTTATAGTTATAATTAGTAGTACATATTGTTCTTGTTGCATGTACCTCATAGCATAAATTAATATAATTAGGGTTGGCATTCAAGGTTAATGCTATATCATGATTATGGTTTATATTATAGTCAAGGTTAATTTTAGGGTTAGGGTTTAGTATCAATATTGTTTTTAGGGTCATTATTAGGGTTTAATCATGGTGTTTTCATTAAGTTAGGGTATTTTCATTATTATCTCCCAAACTCAACTAGCATAATAAAAATATATACACATGGAGAAAACTAATGCCTAACCATCTCTCAAATGAACCCTTCAATACTAATTCATGTACCACAACTCAAGATCTATATCAATGAAAGATAAACATTAATATACTGTAACTGAGAGAAATAATGGGCTATACCTCTCAAGTACTAAACTTCCAAGTAGACCAAGAGTGGGGAATGCGAATTCTCATTAATATATCCAAGTCTCCAACCATGAATCATCTAAAAAAAGTCTCCTCTCAAGTCCATATTAGGTAAATTCCCCTTGGATTTCCTATTCAAGCTATAAAGTGTCCCAAAAAATAGTTCTCTAATCCAAGAGAAATCAACACCATTGCCATCTCTTAGTATCCATGAGCACCTATAACTAGCCAATCCATGCCAACTCCAAATGAAACATAGAAATATCATGAAGTATCAAAAAAATGATCAATTTACTCAATGTTATCTCTTTGGTAATTTATAGATATTTCTATTTTATAGATATTTATAGTATCATGAAGTATTAAAAAAAATGATCAATTACTAAAGAGATATGGAATTGGGCAATGGATTACTTCAGTAATTCTTTCAAGGAAGAGCAAAGGGACTTCAGAGAGGAGGATAGGTAGTGGTTGATTGAGGCTATGCCCATGGTGATCTTGGCTAAAGATAATGAAGAGCTTTTGTAGATGCTAACTAAGGAGGAAGTTCATAGAGCTTTGTTTTGCATGAAAGCTTATAAATCCCCGGGACCTGATGGTTTCCCATCAACATTCTCTCAACACTTTTGGGAGATTATCAAGTTAGATCTCCTATGGGCAGTCTATGATTTTTTTAGGATTGGGAAGCTTCTCAAACAACTCAATAAAACCTTCATTGATCTAATTCCCAAGGTGAAAGACCCAAAAGTTTTCTTTAACTTTAGGCTAATTAGCCTTTGCAACACCACCTATAAGATTTTCTCTAAAATTATGGTGAATAGGTTGAAGTTGTTGCTGCATAAGTTCATTGGAAAAACCCAAAATGGGTTTGACCTAGGACAAGAAATCCTAGATGCAGCAATAATAATGCATGAAATTTTGCACTCTATGGAGAAAAGTGGTAATCTTGGTATGGCCTTGAAACTCGACATCTCTAAAACTTATGATAGGATTAATTGGACCTTCATGTATAAAGTTATGGAAAGGATTGGCCTAGGTTAGAAGGTTATTAGAATGGTAAAATCAATGGTGGAAACTATTAACTATTATGTGATGGTTAATGGATCATCTTGGCGAAACTTTGGTCGAAAGAGAAGTCTTAGGCAGGGTGGCCCTATCTCTTCCTACCTATTTATCATGGTTGCTGAAGTCCTGGGGAGAGCATTCAAGAGTAAGTGGGAGGGGGGGATAATCAAAGGGATTAAACTTACATCCACTTTTCCTCCTACAGTGATCCAAGAATTTTTGAATGACACCTTCCTTAGTGAGGAGTCCTCGGTGGGTGAAGCAAGAGCTTGGAAGTTGGTGTTGGAGATATATGTTGTGAATGGGGGGAAAAAGATCAATTTTGACAAGAGTAAAGTGTTCTTCAACACCCCTCCCAACCTACAATAAAGGATTGTTAATATTTTATCTTGTAACATTTTTGAGTTACCTGATAATTATTTGGGTCTTCCTTTAACTTTGAAAGACGTCAGTAATAACTCCTAGAATGGCATTTCGGAAGGAATGGAGAAAATTTTTATTGGATCAAAAGGAAAAACTCTAAGTAGTGCAGGCAAACTACAACTTCTAATCTCCTCTCTCCAAGGATTACCAATATATACTTCCTATCTTTATTTAAAATTACTCAATGTATGGCTAGTAAATTGGAGAAAATTCAATGTAATTTCCTTTGGTCTGGGGGAAGCAAGAAGATAAGAATAAACTTGGTCAGTTGGGATACAATCTATAAACCTAAATATAGGGGAGGATTGGGAGTTAGGAAGATGACTAATATGGATAATGTGCTTCCCACAAAGATGGGGTGGAATCTAATGAAGGGAGAATCTAATTGGTGTAATATTATGAGAGCTAAGTACCTTGGTAATCTTAATTTCTCTCATTGTACTTGGAGAAATGATCTTCCTATGGGCTAAAAAATATGGGGTAACATTGTGAAAAATAGTACCCTTCTGAAGGAGGGAGTAAGGTGGCTTGTGGGGAATGGTAACCAAATTAATTTTTGGGAGGATCCATGGCATCATAGATAAACCTTTGACAGGAGGGAGTAAGGGGGCTTGTCAGGAATGGTAACTAGATTAATTTTTGGGAGGATTTATGGCGTCATAGATAAACCTTTTTCAAAAAAAAAGTTTGGGTCTCTCTAGTATAATCTCTAGGACATGGGGGGTAGTATGGTTGCTGATTTTATTGGCCTAGGAAGAAAATGGAAGAAAGTGAGGCTACAATAGAATGATTTGAGAGGAAGGGACTAACTGATGAGCTAAATTATATGATGGAAGAGTATAGGATCCTAAGAAGGGATAAGAATGATGAGTTCATTTGGAAGGCCATCTCGGCTAGTGAATTCTCGGTCAAATCTTCCTACGGGCTAATGTTTGATAAATCTCTTGAACCTAATGACTGGGGAAATGTTTGGTTTAACTACTTAATCTTGAAGATCAATATTTTCTGGTGGACCACCATTCATGGGAAAATTCTCACTATTGACAACTTGATGAAGAGGGGGTTCCAAATACCTAATAGATGCTATATGTGTAAGAGGGAGAACAAGAGCATCAACCACCCATTCCTACATTACAGTTTTGCTTCTAAGGTGTGGGGGAGAATTCTTCAGATGTTGTAGGTGAATTGGGTTTTTAATGAGGATATGGGGCATTTGGTGAACTGGTAGGGCCCCTTCACCCACCAACTACTTATCAACTTGTGGAAGATCACTATCCCCAGGTGTGTTGGGGTATTTGGAAGTTGTGAAATAACAGGGTGTTTAGAAATTAGGAGAGGGAGGTGAAGGTCATAGTGGAAATGGTCTTCAAATTGATAGTTGAAAATATCAATTGCAACAATTGGAGAAAACTAGCATTCCCCCCTTCTACCTTGGAGGTTAGAGTGATAAAGTGTTGGTCATTGGTGGAAGGGATTATGGAGATTAATAACTCTAATCTTATTGCTAGAAAGAGAACCTGATGGAAACCCCCACCTGCTAATTGGGTCAAACTAAATTTTGATGGAACTACCAGAAAGGAGGGATCGGCGAGTGGAGGGATAGTCAAGGACTATAAGGGAAGGATGATGTTGGATTATGCTGGTCTATTAGGGAATGTTTCAAATAATGTAGTGGAAGTGATGGCTTTGTACTGGGGTATAAAAGTTAGTCATTAATGTGGGATGGAGGGATGTGCAAGTTGAAGGTGATTCTAAAGTTATTATTGAGACTATTAAAGGCAATATGCAGGAGGGATGGGCTATCAAACAAATAATTGATGATATCAAGTACCTATTGTCCACCCTTAATAGGTTTTATTTGAATCACATTTTTTGAGAGGGAAATAGCACAACTAATAGTATGACAACGATTGGCTTAAAGCTGGAGGGGCTAAGAGGTTGGAGGAATTTGAACACCTTGACAAATTTGGTGAGGGAGTTACTGAATAAATAAATAAAAAATGATGAATCCTACCTGGTTACTTTGTATAGTGTTGTTGAGCTTGTGGGGTCAAAATGTACCTGATGCTTATGTGGTAGGGAGTAAAGGCTTGGGTACGAGTAAGAATTATTACTCATGGCCCAAAATATGGAAGTTTGAAATGGTGGATTTTTTATTTATTTCCCTTTATGGATCATCATACACCATGTAGACAAAATAATTAGATTTTAAAGATTTGAGGCATGTTGGGAATGATGGCAATGATTGGGGAATATATCATGGTGGCTAACACATGATCTTTCTCACTAATTTGATAGGCTTCATTATTACTATTAATTGTGATTATCATCTCCAATTATGGGATTATCTTACTAAGTGTGAAATATTTTTTAAAAATTGTGTCTAGGTTCTTAAAAGAGAGAGAGGAGAGAAAAAAATAACAGAGATGGGAGGTGATCTGATGTGCATAGAACTGGATATGATTGATGATAATGTGAGGAAGACCTTGGTGTGGTACTTACTAAAGGAGGGCAATTTTGTCTCATTCATGGAGGTTCTCAATGGTCACAATGAGAATTTTTCTTTATAGTTTGTTAACTCATGGGAGAATCATAGAGTGACAATAAATGATATCTTGTTTCATGTTTCGGAGGAGGTGATTGCTATGGTGATAGGCTAGGCAATGAAGGGAACAAAATGGCAGAAGGTGACAAAGGTGATACATAAACCTACAACATTTCTTTGTGGAGGGTGAGGAACTGATTTGGCATAGAGGAGATTTCATGAGGGAGAAACTATTTGACCTATGGCACGAGGTTTGCCTTATTCTGATGAAATATCTTACCCTGGAAGGAAGGTATGGAGTTTGCTACTACTAAAATTTTCCTCTTCTTAATCATTTCCAACATCGTGATTTTATTTTTCTTCCCTTCTTGTTGCATGATCTCGAGGATACTATTGTTGATGTGAAAGATAAAATGAGAAGGGGGGTTTATTTTACTATTTTACACTAGCGTTTAATTTTTAGGCAATATCAATTTCACCTTGCCCTGGTCCCCCCTAGGATTGTGGAAATTGATATCTTGGTTCACCTAAAATCCTAGCCCCAAATGGTCCCCTTAGGATTATGGGTCCTAGAGCCCTAGAGCCCCTACCCCTCAGCCCTCTCACAATGGGTCCCTAGTAAATCTGTCCCCTAAGGGGAAAAAATGAAGATAGGATAAAGGTAAGGAGAAAATGTAGGCAGAGTCAAAGGATGAGGGGAGAGGGGGAAGGAGGAGGTCGAGGAGCTTGGCTAAGTCTAAGGCTAAGAGGAAGTTGAGGGAGGGAGCCTTACAAGAGGAGTTAGATTCTGAGGATTCGATCTGCCCCAAAAGAAGAATGAAGGAAAAAGCTATGAACTTTGGAGTGGGAGGTAGGAAGAGGTTGAAGAGGAGGTTTTTGACTCCTCTAGGTCAAACTCAAGTAATGGCAAGGAGACGGAGGTGTCACATGTCTCAGCAATGATTGTGCCTAAGTGTGTGGACCTAACAAAAGATCAATTTTGCGAAATGATGGATAGGATACCTTCCCCCCTTATGATCTCCTTCCTTGTTAAGGTAGGTTCCATAAAGGCTATGAACCCACTGGATGTGCATGATACTCAAGCTAGTTTGGATGACCATCTAGGTGAGTCACATAAGGTTGGTAATGAGTTGCAGGAGAGAATCTAGGCATTAGAGGAGAGAATGGGACTGCTAACCAAGTTCACGATTAAAGTCACTCATGTGTTAGCTACCACTCTATGCATGTTGAAGGATATTGAAGGGGACTTGTCCAAGGAAGACTCTAAGAAGTTTTTTGAATTCTTGGTAGAAGACTAGGTGAATGTCCTTTTGGGGAAGAAGGAGGCCAAGAAATCATAGGGGTTCTCCCCTTCTTTTATTTTTTGCATGCTATTAATCTGCTAGTTTAAAAACTTTTTTGGTTTTAAGGTTGCCATGCCTTTTTTTTTGTTAAGTGACTTCAGTTTGTTAACACACATTTTTTTTATAGCCTATAGTTTTTTTTAATTATACTATAAACTTCTATTTTATTTTTTAAATCATTAGGGGTTGGTTATGTTCTGATGGTCCTCTGCTGGTAGTCAACCAACTTGTTTGTAATGGGCCAGATCCCTTGTTTTGGCTGCTTTTATTTCAAAACCATGATCTAAGACAAACCACCAACATCTATGAATCCTCAATGAATATATCAATACTGAAAAATCCCACTCAACCATGGTATTGAGTCATCTATGACATCATAAAATCTATCACTTACATGAAGATCCTTTAGATCTACACACATAGCCAGATTGTTAGTACCAAGTGAAACCAAGATCTCTAGACCAAGAAGATACAAAAAAAAAATTTGGTAACTAATCCTACACTACCAACTCACCAATGTCACAAGATCCCTCTAAATCATGTATCCAAGCTATCCATAACATCATGATGAAAGAAAACTATCCTCTAACCATGATAATCAACTAAGACATCAAACCATCAAAGAACTCAAAGTGGACATCATAAGCTCCTCAAAAGTAACCAAATAACCATGATCCTCAACTAAGAAGATATACCACCATAACTAAAACAAGAATCCAAACCAATGAACATCAAAGATATACCTATATATCCAATCATGTCATGCCAAAATCCATGGCACCATGATCACATCCATGAACCAAGAAACTAACTCTCAATGTTTCCAACTTGTTAGCATAAAATAGTCAATTGTAATCCTCCACCATAATTATACCTGGTAGCAACATCTCATCCCTTCTACATGAAAAAAAATTAGAAAATCATGTGACTTAGAGAATAGACAACCCAAATCCAATCCACCAATTAGAATATGCATTGATAATGAAAGATCAATAGGCAAAGACAACCCATATCCAAGCCATAAATGCAACCTGTAAGTATAGACAACTTACAACACTACACAACTTGTAGACCCAAAAATTCATCATATATATCCCCAAATCAAATGATGATAACTATATCATCATGAGGCCAATAAAAAATATAATCTTAGCATACAATCACATCAAATCGCAAATCTCCAAAATATACAATGTCATAAACTCACAATGTTACTATACTGAATATATGTCATAAATTGTTCATGTCAATATTTTACCAAATAAGTCATGCAAAACCTGCACCAAATGTTAACCAATGTGTAGAGCTTCCCAAGAACTTTCCTTCAACTACTCAAAGTCAAAAATATGATTCAGTATGTTCAAGCTATGCCCAAATTTGTGCTAAAATAACATCTAAATTTTAGGCTCTTAAAAACTAACAAAATGTCAAAATCATAGAATCAAACCTACACCAAGTTTTAGTACTTTGAATTAGATTTCCAATTATTATAAGAAGTCCAACATACAATATAATGAGAGAAAGTTATGGTAATTTTACCAAGACAATCTTTTTGCAACTTTCAACATGATTTGTCATTTTTTGTGATGAAAAATTTCAATGGGATTAAATTTGATGGTCCTCACGGGATGAAGTTAAAAACCTTTTGTATTTTCTATTAACATGGCCAAACTAGGGCATATTATATATCACAATTTATGGAAAAGCAACCTAGATTCAATGGTGAGGTATGTTTTTGCCCATGAGATCACTACTACAAGCTACCCCCTAAAATCCTTATTTAAATGAAACATCCAAAAAAAAAATTTGATCAAAAAGTTTCACATGCACAAAATCCACCAACATCTCATCATAACAAAAAATTTAAAATTGTTAGATCTACAATAAACAACCTTTGAAACCCATATATCTTGCCCTTTCTTTTATTCTTGCATGTATTTTCATGGATTTAATTTAGAGTCACAACAAGAAAACCATAGCTCTAATACGATTTGTAAAGAAACTTGCAACAAAAAATATAACCATTTTTACATAACCCATAATAGATCTAAAATAAATATGTCATTAAAATCCACATGCAAGAAAATAAACACCATACCCACAAAAATGTTACCCAATATATACCCTAGGAAGGCCTCATTGAGGGAAAACCCAGCCTCCAAAAGTGATGCAAGAGCATCCTGGGTTGCTTTGTAATCCTTCACTTCTATTCATTTAGGTAGTGTAACCAAGTTCTTTTAGACATTTCCAAGTTGTAATTATGACTAAGTTCTTCAGATCTTGTTAAGTTGCAGTGTTCACCAAGTGGTTTAGTGTGAACCATGCTATTCAATGTCAACCAAGTTCTTTCAGTCTAAACCAAGATCTTTGTGTGTTGGCCGAGTGTTTCTTCATTCATTGAGTGAATCTATGTTCCTTATGCTCAACTCCTTCTTTGACCAAATTGTCTATGTTTTGATTCTTAGATGGAACTAACTCTTGTACTTAATTTAGATCATGAATTTAATAATAGGATCTTGTCTAGGGATTCAAGCATTGACCATTTTGAGGTCGAGCTTTCTTATGTAATATCCTAGAATCTTTTGTCATCCATTTTGGAAAGTATAATTATAGATATTTTTTTAGTCTAAGGTAGAAAATAAAAAAGGAAATTTAGGAGGAAGAGGGACTTAGAGAGTCCAGAGCAGTAGTTGCAAATTTGAAGTTATATTTTGTATCTAGCCATAATCGAGAAGGCCTTATAACTGGGCATGTATGTTGATAGCTTGATAAATCAATAAACTATTTTTTTCTCTCTCTCCTTGGTTTTGTTCTCTATGTTTTTATTTTGTTGTGTTTACTCAGTGAGGTGATTGGATAGTTGGGTGTGCCTTTGGTCCTAGTTTCTCAAGTCTCCTTGTACTAGGTGGAATCAAAACTTGAGGTTCATCCTTGGGGAGATTGGATCATGTAGAAACCTAAGTGAATTTGTTCATGGGCTGTTAGATCTTAGAATTTGACATCTAACTTGTAGAGGGTTACAATCTTTTAGGAATCTAATTATAAAGATGGTTTGAGGTAGAGGAAATACTAATAATGTCATATTGGATACATTGAGATAGATTGCAGCTACATTAGATGCTATAGAGATACTCCAAAGGAAAGGATCACATCTTGATAATGTTAGTGATGATGAATCCTTAGCACCAAACCTTAATATAAAACTTGAAGAAGATCAAGATGAGGAAAGATTTTTGAGAGTATTCTCCAGGGTACATTTAAAGCCTTTTGTAGAAGTTGTTCCTTATGATGGAAATTTGGAAACCAATGCTATGTTGGGTTGGATCTCTAATATGGAGAAGTTCTTTGAGTTTGAAAACACTCCTAATAATAGGAAGGTTAAAATTGTGGCTACTAGATTGAAAGGTCATTCCTCACTATGGTGGGAGCATTTCCAAACTAATAGACAAAGGAGAGGAAATGAGAAGATTGGGACTTGCTTGAAAATGGTGAACAAGGTGAAGAAGAAGTTCCATTTTGTTGATTACCAAGTTAGCTTCTTGAGGAATGCAAAGTTTGAGACAAAGGGACCTGATTGTGAAGGAGTGTGCTGAGGAATTCTATAGATTTGACATCAAATCTAGACATGCGGATCGTGATATAGAGAAATTTGTAAGGTATCTAAATGGATTGAGATCTAGAATTCAAGATGAAATAAGCTTTCTAAAATTGGAAAGTGTAGAGGAAGCATATCAATATGCATTGAAAGATGATGAGATCTTGACAAAGAAGCATGAACAAAGACAAAGAGATAGAGGTGGTAGATTTTAGAGAGACAGAGGTAGATCTTATCGAGAAGGTGGAAGATTTGACAATACTATGTAAGATAAGAGAAAATTTGAATGGATAAATGATGACAAAGGAAAGATCGAGTGGAAAGGTGGTGATCCCTTATTGAGGAGGTACTAGTTCTTGCTAAGGAAGAGGAAAAAAATATATTCTAGAGTAGTTTTTGTGGTAATTGTTTTAGATGTGGAAAAGAAGGGCATAGATCCTTTGAGTGTAGATCCTCTAGTGATAATGAACAAGGTTAAAAAAATGTTGTGATTCAAGGAGATCCTGAGGGTTCACCAAGTAGACCTAAGACTGGAGAAAATATGATGGTGAGAAGAACTTTCTATAATAAGGGAAGTGATGAAAAACCTATTCTAAGGAGAAGTCTTTTTAACACCAGATGTAAGATGGCTAGAAAATGCTATGAGATGATCATTGATAGTGGAAGTTCAAAAAAATTGGCATCAAAAGAGCTAGTTAAGTTGCAGTTGCGAAGGCTAAAGCATTCTAAACCCTATCACGTTTGATGGATCAAGGATGAGCATAAGATATTGCTAAGTGAACAATTTATTGTTAAGTTCAAGATTGGACATTATTTTGATGAAGTTCTATGTGATATTATGCTTGTGGATTGTTGTCATATATTTTTGGGTAGACCCCAGAAATATGATAGATATATTGTGCATGATGGAAGATTGAATCAATATACTCTTTGGATGAATCGGAGAAATAAAATATTGTTGTTTTTGATTGAAAGTCTAGATGAGGTTAATTGTACTACTATGAGGATTTCCATGGTTAATGGAAAGAAAATTGAAAAGGAAATGAAGAGGAATCAAGTATATTTTTCCATAATTCCTAGGAGACCAAGTTGTACTTGTAGTAACCGAGTGACAAAAGTTGATGACAACTGTGTGACAACAAAAACTTGTAGTATTGATGTAGTGCACATGGAAATTGCAAGTTTTTTGAATGAGTATAAAGATATTGTTGTAGAAGATATACCTAATGGTTTTCCACTAGTAAGAAGTATAAGTCATTGTATGGACTTGATTCCTAGAGCTAGTTTCCCAAGTAAAGCACCATATAGATCAACACCTACAAAGAATGAAGAACTTAATAAACAAGTGCATGAGTTTTTATAGAAAGATTTGATCAGAGAAAGTTTGAGTCCATGTGTTGTACCTACTATATTAGCCCCTAAGAAGAATGGAGAATGAAAAATGTGTACTAATTCCAAATCTATTAACAAGATCAGAGTAAAAATATAGGTTTCCTATGTCGAGGATGCATGACATAATAGATTGTTTGAGTGGGGCAAACTATTTTACGAAGATTGATTTGAAGAGTGGTTATCATCATACCAGAATCAGAGAAGGTGACGAATGAAAGACTTCATTCAAGATAAAAGATGGTTTGTATGAGTGGTTGGTAATGCCTTTTGGTTTGACTAATGCACCTAGTACTTTCATGATGTTGATAACTGAAGTTCTCAAGAAATTTTGGGTAAGTGTGTGATACTTTATTTCGATGATATTATGATATTCAATAAGACTAAGGAAGAACATCTTGAGAATGTTAGAAAAGTGTTGCAGAGATTGAAAGAGTCCAAAAGTTGATGATTAACTTGAAAAGTGTTCCTTTATGCAAGAGGAGATTTTGTATTTGGGATTTGTGATTTTAGTTGATGGTTTGAGAATGGACCTTGAGAAGGTTAAAGAAATTTTGGAATGGCCTACACATGATAATGTGGGTGAGGTAAGATCATTTCATGGTTTGGCTAGGTTTTACAAGAAGTTTATCAAGAATTTTAGTTCTGTTTGTAATGCTATGACTAAGACAATTAGGGGCGATAAATAGGATTTCAAGTGAACACATGGAGCTCATAAGAATTTTGAGATTTTGAAACCAAATGTTTCTGAGTTACTTGTATTGGCTCTGCCTAATTTTAATAAGGTATTTCAAGTTGAATGTGATGCAAGTGGCAATGCAATAGGAGTTGTGTTGAGTCAAGAAGGTAAACCTGTTGTTTTCTTTAGTGAGAGGTTGAATAATGCTATAAGGAAGTATTTTGTATATTTTTATGCTATTGTTTAAGCCTTGAAGAAGTGGAGAAATTATTTGAATCTAAGGATTTTGTGTTGTATGCTGATCATAAAGCTTTAGAGTACTTGGGAAGTCAACATAAATTGAATTAGAGACATATGAAATGGGTTGAATACTTGAAAATTTCACATTTTTGATTAAGCAGAAGAGTGGAGATACTAGCTGATTTGTTGATGCATTGAGAAAAAGATGTTCTTTGTTGAAAGAGATGAGGTTGAAGTTATTAGTTTTGATAAAATGAAAGTGTTGTATGATACTGACCCTAATTTTCTTGAGGCATGGAGAGAATGTAGAGCACCAAATCTATCAAATCATATGAGTAAGAATGATGAGTATTTCATTGAAGAATGTATGTTGTCCAAAGGATTTTAGTTGTGCATACCAAGAAGTGCTATGATTGTTAGTTTGATTAAGTAAAAACATTGTGGTGGATTGGATAAACATTTTGGAATTGATAAGAAATTGAGTTTATTGAAGGATAAGTATTATTTTCCACAAATGTATAAGGATGTTCAAAAGTTTGTAAGGAGTTGTAGAGTTTGTCAAGTTGCAAAAGGAGTAAGTCAAAATACTAGTTTGTATACACCTATTTCTATTCCTAAGAAACCTTGGAGTGACATTATTATGGATTTTGTTATTGGATTATCTAAGATAGTAAAAGGGTATGATTCCATATTTTTTGTTGTCGATATGTTTTCTAAGATGGCTCATTTCATACCATGTTAGAAGACATCAGATGCTAAGCATGTTGCTAATATTTCCTTCAAAGATATTACTGGATTGCATAGATTACCAAGAAGTATTATTTCTGACAAAGATAATAAGTTTGTTGGTTATTTTTGGAGTACTTTGTGGAAGAAGATGGATACTGAGTTGTGATTTAGTTCTACATTCCATATATAAAAAAATGGATAGACAGAGGTTGTAAATAGAAGCTTGGGTAATTTTTGATATACTTAGTTGGAGATAAACCAAGCAATTGAGAGCTGGTATTGGTAAAAGCTAAGTTTTCATATAATAATTCTGTGAATATGAGTATAGGAAATACACCTTTTGAGATTGTTACTAGAATGCAACCTATATGGATATTAGATTTGAGGGATGTTGCTAGTGAAGAGAAAAGAAGTGTTCAAGGAGAAGAATTTGCTGGTTTTATGAAGTCTTTTCATGATGAAGTGAAGTTGAGGTTGGAACAAAGTAATCAGAAGTATAAGGAGAATGTTGATAAGTCTAGAAGACATCATATTTTTGAAGTTGTTGATGAGGCAATTTTTCATTTGAAGAAAGGTAGATTTCCTATTGGAATATACAATAAGCTAAAGATAAGGAAGTTTGGATCTTGTAAGATCTTGAGAAAGTTTGATAGTGGAAATGCTTATGAAGTTGAGTTACCTAATGACATGGATATATCTCCTATATTCAATATTTCTGATTTACATAAGTATCATGATTTAGATGATGAAGTTGTTGTACAAGATATTTATCCTAGGATATAGATTGAAGAGGTTGAATAAGCATTGGGTCATAGAGTTGGTAAGAGCACAAGAGGAAAATATTACTATGAGTATTTGGTGAAGTGGAAGAATAGACAAGTTGAAGATGCTACATGGATTTCTCAATTTGAGTTGGATTTGTCTCAAGTTGTGACACTTGCATGATCCAGGAGAATCATTACTTTCAACCCTAGTTGTCTGATGTAGGAGCATCCTAGGTTACCTTGTAACCCATCACTTTTGTTCATTCTAGCAGTTAAACCAAGCTCTTTCAGGCATTATTGAGTTGTGGTTTTGATCGAGTTCTTCAGACCTTGCTGAGTTGTAGTGTTGATCAAGTGATTCAATGTCAATCAAGCTCTTTAGTGTCAATTGTGTTCCTTTAGTCTAAACAAAGTTCTTCCTGTGTTGACCAAGCATTTTTTCATTTATTGAGTGAACCTATGTTTCTGATGCTCAGGTCTTTCTTTGATCAAGTTGTCTATTTTTTCATTCTTAGTTGGAGCTGACTCTTGTATTTAATTTAGATCATCAATTTAATAATAGGATCTTGTCTAGGAATGAGTGTTGACCATTTTGAGGTCATCCTTTCTTTATATGTAATGTTCTAGAATCTTCTTTAAGACATTTTACCAAGTATAAGTAGAAGTATTTGGTTTAGTCATAGGGTAGATAATAGAAAAGGGAATTTAGGAGGATGAGGGACTTAAAGAGTCTAGAGTGGCGATTATGAATTTGAAGTTATATTTTGTATTTTATATTTGACCATAACACAAAATGCCTTACAAGTGGGCATGTATGTTGATAAGTTGATAAATCAATAAATTATTTTTTTCTCTCTCTCTCTCCTTGGTGCTATTCTCCATATTTTTCTTCTATTGTGTTTACTTAGCAAGGTGGTTGGATAGTTGGGTTTGCCTTTGGCCCTAACTACTCAAATCTCCTTGCACCAAAAGGAATCCATCACCATGTGTTGATGTTTGATAGCTTATGTAAGATAAACATATATAATTATAGGAGATATAATTAATGTGTGTGTGTGTGTGTGTGTGTGTGTGTGTGTGTGTGTGTATGTATATATATATATGTATATATATATATATATATATATACATATATATATATATATATATATATATATATATATACGTATATATGTATGTACATATATATATATATATGTATATATATATATATACATGATATATATATATATGTATATATATATACATATATATATATATATACATACATATATATACGTATATATATATACATATATATATATATACATATATATATATATACATGTATGTGTATATATATATGTATATATATATACATATACATGTATGTATATATATATGTATACATGTATATGTTTATGTGTGTATATATATATATATACATATACATATACATATATATATATATATACATATACATATACATATATTTATACATATATATATACATACATATGTATATATATATATATATATGTATGTATGTATATGTATATGTATATATATATGTATACATGTATATATATATATATATGTATGTATATATGTATATATGTATATGTATATATATATATGTATATATATGTATATATAGATATATATAGATATATACATACATATATATATATATGATTAAATATATTAGTATATTAATTATTTGATTAATGAATAGACACGTCTAATGAAGAGACATGTCTATTCATTTCCTATTCTCAATATAAATATAAGGGGATGTTGCATTTGGAAAACACATATCAAATACATGGTAGTGCTATTACACTTGTAGTGGTCCTTGAAAAATTTAACATGGTATCAAAGCATTCTTAGGACCTTGATATTTATAAGGAATGCAATGTATAGTTTTTGAATGCAATAGGAGATAAGTCAATTTGTGTTGAGCTATAATTATTATTCAATGGATACTCTAACAAATAATGCCTCTAAAAAATGCAATGACATCAAAGGCATATAGATATATCAAATGGAAGTATCATAAGTTGTTTACATAAATAATTAACTATTATGAAAAACAAAACATTAGATAAATGCGTGGTGTGGAGAATTCTTGACAGAGATTATTGATATAGATGTCCTAATGAATAGGACTATGAGACATGCACACATGCACAATGTCGCGGTGAGGTGTGGTTTCATGGGTTGAAATCATCCTTGGATATAAATATATTTAAATCAAATCTTTGAAATAATTTATGAATATTCATCAGATACTCATGTGTGAATATCAAATGTCATAGGCATTAAGTATTTGGTAGTCTATGCTAGAACTATATATTCCACAATGATTTCCACTATTCTCTCTACCCGTGTGATACAAAAATGTATTTAATATACACAAAATATTTTATAAAAGACTCATATATAGGGTGGTCTCTATGGATTCAATTTTAACCATCCTCTTATATATTTGTAAGTATGCAAAGAGTGCACAAGTATTACACAATGGAGACTAGCGTAGGGCAATCAATAAATGACCATAAACCATAGGCTAAATCCTTAACCAATGAGCCAACAAGTTCATTTGAAATTAGTTGGCGAGGTCAAATCACATGGTTATTCAAATAGCACATTTATCAACTTATTCTAATAAGTTAGACAAAAAGTTGATTAAAGGTGCCACATAAGACAAATCATCATATGTATAAGGAAAGAATATTTGAATTGGTTTATATTTGAAAAGATTAAATGCAATGATTATGGTTCGATGTTGGACTATGCACCATTAAAATTTCTTGAGGGTCTTATATTTATCAAGTACTGATGAAGAATGAGAGTATTAGGCATTGAATGTTTATGATATACAAGAACTCATGTGCTTCAACTCAAAGATGCAAATGATTGTCACATTTTTGACAAGTGGGAAAGGCTCTTCTGTTGGAAGCATCCAATGAAGAGGACATACATGAGTGAAGGTAACCTTTTTCTAAAGAGGCATGTCAAGGGAATTATTAAGGATTACACTCCTCTTAAGATATATAGTGATATGTTATTTGTTTTTTCTTTTTCATATTATTATGAAATATAATTTAAATTTGTTATATAATTATATGGGAAGATATAAATATACATATATGGTGATTAATATGTATATTATATAATAATATGTGAAAACATAGATTAAAGATATATAGATTTTTAGAAGATTGAATATATATATATATATATATATATATATATATATATTTCAAAGTATATATTTAATTAGATCTTTATCTATATATTTATATTTTATTTGAATGTGTAAATCTATTTAAAATTTAAGGGAATAAAATTTAGCATTATATTCCAACTTAATTAGAAAGACAAGGTGCATGATTTTAAGTAAAGAGATTTTTTTCTAATATAGAGAAGAATAAAAAACATAGTATTGTTTTAAAGAAAAGAAACCTTTGGGATAATATGTCATATATTGATTTCATGGGTGTCAAATTTTAATATTTAATTTCATAAAGAGATTTTTTTAATACAAAAGCAAGAATACCAAAATCACAGTAAGAGAATATTTAACACTAAATGTAGAACAAGAGAAAAAGTCAATGCAATACTATCAAGATGCAATGAGAGTGATACAACATTACATAGAATTTTGTTTAGAGCAACATATTTTTGTTCAAATTATTTATCTAAGCATCACTTATAGTAGACTATAATTTATAAGCACTTTACAACCTAAATGCTCAATTGGCAACAAGAATACGAGTTGAATAGGCATATGTAAATTCTTTAAAAAAATTAATTCTTTGTTTGGGTAGAGCGAAATGAAATTGGGAATAGGAATATAATAGGAACACGTATTCTAATTTTGGACCAAAAATGAGCATTTGCAATTCCACCTAAATCTAGGTGGAATTGGAATACATATTCCTATTCTAGTTTTATTTATTTTAGAGAACATAAAATTTTGGGTCTATGAATTTCCCATCAAATTCTGCCTAAACCAAACAAAAAATAGGAATATGTATCCATATTTTCTATTCCGGAATAACTATTCCAAACTAACAATTCAAGTTCCCATATTTGTATTCCCGTAGCCAAACAAACTTTAAGCCACTTAGAATGGAGTGCAAATATTTTTCTCTTTCATCGTTCTATAACTACTTGCAAATTGATCATAAAAAATGTCAGTGATTCTATATTGCAATATGTAATACTTTTTTTAAAAAAAAAATTGCACATTGTTATCACCTAATATTAAAACCACTTAAATTGACGATTAATTCAAATAAATCTATGAGATAAAACATCTCAATAAAGAAAAGAGGAGAAAGAAGAGAAATATAAAGAAGAAGATTTCTCAACTGATGACACGAAACAATACAACTTTGTCATATAAATTATAAAAATATGATAACTTTGATTGAAAATACAAATTTGATCAAAAGCTTTGTTTCTTTTTAAACTAAATTAGGGAAGAAACAAAGTCAATGGCCTCTTGTTATTGTTGAGTGATGTGTTGTGGGCTTATAACTGTATAACGCTTACTCAACTTGCTCTCATTCTTCTCTGGTAGGGAGATTTGAACCTGTGTAGTTGCACTAGAATCACAATCAGTAGAGTAAGAGTAAGTGTCATTTTTTGTTGTGTACTCCATCATCATCTTCCCAACCTCCTCCTTAGTAATTGAATTTCTTCTGATAAGTGTTTATTAGGTCCCTTAGAGAAAAAAATTGATTATGATGGATACGCAGATGATTACATGACCCATTTATTTGTTTTCTTAAAAGTGTGTCTCTTCAAATTTATGCTTAAGATATCCTTCATATTAAATTTTTCTTTATTAATTTATTAATAACCATTTTTAATTTACAATTTTGTGTTACAAATAGCTATGATAACTAAATATTATTTCTTATGGGAGGGGGGGAAATAAAACTTATAAAAAACTTTAGTTGTTTATACACTTGACAATGCAAAGATTATAATCTCTAGACAAAATAAATTGAAAAATAATAATTTTTAAAAAATTGCCAAAACATGATGATTTTTATCTTTAAAAAATTGTTGTTTTTTATTTGTCAAATTGTGTTATAGAAGGTAGCCTACAAAATAAATAAATAAAGAGAGAAATTTCACCTTTTTGGAAGGAAAAAATGCCTAAGTTTTTGAAATCTCTCCATAGAAAAATGAAAAAAGGATTAAGTGTTGGAAAATTTCTCCTCCATATCTCAAATTTCACCCTCTTCAAGTGTACAACTGTGACTCTAGAAAAATGATTGAAGAAATTATAAGTACAAAAAGGGGCAATTCTTCAAAACATAAGAAAAGGTGTAATAGTGAATTTAAAGCATTTGAAGAGAGATGGGGAGAAAGCTCTAGTTCTAGAAATTCAAGAAAGATGCTCAAATTCAAAATTCTAGTACCAACATCAAAGTACTAAGTGATCTAGTCTTAGACATTCAAGGCTCAAATATCAAAGTTCAAATCCAAAAATCCAAGAACATGGAAAAGGAAGTTCAATGTGAGTAAATTCTAAAGTGACATAATCATCAGCAATGGATTCTAATCCATTACAAGGAGATAAATTTCCAAGAAGGTACATGAAAGATGGGATGTTCGAGGAGAGATTTTTGGAAAAGTGAATCAAAGTTGGATCTTATGATGCAATTGGAAAGGACTCAAGCTTACATGGCCTTCATCATAATTTTGTGGCACCCAATTATCTTTACTGATGATTTGGGAACTCCAAGTCAGACTTCTATGCATTCAAGGAATAAAATCAACAACAATCTATTCAAGGAAGACTGGGCATTTATCAAGGAATGGGCATGCATAGTTGATATTTATTACACCCTGATTCTCTTTCTGTACAAGCATGCATAGTGGAAATTTTCTACCCACTATGGTAGTGGATTTCTTATTGCATTAATGTTGATTCCTTTTCTTTTCCCTAACACTAATTAGGGTTGATGTGGCATGATCTAGGCCATCGATTCTTGTGATCATCTAGGCCATCTTCTGTAATCAAGGACATACATAAAGGCCTCACTTGTCATGTCATTTGTAAGGGGGGGATTTTCTAAGACTATTTCTATGAGCTACTAAGATAATAGAGTTTTCATTGAAGCTTGGTGAATACTTGATGTGTCTTAGTGCTTTCTTTTTCTCTCGAATTCCCTCAATTACATTAAGTTTAGCCTAGTTGAAGTGTTGTGATTATAATGGAGAATATGATGGTATATTAATGAATTCCTTTGGTTCATACTTTTGACATTTTAGTGATTCTAATTTATTGTGCAAAGTTAGCTTGAACCCATTTTATGCATATGTTTAACTTTGATCATTCATATACATTGTTCTTTATGATGGTGTATGTGGTGGTGTGATAATCATTAGCCTAACCCTTGAAGATTGCACCTTTTTATGTGTAGCTGTAGTATAACTTGGCAAAGTGGAGCTCAGTAAGTTAAAGAATTTGTCCACTAGAGTAACATTTATTGTCATCATTTTTCTTAGGAATAGATTAGAATCTCTAAACCCTATCCAATTTCATTTGCACATATTTTGTGAAAAACCCAAAAGGTACTTCATCGTAAAACCTTTAGATAGGTCTCGTATTTAGTATGGTTTTAAATGAATCTAAGTTATAATCAAAAAATCACATCAACCACCAAGCCTACCCACAATCAAGGCCTAACATTGAAGCAACCCTAGAGTCATCATATGATTTTCTAGCAATCTTAGCATACATGAGACTTTGTTCAAGTCATAAGATATTTCAGTATTTTGTTCTACTATTTGGTGGGTCATAAAACACACATGAACAATATATTATCTAGCATACTAAGACTGTAGTGGCTATCGTATAAAGATGTAGCACATAAAAAAAATGGTTAAACTTAAGAATGGAACATAAGAGGTATATTTGGGTCTTGACTTTCCCATGAATGCTTTGGCCTATATAAACTTTGTTCTGTTTAACGGAAAGTGTCCTTACTAATGTCATATAGAATTATGTAGTTCACTGGATAGATAGAGGAATAAATAATTTTAGTGAGATACAGACATTGGATTTAAGATGTATATCCAAATTTCTTTCAAATAAAAATTCTAAAGAGGGTTAAAATTGTAGAGGTGCTTTGTTTTAGGAGACTACCTTCTACATTCAATTTTAGAAAATATAGAATGTTCAATAAAAATTTAATGATCGAATGTCTTTATGAAAATGTTAATGTAAAATTAAATGGAAATATATATAAAAATATTTTCCGAATGCTTGGGTATTGAGGATTATTGAATATTGATTTAAAAATATCTTAATAGCTTTTGCTTCATAATACATATGCTACAACAATTTATTCTAAAAAGGGGGATACAATGTTCGATGGATACAATGTTCTTAGTTCATGAGATAATATAAACTAGGCTTTTGCCTTCAAATATTATTTTGGACATGAAATCTAAACTTAGAGCTATGTGAAAAGAATGCCCATGAGGCTTGTTGATCTCAGATTGGTTTTGACAAGTGAGTGTTTATAAACTTAAGTCATTTACTTAGTTCATGCTGATTAAGTAGTATATGCTAAGCACAACATGTATAAGAGAGAGTATGCCAAGTCCATAGTGAGTGTTGAGTCACTTAAGTGCTGAGCAAATAGTGTATGCTGAGTGATTTAGGAGCTGAGTAAGTAGTGCATGTCAAGTCATTCATATACTGAGTCATAGTATAGAAATTAGTATATGCCAAGCATCAGAGAATTTAGATGCCGAGTAACATTATTTTGTCATAGTTGTTTGTATTGGAACAAACTACTATGTAACCCATTTTTGAGCTGACTTACAGATTGAATTACAATATTTTGGTGATAATGACAAATCTTAAGTTGGAGTCCCTATGAAGTACATGCATCCAATCAGGTAAATGGAAGGTTTAAGTGGAAAAATGGATGAATCATAGCCATTGATTCATACCTAAATCTAAGTCACCTAGGTCTTCTTAAGGAGGACAAACCCTAAACTTCATATGTGCATGGAAAGGAGTGAAGAAAGAAGTTTGCATGCACAAATAGAGTATTCATGGTGGCTAAAATTTTTTGAATTGAAATTGCATTGCAAAATTAATTAAAGGATAATAGAGGAAGGAAAGAGTAAATAATAGAGACACATCTAATCAAGAAGGATCAAGAATATATTAGTTTAGAGGTGATTTGTCATCAAGAAAAAAAGTGCTAACAACAAGATCAATGTTGAGTCATTCTAATAGGTAAATTAGTTATATCTCTTAATAGAGTGGTTCTAATAGGCTGTATTAAAATCCTTTAACAAGGTGCTTAATTAATTGTTAGTTAAAGTCCTTTCACAAGACACACTTCTAACAGGGTGTTGAAATCCTTTAACAAGGTAAGACCTAATAATCTTTGTAAGACTTTAACAAAGTAGACCTTTCATAGAGTAGATCATGTCTCATGATAAAATATTGTAACCTTCATTGGATACACTTTATTACTACAATAGTGAAGATTTGTGGGTGTCATCTCCACCCCAATTTTACCTTCTCATTAGAAGGTTTCTGGGTAATCATATCTGGTGTCATATATGTGTGAATGATTACTTGTTTACATGATTTAGATGTACATTCTTTACATGGTATTTTAATTTACTTATTAAATGTATGAGATGGATGTGTGGTGAATGTTTTATGGGTCAAAGTTTAAACTACCAATTCATAGCCCCCTCCCCACCCCAAATAGAAGTTTACCTTTCCTATTGTAATTCAAAAAATTGGTATCAAAGCCTTATTCTTTGAAAGAGAAGCTTTGTAACTTTGAGGAAAGATCTTGAAAATGGAAGTCCATAAGTTGGAAAAGATAATTGAGAATCACAAAATTGAAATACAACTCATTCTACATCAACTAAATGAAGCAAGAGAAGGCTTAAAGAAATCTTTGAAGAGAAGGAAGGAAATTATTATTAAGGAGAATGAAACACAATACAAAGAGATGGACATTAATAAGATATTTTCTAATGGAGAATCCAATGAATTTGATGAAGAGATTGTAGACCTAATGGAAAAGAATAGAGACCAAGCTGAAGAAATTAAAAATCTCAAGTTAGAACAAGAAACACAAGCCATATTACTATATGAGGTGACTGAATAGAAAAAGAAAGCTATGGAAGACAAAGCCATGATTAAAGATGACAAAAGAGTTTTTACCAACAGACTGGAAGAGAAATCATTAGAGCTAACTAAGATTGCTAGCATGCATTTGGATACTTTGAGTCAAATGAGTAATGCCAACTATGAACTGAATGTCAAGGACATTGAGATAATAGCATTAAACTTGCAGAATGAGCAGCTGAATAATGACCTAAAAGGGAAAAGCAATTTGCTGAAAGTTTTAATATACTTAGTGAAGCCATCAAATACTTTGAGCAATTATTGATATCCCCTAAATCCAACAATGATACATCTAGACTAGGATACACAAGTACTAAAGAAGGAGAGTCATCCAAAAGTGTTGAAGAAAGGAGCAAAAAAGGTAAGAATTCTCAACCTACTTGTCATAATTGTGGTAATAAAGGACATATTGCTAATATGTGCAGGAGCAAGGCTACAAATCAGAATGTTAAGCATAAGAGAATGGTTTACTACCATAAGTGCAATAAGAAAGGTCATCAAACACATGAATGTAGAACTAAGACCATGCACACACAAGGATTTGAAGGATATTGTTACAATTGTTGGAAGTATGGACATAGAGCTTTTGAGTGCAAATCCAAACCCATGTCATCATCAGACAAGAAAATAAAGGTAAGGAACAATGACAACTCTTACAACTGGGATTATAACACAAGATATAGCTATCATTATTGTCAAGAGTATGGACATGTTTTTGAGAATTTTTTTAGGAATCACTTCAGAAGTGACTACAAAAGGTGGTTGAGTCAAACCACATGTTTTAGTTATTTGAAGATTGGTCACATTAGTTGATATTGTCCAACAAGGTCAAAGGCACCAATTTTGTGAGTTCAATAAAGGTAAAGGCAAAGGAAAAGCAGATATTGAAAATGTCAAAAATGAAATGAACAAGACATGGAAGAAAAAGAAGGATTACAACACATCAAGTGGAGAAGGGATCACTTCACCCAATGGGCCAAGTGATCACACCTCATCAAACTAATAAATTGAGAGGTATGTGGGACTGATATTCAAAAATTATATCATACATCAGTTCCAAAAGATTTAGTACTAAAAAGTCTAAGTAAGAATGAATAAAGATGCAAGATGTTATTAGGAATCAAAGAAAAAGTCTTTAAGTTTTTTATGTTATTACCAAGCATGAAAAGTTTTCTATGATTGTTGAGTGAAATGTTAGAGGATACTGAGCTAATAGACTAGATAGTTATTATCAAGCTCATAATGGTTGCTGAATGAATGAAAAACTAGTGGATGTTGAGTGAGCCAGAAATTAGTTGATGTCAAGGTTACAGTTGTGTAAGCACTTAGCATTAATTACAATATTTCAAAGAGGTATTTGATCAATTTTTTCTCATTTAACATCATTCAAAATGAAGAAAAAACAAGAAGATCTAGAGGTGATCTAGAAATTCATTTGAAGTGATTGTAGGAGATTTGAACAACAATTCAACACCATTTTATCATATTTTTCAAGGTATTTATCGTGTGTTGAGCTACGTTGTTCCCTATTTTGTAAACTCTAGTTTTGTAAAATGGCATCTAGTTCAAAGGGTGTGGAGGGTAAAGAGGTTTTAAATGTTTGGTTGGTTAGTAAAAAAGTAAAACAACCTATTTTCAAAGCCATACCAGACATTACATACAAAAAAGATCTCTCTGGTGCATTATCGATGATAGCACTAAAAGTGTTAATGATTCAAGATGTCAGAAAGTGTTACAATTGTAAAATTGGGAGTATTGGTGACATGGAAATAAGAGAAGAATATGAAAAACTTTGTGAAAATGGTGTGTTAAGGGAAGAATTCAAGATTGTAGAAATGAAAGGGTTAACTCATGCCCTAGATTTCCCTAATGTTTTCAAAACTGAATGGATCAAGATTGTATTGAGTAGGATTCATGATAGTTCACTATACTTAGACAATGGATCAATTAGAATAACCAAAAGAATAATCCATAGGGTAATAGGGTATCTAACCCTAGACTGACCAAATACTATGAGGAGAAAGTCAAAAGAGGTTATTGAAAAGAACATAGGGGCTATATGGAATAAGAGGGGAATGATAATTGACACTATCACAGATCCTCTGATAGATTTTGCAGTAAGGGTAATTTCACATAAGTTTTACCAATCAAGAAGATTGAATAGTGTACCCTATATTGTAGTGGATGTGGCTTACAAGATTGTGAAGAAGGATCATACATATGATCTTGCCAAGTTACAGGTACAACAATTGATTGAAAGGAGCAACAAGGAAAACAAAGGGTGCTCAGTACAAATTTGGATCTATTTTTTTAATGTTCAAAACACATTTCCTACAATTGGCACTATGGCATGGAAGAAAAATCAGTTTGTGGAAATTCAAATAGGAGAGTTCATTGAATAATTAGGTAAAAATTTTGATTCAATAATGACAAGTTACTTTGAGGACTTCAAGCAATCTATGAAGAAAAGATTGAGGATTATAGTATCATTAGTTGAAAAACATTATGATGATGTTTATTTCCTAGTTGATGTTGATTTTGCATTTTTTCAAGCAACAACTCCAACATTGAGATGGCTAAAGCCATTAGGCTATGAAACTAATGTAGATGAGGCCTCTGCAGCAATAACAACATTACTTGCAGAAGAGTTAGATAAAGATGTCAAAGCATTTCGTAATTATGTGATCGCCAAATCTAAGATTACCATTGAATTAAAGATTGCCTCTATCATCAAGAAGAAGGAGAAGTTGGTAAAGAAATTGAAAGCTAAATTCAGTGAAGTTGTTGAGGAGGAAGAGGATGAAGAAGAAGAAGACACTTAGACCCAAGCACTCCTTGCATTAACACAAGGAAAGGGTGAAGATCAACAAGAGCAAGAAACAAAAATTGAAGAAGGTGTTGAGGAAAAAGAAGTTGAGGAAGCACCTAATCCTACTAATAAGAAGAAGAGAAAAGATAAGACACAAGTAGTGACAACTGATGAGAGCAAATAATGCCCCATTTTCTATCACATTTCATCATATTTTTGCATTTCAATTCCATTCTATTTTCATATCATTTCACAATTTTATGTTGCAAATGATTTAATATATAATTTATATTTAATTTAGTTTTGAGATTAGATTATGGAAAGTAATTATTTATTATCTTTACTAATAAGCCTTATTCTTTTTGCATTGAAATATATATTTGCAGCATGCATTCTATCACCTTCTATGCAAGACTCTTATTGGTATTTATTTGGAGTATTTTCTATTACAACAATATTGACTAAGGAATATGTTGAAGAAAATATAATGATATTATTATATTTATTAGAATTTTGCAAGAAATCACAATTCAAACATTTTATATAGTCAATATTGTGTGGTAGTTTCTGAGAAAATGAAGAAGAATCTAAAAAATCTGAGATATGGGTTTGGTCCAGAATAGAGCCAATTCTCTCACATGGAAAAATCTTAGAAAGTGAATGACAATTTTTTTATTAGTGGTTCTCTAAAGGACAAAATTTTAGATTTACCATTTTGGCCAGATTTTCATATTGTTTATTTGTTATATTACTAGAAAATTAGTTTGCAAACAATTAGTATATTGTTAAGAAATTAGTTTATTGTCTTATAGAAAGAGTGGTCATATATTTTACACTCTTTATTAAAAATAAAACAATACGTTTCAGCCATAAAGACTAAACTTCCATGATAAACATGGAATTGTTTATTTTATATGTAAAAGGCTATATAAGCCATCACATATTCAACAGAGTAGGAGAAGAATGTATAAATGATAATATCATAGCTATATTATTTTGTTGAGCTGATTTAAGAGTTCTTTGAGAATTTTCTTCAATAGGTTTGTTGGGAGGAAGGGCACACACTCTCCGCTACCGAATGTATATAAATATATTTTATATATTTTTGTAAGTTGTATTTCTTAATTGTTTATGTTCTATATAATTTCATATCAATATTTTAGTGTCTTAATTATTTATGTTGTCTCATTTCAAATTATTATTTCATATAGTATTTGTATCTATAATTCATCACTATGTTTCATGCTTAATCATTTAGAATTATATTAGTTGTATTAAGGTTTTCACTATATACTTTATTGTTTGAAAATTTATGAATCTTTTATTTATTTTAAATTAGATTCCATGTTTTAGATTTGGCTTTATGATTTGTGTTAAAGTTGTTGTTTCAAAGTTTTTTGAAATTTTTTTATAGTTCCTATCACTTGAAGATAAAAGAGAAGATCTTGTCGCCAAGAAGTGACAATTCCTATTGCCAATTTTATTTTGCTTTGTTGTAGGTTTTCTTCCATGTGTTCTAGTTGCATTCATAATCACTCAACTCACAACTTGCATCCCTTGATAGCATATTTCTCAGATGCTTTTCGTAAGCTTACACTCTTGGATTGACATGTATAGACCAGCCTAACATTTTCATAAATCATTAATTCTTGTTAAAAATGGAAAAAGAAATATGGAAATAAGCAAAAACCAGGAAAGAATCTAAGTGAGTTAATGCATGAAAAGATATTACCATAAAATAGGAGAGAGAAAGCTTCAAGCTCCAACACCATGAGACAAGATATTTGGAAAGGGAAAAGCAAAGAAAACCCCTTGTGACATTATGAATGAGGCATGAAAAGCCTAAGAAGAAAAAGAGAGAGAGCAAGAGAGCAATCGCTCATACAATAATTGAGAAGAGGAAGAAACCTCATTAGAAATGAGAGAGGAGGGTCATATCTTAAATAGAGATGTGAGAGAGGAGTTAGAATGTAACTCCCATGTCTATGAATGCCACCATTCATAAGTGTGTGAGGCCAAGTGTGAGATTCCTCTTAAGGAGGAATAATCTAAATTACAAATTACAATATATATTTGTCCTCACATAGTCCACTAGATGAAAAAATAAGATGTAGTGGAAAAAGGACAAAAAAGAAATATATTAGGATACCTTGGCTTATATCCTAATATATTATAACAATAAATAAAGGAGGTCTAACCTTGGTTTATAAACACACCAAGAAAAGATTACAACTTCTAACAATTCTTTTATTATTATTTGCCTCAATGTTGGCCTATCATTTTGGCATTGTTGTTGGGGAAAGGTGTCAAAGGCATGTTAGCTTGATGAGTTTAGTTAGGAACAGTGCATTAGGATGAAAGCTTTTGCAATTGCTAGCCTTGCTTAAGTCATTAATCTTAATTTGTATTGCTTAAATCATATAGATGCATTGGTTTAAGAGTTTTGTTTTAGAGCTTGCAAGTAGGCCTTAGAAATTAGATTCATTAGTTGCTTTTGAAATAAAATTCAATTTTACATTATCCCTAGTTGTGAGTAATTGGTAAAGAAAAGAAGCTATTTTGAAGAAAAAATGTTTAAAATGATGCATTTCCAAGGTTGTTCAAGTACATCAATTTTGGGTGAAAATTGTTTCAAAATTGCAAAATTTGAAGGGAACACAAGGGGAAAAATGTGCTTGGGTGTTGCTCCAGGATCTCCCAAGGGGCATTGCCCCTTGACCCCATTGGTGGTTGCGACCCCTAGACCCACGCCTTCAAATTTAAAAATAAAAGAAGAAATTGGTAGGGAAATCACATTGACCAAAGGTGAGATTTTAATACCCTCTCTACCTAATGAATGCAACTTAAATGATCTCAATCTTCCATTATCTCAAGTATGCAATAATTCTATCTCTATGTTTGAACATGAGAAAATGATTGATGAATTCTTAGAGCAATGTGATTTTGAGGATGAAAATTTAACTATTTGTTGTTCCAATTGCTACAGGAAAGATGATCAATGCATATGCCTAGTCAACCAAGAGCATAATGTGAATGAGGTACAATATATCTGTGATCCTTACCATGAGAGTGGAAGTGAACAAGTTTTTCTTGTAATTTATGAACCATTTAAAATGCCAACTCACAAAGATCAAGGTATGCATTATGTTAGTAACATGTATTGTCACTCTAATTCATTACAAAGCCAACATATTTCTTCAAAATGTACTTCTCCACCTAGCATGCACAATGAATGTAAGCATGCATGCTCACAACAACCCATATATCCCTCTTATATTACACCATATCCATCCTTACCATCTTCATTTCACCCATTCTACTTATTCACATCTATGTTATCTCCATACTTCTTACCATATTCATTCTCTTATTCGCATCATATTCTATCCACTCGACCTTATCCACCAAAGGCAACTATATTGCCTTAGATACCACTTTATAATAAGGAGGTTAATAGTACATATAAATGTTCATGGATCCCTTTACCATCTAATGATATGGTTAAAATTGATAAATCAACATTGAAATATATCAATACACTTAAGGAATGGCATTTTGGTTTAATTAAATTAAACAAACAATATTATTTATTGAATTATAATCAAATTTGTTCTTCTTTTCCACTTAGTGAATTCAAAATACCCACAAATGAGCCCATACTTCAAACTACATCAATTTTAATTAGTGGACTGATAAGCATATGTGTTTATGATTATTCACTAAGTAATGTTAAACCATATGCATTTCATATTTCACAAACATGTTGCCAGATCCTCCAAGATCTATATTTTATTTTTGTACTTAGACATATTGATATTTGGAGGCCTATGGTTAAAATGTGCATCCCTCACATACTTATTGATTTGGGACCAATAATTGATTAAGCACAATTATAAGGGATTCTATGCATTAATGGCCAGTATGTTAAAACTGGATGATTTCTCATTGTTGATTCTTTCCATTGTCCTAAGATGACAAAATAAACTATGGATGATTATTTAATAAGGGTCAAGGTATTAATATCCATATATTCTTCATTCTTGGTTCTTCTATCTTACAATGATCATTCATTGATTATACATGATAATTTCTTGATTCCTTGGATGATTTGACTTCCCTATGCTTTTATAACCTATAGTTAAATGGGAGTACATCCATTGAATTATTGAAATATTAAATATATCTATCATTACAAAAGGCTCACAGAATTCTAATGATGTGCTACTCTCTCTTGGGTTGCCTAATTTTTTTCGTTTTCCTAATGTTCTCATGACCTTGTAGCATGAAGTTAAGTTTGGGGCAATCCCTCCAATCTTGTGGTTCTTGGATGATTTCTAGTCAAGTTTCATTGATTATCTCATTGGTCCTTTTTAAAAACTTCACCATGTGACATCTAAACAATTCAAGGTATGTATTCTTATGTTGATTGACATTGGTATAATCATTGTAATCACATTCTTTTATTTTTATAAGTGTTTATTTATATTAATGACTCAACCTACCATTTGTATAAATGTATTGCTCACTTAATGGTAGGGTTTTTAATTGGGTAAAATTGTTTTACTATACTTGATATGCTTGGTTTTGACAATATGGTTACAGGTCTCTTTTTGTGGTGACATGCTCCTAGAACTAATACCAATTGATGATGTTCTTCTAAACAAGCATTACAAAACATACTTTGTTGGCTTTGTTAACATTGTGTAGGCTTGCTAGCTATCTGATCTGTTGGCTCCTGATTTAATAGTTTTACAAACAACCAAGAAACTAGACAAATGCATCTAAGGCTAGCAAATTCCTATGATGAATGCACCTGACTGCAGTCTATTATTAATTTGCTAGCCTTAGATGCATTTGTTTGGTTTCTTGGTTGTTTGTAAAACTATTAAATTAAGAGCCAACATGGTCCATGTATGTTTCACCTATTCAAGATCACAAGAAGATTATGGCATAAAGTGTTTACCACATTGAGATGAGATTTTTTTTCTTTGGTGATTTATCACATGGAGGAAAAACATACAACCTAGTCTATGAGATTCATGATTATTCCACAACACATCTGATAATACTTTGAAGATATTTATAAGAATCTAGAGCATCTTTCCAGCTACTGCATTCCTCTCTTAAGTTCTATGGACACATTGGAGACTATCATTGGTATTTCACTCTATGACCTTGTCCTTGATAATGAAGGTGTTTTTTATTTCAGAAAATGGATATCTCTCATTCTTTACAAGGATTGGATATGTAGCACAACTTCATGCTGGGTGATCTAGTTTTATCATCATCAGAGCACTATGTCAAATAAGTATCATCATCCTTGTGAGTACTTATTTCATCCAATGTCCTAGTGTGTTCTAAAGTTCTCTAAGAAGCTTTCAAATTCAGTGGCATGAGACACATAGATCAAGGTTGATTGGTGCAGTGTTCCCAACTTTGCAGACCTTATTCTTGGTCACCATTTCAAGTTTCTTATGCAATCAAGTTTCAATAGTACCTTCTACATGGTCATGGAGAAAAGCTTAAGTTTTTTATGGTATCATTTTTCATCATCCATGTCAGGATTTCATTTCTTTGTTCATTGTATGCAGTTATTAAAAATGAAAAAAAATTGATAAAATATAGAAAAAAGAACAAAAAAAAGCAGAAAAAATAAATTAATAATAATAATAATAAAAGATCCAACAATTAAAACCTTCTGGTGTTGTTGGCCAGTTAATATCTGAAAACTGGTTTCTTGTAGATGTTAGTTGTAAAATTACTTTTTAGTGGTGAAAAATATTTTTACAATGCCATTAAGTTGTGAGCGATTGAAAACTGGCTTGCCAACAGTCACTTGTCATTATCAAAATTTATTTTTAAAAAAAACAAAAAATCAAAAAAAGAAACAAATGCAATAATTGGTTTGAGGTGGCTATTTTTTAGGGACACTTATCTACTTCTATAGGCCTTTATCTCTCTTAGTTTCTCTAATATCTTGTATTACTTAGTTTTGTGGTTGTGCTTCCATTATGGTGATCCCCATTGATCACCTTGGGTATACACTACACATTTAGTTGAGGTTTTATGAATAGTGAATTTTGCTCCCTTCAGTGTGATCTATATTGCTTCAATTAGATTTTGGTGGCTCCTCAAGTTACAAGACTTCTTGACTATTTTGGTTCCTTCTAGAAGAATTTTGTCTACTACTTTTAGTCTAATGGTGCTCTTTTGTGGTGTTGCAGTTCTTGGTATACTCTTTGGTTCCTTGTTGCAACTTTATTATCAATATTATTGAGATGCCTTGGCTTCCCTCAACATGTGAGTTGGTAAAATAGTCAATTTTATTTTTCATTATTTTATCTCTTACCTTTATTAATATTTCTTAATATATTGATCATTTTACAACACTCATACTTAGCCCCTCCATGTTTCCTAGGATGGTCAACCTTTTTAGTTGGAGGGGAGGTGTATCATCTAATTACTTATCCATTCGCCCATTATCACCCATTATTTATCCTTTTCCTTATCATTTCACCATAAATATCATTATTTCAACTTGCATAATAATTTGATTTCATTAATTAGTCCCCCTTATATTTCTTTTTGCCTATCACCTATTTCATATGGCTAAGCATGGAAACTAATTTTTGTAATGTCATCAACACAAAAAGGTAGAAAAGAAAAAAAAAAAAAAAATGAAAAGAGAAAAAGAAAGAAAGAAAAGATAAAGGTTACAAGTGCAAACCTAAGAGCTCTTAATCATAATGATTACACGAGGACATGCAATATGTTAAGTTCGGGGGAATGATGAGAGCAAATAATGTCCCATTTTCTATCACATTTCATCATATTAGTGCATTCCAATTCCATTCTATTTTCATATCATTTAACCGTTTTATGTTGCAAATGATTTAATATATAAGTTATATTTAATTTAATTTTGAGATTAGATTATGGAAAGGAATTATTGATTATCTTTACTAATAAGCCTTATTCTTTTTGCATTGAAATATATATTTGCAACATGCATTCTATCACCCTCTATGGAGAACTCTTATTGGTATTTATTTGGAGTTTTTTTTATTAAACAATATTGACTAAGGAATATGCTAAAGAAAATATAATGATATTATTATATTTATTTGAATTTTGCAAGAAATCACAATTCAAACATTTTTTATAGTCAATATTGTGTGGCAGTTTATGAGAAAATGAAGAAGAATTTGAAAAGTCCAAGATATGGGTTTTTTCCCAAAATAGAGCCAATTTTGTTCTCGCATGACAAAATCTTTAAAATGTGAATGAGAAAAGAGTTATGAGTGGTTCTCTAAAGGCCAAAATTTCACATTTACCATTTTGGCTAGATTTTCATATTGTTTATTTGTTATATTACTAGAAAAATAGTTTGCAAATAATTAGTATATTGTTAAGAAATTAGTTTATTGCATTATAAAAAGACTGGTCATATATTTTACACTCTTTATTAAAAATAAAACAATAAGTTTCAGCCATAAAGACTAAACATCCATGATAAAAATGGAATTGTTTGTTTTATATGAGAAAGGCTATATAAGCCATCACATATTCAAGAGAGCAGGAGAAGAATGTATGAATCATAATATCAAAAATATATTATTGTGTTGAGCTGATTTAAGAGTTCTTTGAGCTTTTTCTTCAATCGGTTTGTTGGGAGGAAGGGTGTGCACTCTCCGCTACGGAATGTATATAAATATATTTTATATATTTTTGTAAGTTGTATGTCTTAATTGTTTATGTTCTATATAATTTCATATCAGTATTTTAGTGTCTTAATTATTTATGTTGTCTCATTTCAATTTAGTATTTCATATAGTATTTGTATCTATAATTCATCCCTATATTCCATGCTTAATCATTGAGAATTATATTAGTTGTATTAAGGTTTTCACTATATACTTTATTGTTTGAGAATTTATAAACCTTTTATTTATTTTAAATTAGGTTCCATGTTTTAGATTTGGCTTTATGATTTGTGTTAAAGTTGTTGTTTTAGAGTTTGCTACAATTTCTTTATAGTTCCTATCGTTTGAACATAAAAGAGAAGATCTTGTCGCTAGGAAGTGATAGTTCCTGTCGCCAATTTTATTTTGCTTTGTTGTAGGTTTTCTTTTGTGTGTTCTAGTTGCATTCATAATCACGTAGCTCACAACCTGCATCCCTTGATAGCATATTGCTCGAATGCCTTTCGCAAGCTTACGCTCTCTCATTGACATGTATAGACAAGTCAAATGTCATCATAAATCATTAATTATTTTATTACTATTTTCCCTAGTGTTGGCCTATTAACAAGACTCAAGAAGGTCACTAAACCAAGCTAGCCCAAACATACACCACATACCACAAGGGCTAGTGCACATGTCATTGCATAAAAGGCTAAAGAGAAAGCATAACCTACAAAGTAGGAAGGAGGAGCACAAAAAAGACCAAGGAGAAAGTACATTGCTCAAGTTGAATCTGATGAGGAAAGAATAGAATCTTATGAAAATAACCAATTCCAAGTGGTGAGTCATAATCTATCTTAAGATCTAGACAACCTATGTGAGAATGTTAGAAATAATGCTGATTTATCAGGATTTTCTCACATTGATTTTGATAATCTTGGAAAAGTTGAAAATAATCAAGTGGAGGAGGCAATATATGCCATGATGAAATTTTTTAAGAAAGCACCTCTAGAGATTTCCAACTATATTCCTAAAAGCCTAGATGATAGAATTGAGCAAAAATAGCATTATTGTTTGAACCTAGAAAGACAAATTAGGGAAATGTCATTTGCTAAAGCCATAATGAAATATGCTATTAGATTTGTTCCTAAATATATAGCTTTCAACATATTGTAGAGTAACATAGAAGATGTTGTAAAGAAGACCACACAAATGTGGAAAATTACATATAGACTAGCTACAACAAAAGAAGGAGAATAGGAGCCTATTGAGGTTAAAGATGATAAAGAAGACGACAACAATAAAGGCATAGTTGAGGGAGGTACTAAATGAATGTCGATGATCAGGCAACAATTGAGGTAGAGCAAAAACAAGAACAGAGTGTACAAGATACACAATTGCCAAATGTTAGTCCTCAAATAACAAGGGTGAATATTAAAATATTTACAATAAAGGATGTTCTTTGATCTTACTGCTCGAAAAATCAACCCTTTAACAAAGGAAGACTTGAAAATGATACTTGATCAAACTACACTATAGGATAATTAATGTGACAACCCTATATTAGTGAGTGTAGATGAAATTTAGAAATCAGTGATTGACACTAAAAGGGAAGAGGTGAAAACACAAGAACCACCGAACATCACCCCTCGAGTCACTAGTATACAATATTTAGATAAAATACCAAAAGTTACATCAGAAAAGGTTGATACAGTTGGAGAGGATAAAATAGAAACTAAAGGCACTACTAAAACCTAGAGTCAAATAGGTTAGATAGATTTATCTACACCTCTAGCACAAGTTCAAGGTGCAATTCAAGGCATTGTGGCAAAAATGGACAAGCCTGAAGAGATCGAGTTGACACCCAAGTAGAAGGAGCAAGCATCAATTCAAGCCTTGGTAACTTTACTAGAATCTAGAACTCCTAGTCACACTCTTTAGAGGCCAAGTACAGATGCAACACCTTTGAAATTCTTAGTGCCAAGTCCAAGTTCATCAAAGGCAAAAGAGGTAATAATATATGGAAATGTAAGCCTAGATGAAGAAATTGTTTTTCCAAAATATGATTATGCCACAATGACAATAGAGCAAATGGGTATACTAAAAGAAGCCTTGGCCAAAAAGGAATATCAACAAATACTTAGAAGGAAGCATAGGCAGAGGCAAGCTTTGCTTGATATTAAAGATGTCTTCTTGGATGTATTCAGTCTGCCTACTCCAGATGAAACTAAGCCACTTATTAAACAATTGACAAATATAGTAAATGTTGAGCACAACATGTATAAGATAGAGCATGCCAAGTCCATAATGAGTGTTGAGTAGACACTGTATGCCTAGTGATTCAGGAGCCAAGTAAGCAATGCATGTCGAGTCATAGTATAGAAATTAGTATATGACAAGCATCAAAGACTTCATATGCCGAGTAACACAGTTTTGTCATAGTTGTTTGTATTGGCACAAACTACAATGTAACCCATTTTTGAGCCAACTTACAAATTGAATTATGATATTATGGTGATAAGGATGAATCTTAAGTTGGAATCCCTATGAAGTCCATGCATCCAATTAGGTAAAGGGAAGCTTTAAGCAGCAAAATGGATGAATTATGGCCATTGATTCATACCTAACCCTAAGTCACCTAGGTCTTCTTAAGGAGGAAAACCTTAAACTTCATATGTGTGTGGAAAGGAGTGAAGAGAGAATTTTACATGAGCAAACGGAGTATTCATGGTGGCTAAGGAGTTGTGGACTGAAATTGCATTGTAGAATCAATTAGAGGAGAATAAAGGAAGGAAATAGTAAATAGAAGAGAGACATATGATCAAGAAGGATCAAGAATACATCAATTTAGAGGTGATCTGTCATCAAGCAACATAGTGCTAATTGCATGACCAATGTTGAGTCATTCTAATAAGTGAATCAATTAAATCTTTTAACAGAGTAGTCCTAACAGGTTGTATTGAAATCTTCTAACAAGGTGCTTACTTGATTGTGATTTAAAGTCCTTTAACAAGGCACACTTATAATAGGGTGTTGAAATCCTTTAACAAGGTAAGACCTAATAGTCTTTGTAAGCCTTTAACAGGGTAGACCTTTCACAAGGTAGATCATGTCTCATGATCAAATATTGTAACCTTCATTGGATACACTTTATTACTACAGTAGTGAAGATTTGTGTGTGTCATCTCGCCCTAGTTTTACCTTCCCACTGAGGGGTTTCTAGGTAATCATATCTAGTGTCATATATGTGTGAATGCTTACTTGTTTATATAATTTAGATGTACATGCTTTACATGGTATTTTAGTTTACTTATTGAATGTATGAGATGGATGTGTGGTGAATATTTTATGGGTAAAAGTTTAAACTACTGATTCAACCCCCCCACCCCCCTCCTAGAAGTTTACCTTCCTATTGTAATTCCAATAGAGGCTATCTTATATGATTTTCTATTAAGCACTAAGTGTAAATGTATCATTCATTTGACATTGTCATATTGGTCATCTCGGGCCCTCTATAACCCTGCCTGACAACTAGTAACGTGGTTATTGATTTTATTATTTTTAGGCTAATTGAACATAATGGCATTTCTGACACACACACACTCACACACACACGCACACACACAGATTACTCAATAACAACCAGCCAACTCCATGGTGACAGCATGAATTTTATAGGCAGGGATCAAATGGTTACAAGGCACTCATAAATGGTTCATCACATGTATAGATTAATATAAATGAATAATTTGCAACACAAAGCATGAACCTAGCAAATTCTTTGAGAAACAATTAGTTGAGTTGTAGATACTGGAAATTTACTTGCTAATTGAAGCAAACAAAAATCATCTAACAAATTAATAGAGGTATAAGTGAATAGAGGTACAAGGTAATATCTCTATATGCCTTAGTGACCAATTGTGGTGAGTTCATAGATAGAGAAAATAGACTGATAGAGATAGAGGATCGCACTTTAAAGGCCACAAATCCATGTTAGAGGACTTGAGAGAATTGTTATCAAGGATACTAAGACCAAAAGGTGCATTAAGGCAAAAAAATCTAAGAAAATATGCTTGGCCAAGCCTTAAAATTAAAAGGATTGGTTCAAAACCTAAATGCAAATTTAACCCACTTTTTTTATACATTATGAAAAATACATCAAGTGCTAACTCTATTGATTTTCAATTCAGAGATCCACATGCCTAAGCCTGAAAAAGGATAACTTGATTGCCACCCAATTTAACCAGGTGATTTGCAAATTGTCTACCAATTGATCAACATAAAGAGGCCTTCTTAAACAAATAACCAATTTATTCATGGAAAATTCTAATAAATTTATTTTTATCCCCTCTCTTAGGAGAAGACACACGATAGTAGCTTGGTCTAACTTGAAGTACTTAAAACCTATAAATGGTAAGTCTAGTTTTACCAAATTTTCTTTGTATTTGAGTCGATGAGTTAAACAGCTATTATAACATATGTTTTTGAATCTTTTAGAGTCTTTTAAAAGAAATAATTTGAATTTTTCTATGATAAGAAAATATATAATTTATCATACCCCTATGATAAAAAAACCATTACTTATTTTTGATGAATAGTCCTTTACTATTAATAAATAATATACTAAGATTACAATTCACGAAAAAAGGTTGGGGGATACAAGATCACCCCGCAATAAGTTCACATGGCCATAGCCGAAATCAAACACTATTCATAAAAATATATATATAAAGCAACCTTAGGCAGCCAATGCAGTGCCAACTAAGGATGGTGGTTCATCATGATCATGAAAGCCCCAATCATCTTTGGGATTGGGGGGTGGGTTGGGAATAGTCCAACTATCTTGATAATTGAAATTCTAATCATAAAAGATAACACAATGTTTATTAAAGCAATTTGGGAAAAGAGAAGATTGTAAACTAATAAATTAATAATGGTTAGTGTTAAATTAATAATAGTAAAATTTAATATAAAAGGATATGTTTTGATTAAATTTGAAGAGATGCACTTTTAAGAAAATAAATAAGTGGGACATGTAATTATTTATGTTTGCTTCATAATTGATCACTAAATTAACAAGTGCCACTTAGTGGCTTATACTTGGCTTAAGTCATAATAGTTAATAAAGTAGAATAAAAATGGTATCATTAGACATAATTTCAGTGTAATTTATCAAAAACTATTTCATATTTAAATATTATAAAATAATATATTTATAGCATAGTTGTATGTTAAGAATAATATATTAATAGTATAGTTGTATGTTAATGTATCTTAGTGTATCATTAAACAAATTATAATTTATCTATATTCTTTTTACTATAATTATATATTAGTGTATTAATATTTTATTTCATTTTATTTAAATTAAAAAATTATTAAATATATTTTTACAAATTTTAAAATAATTTTATCGATTTTAAAAACTAAAAATATCACATATATACTTTTGAAAAATAAAAATTCACAATTCAAAATTAAAATACTTAAAATCATATTGGTTGAAAAGAAAAAGATTAGTCATTACTTAAATAAAAGTAATTACAATACTATGTTACCTACTGCCTAGGCCAAATACAATATGACAAATACAATAATAGTAAAAAATTAAAATTAAAATGTATGTTTTAACTTAATAATAGTAAAAATTTAATATGAAGATGTATGTTTTGACTTAATTTGAAGAGGGGCAATCTTTGAGCTACTAAATTAATATTAGTAAAAATTTAATATGAAAAGATATGTTTTGATTAAATTTGAAGAGACGTACTTTTAAGAAAGTAAATAAATGGGAAATGCACTCATCTGTGTATCTATCATAATTGATTTGCTCTGTAAAGGAGACAAACCCGTATCAGAAGCAATTCAATTACTAAGGAAGACGCGGGGAAGATCAAGATGGAGTACGCAGCATAGAATTACTCTTACGCTTCCTCTGCTCATTGTGATTCCAGTGCAACTGCATAGGTACAAATCTGCCTGCCAGAGAAGAGTGAGAGCAAGAGCAAATCATGGTACACAGTTATAAGCCCACAAGACATCAGTGAGCGACAAAAGGAGGTCATCGATTCTGTTTCTTCCTTCTGCTCTAATTTATCCCCCTCCCACTCCAAAATTCTCCTCCACCATTTCAAGTGGAATGTCTCGAATTTGTTGGATGAATGGTTCATGGACGAACACGCGCGGCTTAAACATCGCACACTAAGCGTTGACCGCTTAGTGTGGTACTGTGGGGTCCACTCCCCAGCTCCGTCCCCCATCTCCTCCGTAATCTTCCAAGTTCCTCTGTAACGCTGTTACTCCGTAACGGTGAAAGTAAACCGTAAAATCCAACATACTCCTGCCGTGACTGTTTCGTTTTTAATCCACCTACTTCTACCCATTGTCATTAAACCGTTTAATCGCTTCTCCGTCCCGCGCGCTCCACTCCATGTCTGGGTTTTTTATTTCTTTTACCATGATTTCAATTCGTTTCACAAGGGCACTGTTCAAGTTTTTTCCAGCCGATTCAAGGTATGTAATTTTAAATCCTATTCTCCATTTAAAATTCTTGTATTGCAAATGAATTGCAGTCTCATTTCTGTGTTTTCTATTAAAAACTGGAACGTTTCTCGATGCCGTAATTGATAGTTTGCATTCTATATTGAACGTTTAGCCACCTATGGCACAGATGATGTGGTGAGCCACGTAATTCACTGCGTTGTGTCTATTTCCATTTGCTTTTATTTTTCTCTTTGATGTCCTTTAATCTGCTCTTTAAACTCAATAAAATCGTTCCAACATTTCTAAATCAAGGGAAACAACTATTAAATAGCTACCAGACAACCATCAATGCCTGAAACTGGATCTTCTACTGCTGCTAGCAAAGAGGACTCAGACTGAATGCTACAGAATGGTATGAAGTAGTTGACGCGAGAGGGATACCAGATTTCCTCTATTATTGTAGCCAAAGAAATTATGGAAGTTGTCAACATAGCCTTAGCTTAGAACCAAGAAGAATAAAGAGCTAATGGGACAATCTAATAGAAAAACAGGGATATGAATAGTAGAAGGTTTTTGCAATAGCATTTTCTTCTGTGTATGAAAATTTGAACTATTTTCAAATTTCCCCTCAAACTGCTGCAAGGTTGTCCACCTCTTTGTTTTGCTCTCTAGGAACACCCTAAATGCCAAATGCCTCAAAGTCTATATTCTATCTTTATAAAACTTGAGTAGACTATTCTTCGCTATACTTTGAGTTCTATTTGCATTCACGGACATTTCAGTATCTTCAAATCACTATAGCAGATAAATATCCTCCTGTCTTGGCTCTAAATTCTCTAGACAAACATATAGCAAATATGGGGGAAGTTCTATAACTGAAGTGTCTTCCAAAACAGAGGAACTTATCCAAAAGGTAAGGCTGAGATTTTGACAACTCCTGTTCTCTTAACACCAGTACCATCCAATTTTACAACTCCTTTAAACACTAGTTCATACCTTATATTAGGCTAATTGGCCAAAACAATTTGGCATGACAGAACTACTAACCCTATAATAAATCATACGATTATGAACAAGGTGATTAGCAATGACTAAGGACATCCTCTTTTAATTGACATAGACTGATTGAAATTGCTATACTTTTGGCTGAAACATTATTTCACCGATTGAAGCTCCTTGGTGCCTGTTAAAGGAAATCCCTTTGTGCTAGCAAAGACAAAGCCTCCCACATAATGACAGTTGTACTCTGTTCTTAAAGTAATTCATTTTAGAATTAATAACACCATTTTCCTGCGTGATTCAAAACCTAAAGTATTTCCCAAATATTTGTCTTACATTCATGCAGAATTTACCATGGAAAGAGCAGGCAAAGCTAAGGCTATTAGCATTGATCTGAGGACAACTTACAGCTGTGTTGGAGTGTGGCAGCATGATAGAATTGAAATTATTCCGAATGACCAAGGAAACAGAACCACTCTGTCCATGGTTGCTTTCACCCCCAATGAAAGGCTTGTTGGGAATGCTGCCAAATTTCAGATTTCAACTAATCCTACCAACATCGTGTTTGATGTCAAGAGACTCATTGGAAGAAGATACAATGATCCCTCTGTGCGGTCTGACAAACAATTGTGGTCATTCACCATTGTTCCGGGGAAGAATGACAAGCCTCTAGTTCAAGTGAATTTTAAAGGTGAGAAGAGAGTATTTGCAGCTAAAGATTGGCTTAAACTTTGAGCTTGAAGGGTTTTTCAATCTTAACTCTTTTCTCAAAATAGACATAGGCGGTGCTCTATGAATGCTTGAAAATTGCTTTATGCACTAGGCTTGATGGGTTTTTCATTATTAATCAGGTTCTCAAAAGAGGTATTGGGGAGCACTATGAATCCTTGAAGATTGGCTTAATCACTGAAATTGATAGGCTATAATTGGAAAAGAGCCGAGACCATTTCAAACATAATCCATGATAGATATTGCTTCAACTCTCAAGAAGACAATCATACAATGTTGATAAGTTCCTGTAGCAACAATTAGATCATGTAAGCTCAAACTTTAATGCTTTTCAATGTAGGGACTTCTATAGCTGAACAATGTGATGATCACTATGATGTTCAAGGCAATAGGTGCATAATCCACCAGACATACAATCAAGGCAATACATGTTGCCCTCGCTATGGTTGGAATCTCCATGAATTCTGCAAGGAATGAAGAAACTTTTCTGCAACAATGGCTTCAACCAAGGAGGCCCAATTTCATTCTCTTCCAAACTCAGCATCCTTCTAACCTGCAAGTACCCAATTCAAATATAACCCAAATTTGATTACCCATATGAACTATGATCAAATTCTTATCATCAACATTCAAAATCAGTATTCCGCCATGAATGCATATCACACAAAGTAAAAGCCACCCACCATTGTTAAGGCAAACATGAAACTCAATCAACTGCCATGAGAGTTGTGATAGTTTAAATTTGTAGAGGAGGTGCAAAAGACAAACCGACATACATACCATGAGTTATTGGATTCTAATATTTTTTTGTTGTATATTAGATGGATCTTGATTGGTCTCACATCATGGACGAAGCAGTTCAATGCCCATGTAGTGGAAAATATTCTTATGTGGATCTTTCATGGAAAAAATATGTACTTAAAGATTCAAAACTATTTTCAGCTTGGGTTAAAGCTGATAGATTGAAAGATTTTATCGAGCGAGAATGTTCAAGGGACTCATATCCAACATGCTTTTACAAAAGTCATTCAAGGAAGCCCTCTCAAAGTTTCGATACAAAAGATACGATTAATAGTTATCTGGAATAAAACATGTAAGAGTAATATTCTAGCTAAGATTATTTATACTTTCAATTGTAAAGTAAAGAGTGCCTATAATCATTTGTTAATTATGCATATTATTAATATGAAGATTCTTCATGATTTCCATAGGTATTGGTGTACATTTGGACCAGAGGACTATAAAGAAAAAGATGCAACACCATTTGATCCTTCCTCTGTTCCCAAATTAGGGAAAGGTAGTAGACCTGGTTGCAAACATACATGATGTGGTTGTACCTGTCATTTTAGCACCCAAATCATGGTTCATAGGCCAAACCATGTATTGATATGGTACCATCAAGTTCAACATGTGAACAAGAGTGGCATACCTTATCATGGTCAAATGAACAATGCATTTTTTGGATCAAGGTCCTTCTTTGCACCATTTATTAGTAAGCAATTACATCAATGGGTCGAATCATTGCTATTACTTGGCATGCCTGCAGATGCAGTGCATAAAAAACATAAGCAAATGGTGCATGAAAAGATGACAATATTTGAGGGTCAATCTTCTAGGGATGATTTTCTTACGATGGATGATATTGCAAATATTGATCACAAAATTAAGTAATTAAAATACATGTATGATAGTAGTGATGCTCTTTCAGTGCAACAATGGGTTTTGGCAAACCCTGACAAATGGTTTGCATATCAAGAGTATAGTGCCACTATTGATGGAGATGGAGAGGTCCCATTTGTGCTAGGGATTCAATTGCCAGAGCAACTTGATTGGATGCTTCAATATGGCCATAACAATATATTGGCCATGGATTCTACATTTGGTACCAATGCAATGAAGGTATATAGTGTATTGCGTTGTAGATTTAACTTTGAAATATTTACAGTTAAAGTATAGTATTGATACATTATGCTGATGTCTTATGATAGTTTCAATTGTATACAATGCTTGCATTCGACTCAAAGCATATGGGGGTACCTGTGGCATGGATTATTATGTTCGGATCTTGTGCACATGATATCACATATTGGATGCACATTCTTCTTCAACGAGCTCACTTGAAGAATATTAATTGGAAACTAAATGCATTCATGGTGGATGATGCAGCTGCTGAGATCAAAGCTATTAGGTATATTTTTTTAATCATTTATCCCTTTTTTATTTTTTAAAATATTTCAATGCCTCCTATAATATAAAATTTGACACTGAGTGAAAGTATTTATGATGCAGAGAAGTTTTTCAGTGTGATGTATATCTGTGCACTTGGCATGTTAGACGTGCGTGGCTAAAGAAATTGATTGCAAAGGTCAAAGATAATGCAATTAGACAAGAGATGTTTGATAGACTTGGATTTATCATGCATCATTCAAAAAGTGAGGATTCAACAAAGAATGAGATTCACAATTTTATTGACGACTTTAAATATGCACAACCCTCATTCATTGAATATTTTAAGGGACAGTGGTCTAATAGATTGAGTATGTGGGCTAGATGTTTCCATACACTTAAACATGCAGGACAAGAGAAAAATGGTGCCATAGAGTTTTACCATTCACACTTAAAGAGACGATTCTTGAAAACAATTGAGCATGCTATAAATCGTCGTGTTGATTGGTTGGTATATCAACTTTCAACACATGTTTATGTCTATTATTGGTGGGTGCAAGTTAGTAAAAAACATGGTTTCTATAGGAACTTTGATATTGAAAAAATTGAAAATACATCTTGGGTTCGGGCTATGAAAATTCCAGATGAGCATGTTATATTCAATGACACTAATGATCACATAGCATGGGCGACAAGTGAAAGCAATCCCAATTTTTGATATGAAGTGTATAGCTCCTCACCTAGTCTATCTATGTGCTCTTGCAAATTTTCGATACAAGGATACATGTGTAAGCATGTGATGAAGGTTAACTTGATGAAAGAGAGACAAAGGCAACATCTATCTAACAACTTGGATGTAGACGTTGATAATATTTCCAATACAATTGGTTCTATAGAAGAAGGATGCTCCAACAAATTCTCTAATTAGTTGGTACTTAAAAAACATTGAGTATTTTATTATATTGATATAAAATTATTTGCAAACTACATGTTTTAAAATTTTTAAATGTGTTGCAATATGAATGTAGGTAACCGATGCATTTGAAGAGATTGTAAATAATGAAAATTGCCAACCCTTGGAGGATTCTTCTATGCCCATACAGGTGAATTTATAACCATATCTTTGCTGTTCCAATTTTGATTATTTGGTTATATAATTTCTAAAATATGTTTGCATTATTTTTGTAGACTGCTGGAAATAGAGGTGAAACTGCACTAAAAGAAATGAGGCTACAAATAACACAAGAGTTGGACAAGTTACAAGAAATTTCAACTCACGCGTCTGATTTGGCAACACTTACTTTCATTAATAAGAATTCAAAGGACTTGTCAAATAAGCTTGAGAGTAGACATGTCTCATCCCAACTTGAATTAGACCATCCAAGTGCAAATCCATTTCACGTTGTACAAGATGGGTTTGGTCACACTATTCATTGACAAAGAGACTTGATTGAGTGCATGAATGTAAGGAGAAGATCAAATATTTCAAGGAGAACGCCTATGTTTCCACCATTGCCACAAAATCGCAAGCGCCGAAATTGGTTTGATGATCTTGATAGGGAAAATGAATGAGATGAGGAACAAATTTAGATCAATGAACATGATTTTGATATGGTTACACAAATGTTTGAAATCGTCCAAGATACTATTATAAGAACACAAGATTTTATTTCCATCCATTTTTATTTCAATATCACCTATTTTTGTCCTATTTTCATTCCATTTCAATCAACTTTGTATACATGCAAGTAAAATAACAAAAAATAATATGTATCTTCTTGCAGAAAATGTTGATTTATGAACCATCCAAGAGAATCTCAGCCAAAAAGGCAATGCAACATCCTTATTTTGATGATTTGGACAAATCTCAATTCTGATTTTAAGCCAGATTTCTGAAAATGCCCAATTTTCATAAAAAAAACTATTTAGGTCTGTACATGATATGTGGGGTACATGATACTATTTTCATAGTTCGGCTGTGAGCTACATGGGATACCTATCTGAATTTCAATTTTCTCATACTTGGGAAGCGTTTTTAATAATATTTAATCTTTCCTATTGAATATCTAGTGCGTGCATCTGTCTCTAATAATATTTCAATCCTTTCTATTAAATATTTTATTCAGCTGTCATATAAGGCTAAATTGTAACCAACTTATAACAGTCATTTAACTGACTGTTATGGTTGGGTAGAGAATATCTAGCCTTGAAAGGCTTTATAGAGGGAATGTAGGCGTGGTTAGATAGTATGGAGAGATGGTGGATACCGAGAAAAGTATTGTAGTGAAGTTTTAATCAATAAAACTAAGTCTATTCTCTGCAATTTACTCTTTATTCACGGTACAAGTATGAGACAGTGAGTTGTAGTAATTGTTTGCAATGTGATCTTAATGTAGGAATGATATAGAATGTGGCATTAGTGGTATCCCACACTCCCTTTCATTCTTCTTATCATTTCATTGAGTTTTTGTTGAAGAATATTAGATTGGTGTATCAAAACCAGTGATTGATTAGACACAGTCAACCTTTTATTGTTTTGAAGTTCTTAGAATGTTGAATCTCTCCCACCCTCTATAATTCCTATGATTGGTGGGAAAGGATGAAGATGTAATATATTCTTGGTTCATACTTGTCTTATGCAGGGGATTTGAGAAGAAGTGGTTGAAGAACTACAAACGGTTGTAGTGAAGTTTGCTGACAGAGAACATGCTCTGATTTGGAACTAGTCACCATGGAGTGACTTCCCTTAATGTTGGGGATATTGGGTGATTGATTTTTTTTGTATGGATCCATAATGATGCATTTGATCAGTTGGAGTGGTCTGGAGAAGGATTGAGTGTGGAAAAGGGGTCTATGATAGTCACAGAGAGAGAGAGAGATTTTGTCACAGAAAATTGGGTTCTGTTGCGACGGTCATATCTCCCAACCCCACCGTTGGATTTTGCTCAGATTTTTATATGTTGTTTGGGACCAAATTATGCCAAATATCAATGGTTAGATTGAGAAAATATTGTCTGGTTCAAAATTTATACATATCTATTTGCGGATCTATCCAGGAGATAGCAAGAAGGTATGAGAATTTTTTCCAAGGTTGTGTTTAATGGATGAAAGGAGTATGGTATGCTTGGATAGTGTCTAGAGAGGTTGAATAGGGTATTATGGAGAAGGTAAGGTTGTCTCAAAACATTAAGAGTGATAGGGGAACCAATGTCTAGTTGTGATCTAAGGTCGGGTTCAAGGAAGTTGATCCATGTGAAAAGGCTACTAGCTTTAAAGGCTGAATGTGAGTCTTGGGTAGAAGATTGGTTGTGCTGATCAAATGGGTTGTTGGGACATGGTAAGTAGGGCATGAGAAGACATTTTATTAATTTAAAATGAAGTTTGAAGTCTTGTGTAAAGATATGATGTTTGGAAGGCACTAGGTGTACTTGGGTAGCCTAGAAAGGAGGCCTTGAGGGGAATTTTGTAAAGAAGAAGTTGTTACATTTTGAAGTAGATTGTTGTCTGATATGATCAAGGAGGTTACCATCCACCACCTCTGCATCAATGAGAGATATTAAAATAACATGGAATTTAAAAACATGCATGAAAAACACTTAACACCAAATATGATCAATTCTGTGTTACTCGGCACTACTAAAATTTAGATTGGCTTTGCACCTAAACATGCTCAACATCTATTGTTTACATGGAAAGAGACATTATAAAGGGAAAGAGACATTATAACATCTAAACATCTTATAAACATAAGCAACATGAAGAAGAAAGAAATAAACACTCATGAAATGCAAAGAGAGGCAACATATAGAGATAACTATAGAGATAAAACATCATGAAATAAGAGAATACAAGATTAAATCAAGAGACAATAAAATATGCTTCCCACATAATATTTCAAAAAATGCTCATGTATAGGAAGAAAGGATCTATGAGAAAGAAAAGAATAAGTGAGACTAAGTGAAATTATGTAGAAATTGGAACATCTCAAGGGTATAAGAAAAATGAAAACAATTGATAATATTGTGAGAATCATCATAGTGGAAAGGACATGAATATACAAAAAGATAATCTTCAAGAGGCTAGAATTATGAATAGGATTTTTAAAACCCTACTCATTAATACCAAGTCCTAAGTTTTTATACTTTTATTTCATTATTTTTCCACATCATCTTCACATCTATTATTTAAAGAGCTCACACATGCAATACATAATCATTATGCAAGGACAAGAATTAAGCTCTTAGACATCTTAACATCTTAGGCCGAAGTTCTACTTTTCTCTATGTTCTCAAAATTTGCACATTTCTCACCATAATATTGCATGCAAATTCAACTTGGAGACAATTTTTTTCTCTATTTGGATAATCTTTGTTCATGTCATTGATCTCAAAGTACTTATCAAACTCTTGGATCTAATTTAGGAATATATCAAGATTGAGCTCATCTTTAACATAGATTTTTGTTTGTTTGTTTAGTTAACTATGTTATGTTTTTCTTGAAAAATAGCACCACTTTTTATGGTCCCCTTTTTTGAGAGCCTAAAAATAAACCATTTCAGAAAAAAAACTTAGTAGTTTAGAAACTAGATTCAAAGGACTAAGTTACTTTTATTTTTGTCATATCATCAAATTTTGAGTGTAACATCTTCAAATACTTATAGAAATTTAGAAATTTCTGATTCTAGAATAAAAGAGGCCACTTGTACCCAACTTTAGGAACCACGATTTTGTATACTTACCCAAACAACCTAATAACATGCACTCTCAAGTTTTGCTGAAATTACTATATAAATTCATTTCTCCTCCTATTGTTAGAAAAAGGCTGAGAACTTCAATCTCAAGTCTCAAATTATAGACATAATAATGAATCTCCCAATCGTAGACAAATATTAAGACCCCCATCTATCATCTTGTAAATGATAGATGAAATAATGAACATAGTTTTTATGCAGCTAATCGATTTGGAGTGTTACCACAAGATGGAGATCCTACCCTTAATTTTTTTTTCATAAATTGTAATATTTTATCATGGAATGTTGGAAGATTATTTTATACCCATTCAAAGTTCAAATTGAAGGATACTTTATTTAAAACTAATTGTATTATTTCTATAATAAACTAAATGATGATTCAGAGGGTGCATAGGATATATTGCAAGTTATTAGCTAGGGACTATTTTTATTAGTTTTATTCTTCCTATGTAAATGTCAAAAATAAAAACTCAATAGTGAAACTAAAATGTTAGTTCATAGTTTTAGCAGGCTAGCATAACTTAGTATATTGTTACTCTATTTGTTATTTTTTCTTATATTTGGTTGTTCATGTGAAATATGTAAGTTATTCTAACTCATCCAAATAAATCATATTACTTGCTTATATAAATATATCTTTACCTCACATAGAGGCATATTGGAATGCAAGCTTTGTAATGTTATTTTGTAGAGAATATTGTAATTTAATTTTGTATAAGTGATGCAAGAGCATCTTGGGTGTAAGAGTAATCTTGCATCACCCAAAAATATTTCATTTTTAGTCTTTTCTATTTTAATAAGGACCAGTAGACAGGGTGATTACTATTTGTGGGAACTTGCTATTTTTAGTAAGTTTTTCATATCAGCTCGGAATGTTCTCATTTTGTACATGAAGGTTCAGCTTAAGTACGAGAGATGCTATTGTAGATTTTCAGTGGAAAATTTTGCAAAAAAACCTTCAGGCTCTCTATTGGAGGCCTTCGAGTGCCAAGATTAGGTTTAAAAACAAGATGGAAGGGTGCTTGTGCCATTTTGAGCGTATAGATCAGAAGCTGGCTTTTTTGAAAATTGATTGTAATAGCCAATCGGAGCAATGGTTCGAGAGTTATGGCTTTCCGAAGTTGGGCTGCTGAAATTTCTAAAATAATTTATCAAAAAATGTATTTAGCCAACTCTATATGTATTTTTAGGGTTTTTCGACCCTAGGTATTAAGTGTGAACATCTAGAACCTTCTCGAGGGGCATAAAATTGCCTATTTAAGAAAGGCTTGAACATTGTCTATGACAACTCTAGGTGATAGTTCACAGCTTGTCTTGCAGATTTACCATAATGAAGGCACCCATGTGAGCTAGCATATTGTAGTTATGGATTTTGTAATTATGCATTTGCAACACAAATAAGAAGTCCATATTTTGTTTTGGCATTTTCTATTGTTTCTTTGTTTTTGTTATGAGTTTATGGTATTAAGGGGAGCACCCTTTATCAATAAATCTTTGTTCTTTTGTCTCCAAATCTCTTCTTAAGCTACTGATTAGATTTCTTACTTCTATATTATTGGGAGGCTTAAATTATTTGATTGGCTTTAAATCATAATAATATGTTTGAATTTTTAGCTAAGAGAGTTGTTGAACTTGTCGATGTGATGATATAGTAATTTAGTAGCTTTATGCTCTTGGAAGAGGCTTCAATAAGTTACTAAATAAAAATGCATGATGGATCTCAACATCTTATTATGCTCCATAATTGGGTCCTTGATATGGAGACTTGGTTTTCCTAAAATGGAATTGTAGTTGAAGATAATGTTCCTTTTGCAAAATTAAAGCTCTCTCTTGTTTCTAAGGTAATGGTCACTAAATGACAATATGCTCAGGACTAAATGTTATCTTATGCTTATATTTGCATGTTAGATTACTTTCTACATATGATGTTGTATATGTTAGGAGTGACATTCCTACTATGTTAATACCGATGATCTCTTCGGTGATTTGGAATGTTACGCACAGAGGGATGGTTAGGACCCACGATGGTCTAATGATGCTATTAACGGTTGGGAGGAACCGTGCACTTAATTTATTATGTTTGATCTTTATGATGGATGTATATGTCTTCTATGATGATGTATCATGTGATTATCTTTACTTTGATGTATCATGGATTAGAATAGGATGATGTACCTTATTCTATGTATGTATATTCTTTGAGCTTGTCATACCCTGTGGCATGTACAGTGGATGATGGAGTATTTGAAATGTAATGAATAAACATTGGACTTATCATTATTATTTCATGTGGATGTTGTACTAGATGGATTCATGTATGTAATTCAACGTTAAGGGATCTTAAAGAATGTAATCTGTTATGTATGATATGTTTAATTTCAGATGGACATTACTATTGCTTCCGTTATTGTGCATGAGGGTATGTGCAGGATCATGGTGTGCCAAAAAGTGGCGATGTGAAAAAAAAGAGTTTGAAGACGCCTAAAAGCGCTTCAAAATCCGCTCTGACTTTTTTTTACCTATCCAGGAACCAAACCTGGAAGGTTAAGCTGAGCCTTATCAGATATCTGATATCATATCGGATATCCAATTTTAAATCCAATATCCGACTAATAATTAAAATCATATAATAGTATGATATATTATTTAATATTATTATTATTGATATAAAATAATAATAATATTATTAAATAATATATCATACTATTATATTATAATAATAATATTATTATTTAATATTATTATTATAATAATTATTATACTATAATATAATAATATTATTATAATTATTATTATACTATAATATAATAATATTATTATTATAATAATTATTATACTATAATATAATAATATTATTATAATTATTATTATACTATAATATAATAATATTATTATTATAATTATTATTATACTATAATATAATAATAATAATAATATTATTATACTATAATATAATAATAATATTATTATTATTATATTATAATCGTATAATATTATACTATAATAATAATATTATAATAACATATTATATTATAATAATATAATATAATATTTCATATATTATAATATATAGTTATGTAATATAATATATATATAATATAATATAATAATAAAAAGTAATATCTTATAATATAATATATAATGAAAAAGTATAATATATTATAAATTATAATAATATAGTATAATAATAATATTTTATATTATAATATATAGTAAATTAATATAATAAATATAAAATATAATATAAAAATATATAAAATGTAATATATATGTTATATTATATATATTATAATATCGGATATCTGATACCTGTGCATGGATTAAACACAAAATCACAGACCAGCGGCCCTTATTTTCACGCGAATTTGGGCCAGTCAGATCAGATATTAGATAATAAATCGGATATCAGATAGCAAATCGGATATCAAATATCAGGTATGTTTCCACACCCCCCCCCCCCCCCCTGACTCATTTTTAACCTAAATTTAATAGATTTTAACAAGATTTTGTTTGTTTTAGTTGAATCTAGGGTTTTTTTGACAAAAATGGTTAAAATTTAGATTTTTTTTTAATATATATTACGTTTTGCAATTCAATAGGAATGGCTGATCAAAATGATGACACTGAGGCAGGGAATAATATTCCTCGCAACCCACCACAAAACGATCCAGTATCCCCACAAAACCGTCCACCAAATGATCCTCTACCTCCTCAAAACCCTCCTCGAATCGAGGATTTGATAAATGAAAATCTCACTGAGTTGAGAGGTTTGCATAGAACATACAATAATGTACCTGCACTGGCTCCTATGTTATCCACGTTAAACACCATAGTGGATAACATTGAAACTCTTACAAACCAACAAAATGCCGCTCTTCGTTGGCGTGATGAAATGCACCAGATGTTTGATGATGGTTTGGATTATAATGAGGTCGCGGCCCTCAACATAACCAAAGACGATTTGGCAAGCCTTTTTGCTAACCCAAAAACGGGTATACCAGTTGACCCAAAAAAACCAAACTATCGATTAAATGGTGCACAAATGACGCCATACGTGCAAATTTTTGGGACCGTTGGTGGATGGTCTTTGATATCCCTCCACATGGCAATTTAGACATACCATTTTATTTCCTTAAAAAATTATATGCAGAATTTGTGTTGAAACTTAAAGTGAACTATTGGAGCATGAAGCCCAACATGGGCTTAGGACTAGGAGCTCCTCAGGATAGACCCTCTTTCCAGCGGAAGAAACTTGGCACTTTTGTCCCCCCCCCCTGATATCTCCCCCCCTCCTCGAGTGCAGCATCTAGATATTATGGCAGAGGCTAGCTCTCAGACCATCAGATCCATTCATAGGCTGATTAGCCTAATTATATCTCAGGCTAGGTCAGTCTTGCCTCCTCGTGTTGATGATGTTGGTGCCAGTTCATCATCGGCTAGCTCATCACACATTTGTGTGCCTCACACTTGCATTACATGCAAGAATATTTCCCTGGGTCCCATAGGTGATCTTCCTGAGTATCATTTTGTATTAGACGAGGATACACCAGACGCACGTGCAGAGGCTACAGACCCTGATGCGAGAGAGGAGGGGAATGTAGAGGCATGGACTCCTTCGGTGTCGGTACGTGTATACATTTTTTTGTTATGACATATGTGATTTAAAGTTAATTTTTATAATAGAGTAATTTTAATTTTTAAGCCATACTGACTTTTACATGTATGTGATCTTCATTCATGTTTAGTTGATGACCGAGGAGGAGCTCAGACAGATAGATGATGCTACACTCTCGGCCATTTCATTTGGCCTTAAGACATCTATGGTACATTATGTTGTGTTTGCATTTCTTTTTTCTATTTGATATTGTAGCATATATGGTTGCTAATCTTTCTTTTATCTTGCAGATACCACCTGCCCCGGGGGGACAAAGTGCGGGGGGTGAGCCAGCATGCATTGACAAAGGAAAGGTAATTAGATGTTTTCTAATTGATTAAATATTGATGCATTCTTGTAAAATGTTTGTGGTAATCTCATTTTATTACATTATTTATTGTATATAGGGTGTGGCTACTGGCGATGAGCCTGTACAGATTCGGCGTCCTAGATCATCAGGGATTTTCATTCGCATAGAGAGCCCCATTGTATGTATAAGTATCATTTATTTTTTATTTTTTTAATTGATGCAGAGGAAAGTATGATTGTTGTTCTATACAATTTCTATGATTTTTTCCGTACCAATAATGATTCATGTCTTGCATATGTTCATTACAACTTAAATAGGCTTATATGCACCTGTCCAACCAACCAAGTTGGTTACAAAGGTTTATTTAATCAAACAAATACCAAATTACTACTTTCCCTCCAAAACTAATATGACCGTTTGAATTTGAAATTCAAATTTCAAACTATAGTTTTTATGCATTCCCTAACTTTCTAAACTATTCCATTGACTCAAAATTGGTCATATGGATTTATTAAATGCAACTAAGTAAATTTCCAGAAAATTGAAGTTTTTATTATTTTTTCTCCAAACCACCGTACACTCTGATCTCCCCCTTTCAACTGAGATCACATATGACATATATAAAGGTCTACATGACCGTTGGAACAACCATATAGGCGTTCCCAACCATAAAACAAACAAACAACCACTTTTTGCTAATACTGTTTAGACTCTAAATACCCTATTCTAAGGCCTTTTGGTCCCATGGAGTCACTTGGTTTATAACCACACCAAAATGCTTGTGGGCCTTACATGTGCCTTTATTACAAAACATAGACCAACTTGTAAAATATGGACCAAACCTTTATTCCAACTTCCTAATCTACTTGAATCCTCGCTTTCATGGAGTGGCAAGGTGTCCGGCAACAGAGATACTTGTTCCCCCTTGCCACATAGGTTAGGTGCCCTGCACCACCTTTCCTCTCTCTCATTCTGAACACTAGTCCACCAAGTGAATGATGTTCCTCTCAGTCTTGTTGTTGCTACTTTTACCTTCTTATCTGCCTCTATGTCTTCAAGATCAAAGTAGTTCTCAAGGGCCTCTATCCACCCTAGCACTTCTTCACTATCCATTTTACCCTGGTATATTGGAAAATCAATATGGTTCTTCCCACCATTACCTTGTACTGCCTTAATGATTCTCATAAATCTCCTTTCTTCAGGATCATCTGTTGTCTCATGCTCTTGCCTTGCATTACCAACCTCTTCTTCTTCATGGTTCTCTCCATGATTTCTTCCTCTAACCTCTTCTCCTCTAGGTTCTTGCCTTTCCTTTTCTACGGATTCTATCCTTGCAATAAGCTTCAGCCTCTCTCTTCTCATCTGTCTTTCTTCCCTCACTCTAGATGCTTCAAGTTCTCTCCTCTCTCTTTTCTCTTTTGCCAACTCTTCTCTCAATTCTTCAAGTTCTCTAGCCATTTGATTTTTAGGAGGCATTTTCACAACAAGTTTTCTTCCTTCCCAAGGGCCAAATCACTGATTCTCTTTCTTTCCTCACCAAGAAATCTCTGGACACCACTTATGTACCTTTCAACTCTGGGACACACAAGGAGGAATTAGACACACCAAGGCTTCAACAAAGGGACCAACAGACTAAGGATTTTCAAGATTATAGGTCTTGGTCACACTCCTAAACACCCAAACTTCAAAACCCTCCTTAAAATGGCTTAAAAACCAGGGCGTGCTTGTTCAAACCCCAAAACTCAATTCTAGAACGTTTTGACTTGTCTAATGACAAGATATGATCATGACAACCTACATGAACCTATCAAATGACACATCTACCATATGAAATCCTAAAATCCTATCTCATGCCCAATTACAACTTTCTTCCACATATGAGTCCAACATTATAACTTTGTATGCTTCCATGAGCCATAATTGGTGCAAGGATTGCCCAATTGACTTCAAGAGATGTTCCATGACCTCTGTAATGCCTTGGATCTTCAATGTTCCCCTGATGAGCACGGGATGCTCTTGCATCACTTATCTTGATAAATAAATTCAAAACTAATTTTTGTGATATTAACAACTACTATTTTGTATCTCATAGGAGACTCCTAGTGCACATGAGGTTCGACGGGACAGTTATGTAGATTTGATGACGCGGCCACTCACTCCTGAGGAGGAGCCTACAATAGTAAGTTGTAGTTTGAATTCATGATTAAATATGTTATAAATTTAGCATGCTATGAATTATAATGTTATAGTTTAAATTGTAGATTCATCTGACAAAGGTATTTGAACATATACAACCCACAATCACGGAGGTACCAGCATTGCCGAGGGCATACGAGAGGACTCCTAACCGGCGCAGGAGGTCGACGAGAGAGGTATTTATTATGAAATTTTGATAGTATTAATCTCCAATATGGAAAAGATCATTATGAATTTGAGTAATTCAATGTTAGATACGTAGAATCATATAAATTTAGTAGTCTAACTTTGGGTTTTCCTTTTTTGTTTATGTAGGAGGCATCTGATCCACCTAGTGCAGCGAAGAGGCTGCATTTTGATCATCCACCAGCACCCTAGGATAGTATAGTTTTTGAAAGATATGGACAATGAGTAGCATGAACATTGTCCAACATGATCGTTGAGAACATGAACAAGCTGGTGAATCCTCCTTCACAAATGAGGGCACAATGTCAAGTTTTCTCATCCAACATCAATCTGCAAGATGATCATTCCAAGCCATTTCCATTGCTCCCTTTGGACACAAATCTGCATATGCAACACAACAAAATAACAAGGACCATGGGTGCTTTCCACCCAACCATAGGCCTCAAAGAGACCACCCCCGCGCTAGGGAACAAGGCTCAAACTGGGATACACATACAATCTTTCAATGCATAAACATTACATTTCAAACTTGAACAATTTCCCCCCAAGACTATTTCACAATGGCTTCACAGATGGAACCATAAACATATGGTGAAGGTGTTTTCTAAAATGGAGACTTGCCATACCAAACCATATTTGCAATAAACAATTTTCATGCCCTCTCGGGGCTATCATAATTCACCAAATTTCATGCCCTCTCGGGGCTATCATAAATGAACCATTTAATGCCCTCTCGGGACCTCCACATTTCCTCCTCCAAACCCACTACCATCAACTATAACTCCTCAAACTTCCTTTCTACACCATACTTTCCTTATCACCCCCAACAAGATATGAAATGTTATGGCATACAATGGAGCCCATACTCCAAGGTTCTCAATACATTTTTCGAACCCAACTTAAGCCCTTCACCCTGGACTTCTCTTCCCTTCCCACAAGGGTGAGTGTAAGTCCCAATCTCTCTACGTGCATCCTACACAACCAATAAAACATGCGAGCATTCTTGAATTGACCTGTACAGTTATCTGACCGAATGATATGTCTATCCATAGCAATTGCATGCTCGTGTAAGAAATAAAAAAAATTCTCGAAACAATGTTGCACAAACTCGTGAGAGTGAGATCTATCATCACTCATATAAAAATGATACTCTCTAATAATCTTTTGATTATCTTCCGCACTATCAGGGGCATGTTTATATGTTATGTGAACAAAAATTGCAATCTGAATAGAGTTGTAATACTGAAATTGTGTCTCATTTTGAGGTTGCAATGTGTAGTTCTCAGAAAAATCAACAACTGATATAATAGTGCCAATGGGAAAAGTCTCCTTACACGTTCTAAATTGTTGATCCAACCACTGAGACCTGTGACTATGTCTTGCATACTTGTAAAAAAGATTTGCCTTGAAATCTGAAATAAAATTAACCACATTGATATCTTTTCCAACCAATTCACATCTAGAGCTCTCACTCCCACTCTTCAATGTGTATTTCACCATTTCATAGACCCTTTTTTTCACTATTGTCTTTCCAAGATCTTGTTCACACCCCTCATGGAAACATGTGTCAAATTTGGATAAGCCACCACATTCTGAACACTTCTCATTTAAGCAAGCATTTTTATAAAAGGAACAACCATCAACTCTACGACATAAGAGTTGATCTAACAAGTCTCTTGATGATTTTGGAAGCCCACTAGCCCCACAATCCTCCAACATTTCTTTACTATGCAAAGTAGAACGGATGGAGCATAATAGTTCATGGTGCATAGAAAACTCAACATGATATTTGCAACAACATGTATTTCAAATTTTGAGTGGCACACAATAAAATGGCTTCAAAGATTCAAAAGCCCTTTGTGATATATGAACACTTGGATGACTCTCTCTAAATTGTTTGAACAACATAGTTTGACTTACCTCCAAATAGTGTTTAGGATGTGGCGTGCGGTCTCTGATGCCAATTCTCAACTTTAAGACATCTTTAGCATTGGGTGATACTCGTGAGTTAGAGTGCCAAAATTGTATAATTTCTTCCTTCACATCGTCGGATAGCTTCTTATCAAAACGTGGAAGTCTCCCACCAAATGCCCATGTTTCATTTTGAAGAGGATCATCAATTTTCTCTCGTCAACTAAGTGCTCTTCTCAAAGTAGTACGATTTAGATTCAAATCAATACAAGTTTGTCTCATATATCTACCCTTTCTCAAATGATGACTTACCAAAGAGGTTGTAATAACCCTTCGAGTAGCTCTATTATCCTTCTCTCTGCTATTTTTCCCAACGCTATTGAGAGCACTGAAAAGATTCTTCACAATAATGGCATTTCTTTCCAACTTTTTATTGACACGAATTTTCAATTTGGAAAGCATAGGTCTCATCTTTTGCATCTTTAATAAGTGCATGAAAAGCTGACATTGCTCTACCACTGTCTTGTTGCCGAAAAACATCTAATATAGTCTTGAAGCCCATAACCGAATGGTTCTTTTTTATTCTTTTCCTTCCAAACTAGTCATAATCGTTTCATCAATTTCAATTATCCATTTTGGTGTTTTAGAACCTTCATGTCGATTATAATTAGGAGATATGTAAGGTTCTTGTGCATTAAGTTCCTGTGCATTGTCATCTTCGACATGGTCAATTATGCAATTTGGATTATCACTTGGTGGCATTTCTTCTTCAAAATTTTCAATCTCTACATTTTCAATTTCTGCATTATCATTTTCAATAGGTACATTTTCATTCCCCAACTGTACATTTTCATTATCTAACTCTATGATTTCACCTTCTATTAATTCATCGTCAACTTGATTGATATTTAGTATACCTTGTCTTTTTTTTTGGTGTTTCATTTTGTCCTTTTCCCTATATGCTGCAATGTCTTCATTGGATATCTTCCTTTTACGTTTATTCTTTTGACGACTACTGCTCCCCATTCAGATGACAAATTCGAACACCTAAGGTTATATTTTCGAATTCTTTTCGATTGGTTGGGCCCCAAAACACGACTTTTTACAAATCCCCTGAAAAAAGAGGTAAAAAAGTAATGTTGTCGGGGCTGTAGGGACAGTCAAATATTTGAAATTGATGCCAGTATAATCGGATATCCGATAATAGATCGAATATCCGATCCAGGATCGAATATTCGATATAGGAAAAGGACTTTTGGGGGGGAAACTTGCTAAGGTTTTCCTCCTTTGCCACAATAATATTAATATTATGAAAATATTTGGAGGCAAACGACTTTAATTTATAACTAAGTTAATAGTATATTAGTATTAGTATAAAATATCAATAATATTAATATAAAATAGTATTAATATACCTATAGTATCAATATTATTATTATACCTATAATAGTATTAATATTATTAATATAGATATAATAGTGTAAATATATAGTGTTTATTTATATTAAGCTACAATATATAGTATTAATATATATTATTATTATAGCCATAATAGTATTATTATTATTACTATACATATAATAATATTAATATTTAGTGTTTATTTATATTATAATTATTATCCTAAAATAGTATAAATAGTATATCCTAAAATATTATGTTATATATACTAAAATATTACGTTATTATATAGATATATTAATAACATATATATTAATATACTAATATTTATAATATATATTATATTTAATAAAAATATTACGTTGTTATATATATATATATATATATATATATATATATATATATATATATATATATATATATATAATATTATTATACATATTAATATAATAATATATAATACAAAGAGGGTCGTCATTTAATGGGTCAAAGGGGTTCCTAGGTCACCCTATGACCCCCTTTGACCCATATGAACGACTCGACTATGTCGCTAGGGGTCCTAGGACCCCTAGGGACATACGTCGTCGTTTAATGGATCAAAGGGGGTCATAGGTCACCCTATGACCCCCTTTGACTCATATGAACGATTCAAATATGTCCCTAGGGGTCCTAGGACCCCTAGGGACATATGTCGTCATTTAATGGGTCAAAGAGGGTCATAGGTCACCCTATGACCCCCTTTGACCCATATTACCCATTCGAATATGTCCCTTGGGGTCCAAGGACCCATACGGACATATGTCATCGTTTAATGGGTCAAAGAGGGTCATAGGTCACCATATGACCCCCTTTGACCCATATTACCCATTCGAATATGTCCCTAGGGGTCCTAGGACCCCTAGAGACATATATCATCGTTTAATGTGTCAAGAGGGTCATAGGTCACCCTATGACCCCCTTTGACCCATATGAACGATTCGAATATGTCCCTAGGGGTCCTAGGACCCCTAGAGACATATGTCATCATTTAATGGGTCAAAGAGGGTCATAGGTTACCCTATGACCCCATTTGACCCATATTACCAATTCGAATATGTCCCTAGGGGTCCTAGGACCCTTAGGGACATATGTCGTCATTTAATGGGTCAAAGAGGGTCATAGGTCACCCTATGACCCCCTTTGACCCATATTACCCATTCGACTATGTCCCTAGGGGTCTGAGGACCCCTAGAGACATATATCATCGTTTAATGAGTCAAGAGGGTCATAGGTCACCCTATGACCCCCTTTGACCCATATGAACGATTCGAATATGTCCCTAGGGGTCCTAGGACCCCTAGAGACATATGTCATCGTTTAATGGGTCAAAGAGGGTCATAGGTCACCCTATGACCCCCTTTGACCCATATGAACGATTCGAATATGTCCCTAGGGGTCCTAGGACCCCTAGAGACATATGTCATTGTTTAATGGGTCAAAGAGGGTCATAGCCCATTTGACCCATATTACCCATTCGAATATGACATATGTCGTCGTTTAATGGGTCAAAGGGGGTCATAGGTCACCCTATGACACCCTTTGACCCATATTAACAATTCGAATATGTCCCTAGGCGTCCAAGGACCCCTAGAGAAATATGTCGTCGTTTAATGAGTCAGAGAGGGTCATAGGTCACCCTATGACCCCCTTTGACCCATATTACCCTTTCAAATATGTCCCTAGGGGTCCTAGGACCCCTAGAGACATATATCGTCGTTTAATGGGTCAAAGAGGGTCATAGGTCACCCTATGACCCCCTTTGACTCATATGAACGATTGGAATATGTCCCTAGGGGTCCTAGGACCCCTAGGGACATATGTCGTCATTTAATGGGTCAAAGATGGTCATAGGTCACCCTATGACCCCCTTTGACCCATATGAACGATTCGAATATGTCCCTAGGGGTACTAGGACCCCTAAAGACATATGTCGTCATTTAATGGGTCAAAGAGGGTCATAGGTTACCCTATGACCCCATTTGACCCATATTACCCATTTGAATATGTCCCTAGCAGTCCTAGGACCCGTAGGGACATTTGTCGTCGTTTAATGGGTCAAAGGGGATCATAGGTCAACCTATGACTCCCTTTGACTCATATGAACGATTCAAATAGTCCCTAGGGTTCCTAGGACCCCTAGGGACATATGTCATCATTTAATGGGTCAAAGGGGGTCATAGGTCACCCTACGACCCCCTTTGACCCATATGAACAATTCGAATATGTACCTAGGGTCCTAGGACCCCTAGGGACATATTTCGTCATTTAATGGGTCAAAGGGGGTCATAGGTCACCCTATGACCCCCTATGACTCATATGAACGATTCAAATATGTCCCTTGGGGTCCTAGGACCCCTAGGGACATATGTCGTCGTTTAATGGGTCAAATGGGGTCATAGGTCACCCTATGACCCCCTTTGACTCATATGAACCATTCGAATATGTCCCTAGGGTCCTAGGACCCCTAGGGACATATATCTTCATTTAATTGGTCAAAGAGGGTCATAGGACACGCTATGACCCCCTTTGACACATATTACCCATTCGAATATGTCCCTAAGGGTTCGAGGTCCCCTAGAGACATATATCATCGTTTAATACGTCAAAGAGGGTCATAGGTCACCCTATGACCCCATTTGACCCATATTACCTATTCGAATATGTCCCTAGGGTCCTAGGACCCCTAGGGACATATGTCGTCGTTTAATGGGTCAAAGGGGGTCATAAGTGACCCTACGACCCCCTTTGACCCATATGAACCATTCGAATATGCCCCTAGGGTCCTAGGACACCTAGGGACATATATCGTCGTTTAATGGGTCAAAGGGGGTCATAGGTCACCCTATGAACCCCTTTAACCCATATGAACCATTCGAATATGTCCCTAGGGTCCTAGGACCCCTAGGGACATATGTCTTCGTTTAATGGGTCAAAGAGGGTCATAGGTCACCCTATGACCCCCTTTGACCCATATTACCCATTTGAATATGTCTCTAGGGGTCCTAGGACCCCTAGGGACATATGTCATCGTTTAATGGGTCAAAGAGGGTCATAGGTCACCTTATGACCCCCTTTGACCCATATTACCCATTCGAATATGTCCCTAGGGGTCCTAGGACCCCTAGAGACATATATCGTCGTTTAATGGGTCAAGAGGGTCATAGGTCACCCTATGACCCCCTTTGACCCATATGAACGATTCGAATATGTCCCTAGGGGTCCTAGGACCCCTAGAGACATATGTCGTCATTTAATGGGTCAAAGAGGGTCATAGGTTACCCTATGACACCATTTGACCCATTTTACCCATTCGAATATGTCCCTAGGGGTCCTAGGACCCCTAGTGACATGTCGTCGTTTAATGGGTCAAAGGGGGTCATAGGTCACCCTACGACACCCTTTGACTCATATGAACGATTAAAATATGTTCTAGGGACATATGTCATCGTTTAATGTGTCAAAGCGGGTCATAGGTCACCCCATGACCCCCTTTGATCCATATGAACGATTCGAATATGTTTCTAGGGTCCTAGGACCCCTAGGGACATATGTCGTCATTTAATGGGTCAAAGAGGGTCATAGGTCACCCTGTGACCCCCTTTGATCCATATTACCCATTCGAATATGTCCCGTGGGGTCCGAGGACCCCTAGGGACATATGTCATCATTTAATGGGTCAAAGAGGGTCATAGGTCACCCTATGACCCCCTTTGACCCATATTACCCATTCGAATATGTCCCTAGGGGTCCTAGGACCCCTAGAGACATATATCATCATTTAATGGGTTAAGAGGGTCATAAGTCACCCTATGATCCCCTTTGACCCATATGAACGATTCGAATATGTCTCTAGGGGTCGTAGGACCTCCAAAGACATATGTCACCGTTTAATGGGTCAAAGAGGGTCATAGGTTAACCTATGACCCCATTTTACCCATATTACCCATTCGAATATGTCCCTAGGGGTCCTAGGACCCATAGGGACATATGTCATCGTTTAATGGGTCGAAGGGGGTTATAGGTCACCCTATGATGCCCTTTGACCCATATGAGCAATTCGAATATGTCCCTAGGGTCCTAGGACCCCTAGGGACATATGTCATCGTTTAATGGGTCAAAGAGGGTCATAGGTCACCTTATGACCCCCTTTTAACCTATAATACCCATTCGAATAAGTCCCTAGGGGTCCTAGGACCCCTAGAGACATATGTCATCGTTTAATGGGTCAAATGGGGTCATAGGTCACCCTATGACCCCCTTTGACCCATATTACCCATTCAAATATGTCCCTAGGGGTCCTAGGACCCCTAGCGACATATCTCGTCATTTAATGGGTCAGAGAGGGTCATAGGTCACCCTATGACCCCCTTTGACCCATATTACCCATTTGAATATGTCCCTAGGCATCCTAGGACCCCTAGAAACATATATCATCGTTTAATGTGTTGAAGAGGGTCATAGGTCACCCTATGACCCCCTTTGACCCATATGTACGATTCGAATATGTCCCTAAGGACATATGTCATTGTTTAATGGGTCAAAGGGGGTCATAGCTCACCCTATGACCCACTTTGACTCATATGAACGATTCAAATATGTCCCTAGGGGTCCTAGGACCCTTAGGAAAATATGTCATCATTTAATTGGTCAAAGAGGGTCATAGGTCACCCTATGACCCCCTTTGACCTATATGAACGATTCAAATATGTCCCTAGAGGTCCTAGGACCCCTAGGGACATATGTCATCGTTTAATGGGTCAAATGGGGCCATAGGTCACCTTATGACCCCCTTTGACCCATATGAACCATTCGTATATGTCGTCAAGGTCCTAGGACCCCTAGGAACATATGTCTTCGTTTAATGGGTCAAAGAGGGTCATAGGTCACCCTATGACCCCCTTTGACCCACATTACCCATTCGAATATGTCTCTAAGAGTCCTAGGACCCCTAAGGACATATGTCATCGTTTAGTGGGTCAAAGAGGGTCATAGGTCACCCTATGACCCCGTTTGACCCATATTACCCATTCGAATATGTCTGTAGGGATCCTAGGACCCCTAGAGACATATATCGTCGTTTAATGGGTCAAGAGGGTCATAGGTCACCCTATGACCCCCTTTGACCCATATGAACGATTCGAATATGTCCCTAGGGGTCCTAGGACCGCTAGAGACATATATCGTCATTTAATGGGTCAAGAGGGTCATAGGTCACCCTATGACCCCCTTTGACCCATATGAATGATTCGAATATGTTCCTAGGGTCCTAGGACCCCTAGGGACATATGTCGTCATTTAATGGGTCAAAAAGGGTCATAGGTCACCCTGTGACCCCCTTTGATCCATATTACCCATTCGAATATGTCCCTTGGGGTCTGAGTACCCCTAGGGACATATGTCGTCATTTAATGGGTCAAACAGGGTCATAGGTCACCCTATGACCCCCTTTGACCCATATTACCCATTCGAATATGTCCCTAGGGGTCCTAGGACCCCTAGAGACATATATCGTCGTTTAATGGGTCAAGAGGGTCATAAGTCACCCTATGATCCCCTTTGACCCATATGAACGATTCGAATATGTCTCTAGGGGTCCTAGGACCTCTAGAGACATATGTCATCGTTTAATGGGTCAAAGAGGGTCATAGGTTAACCTATGACCCCATTTGACCCATATTACCCATTCGAATATGTCCCTAGGGGTCCTAAGACCCATAGGGACATATGTCGTCGTTTAATGGGTCAAAGGGGGTTATAGGTCACCTTATGATCCCCTTTGATCCATATGAACAATTCGAATATGTCCCTAGGGTCCTAGGACCCCTAAGGACATATGTCATCGTTTAATGGGTCATAGAGGGTCATAGGTCATCCTATTACCCCCTTTGACGTATAATACCCATTCGAATAAGTCCCTAGGGGTCCTAGGACCCCTAGAGACATGTGTCGTCGTTTAATGGGTCAAAGGGGGTCATAGGTCACCCTATGACCCCCTTTGACCCATATTACCCATTCGAATATGTCCCTAGAGGTCCTAGGACCCCTAGCGACATATCTCGTCGTTTAATGGGTCAGAGAGGGTCATAGGTCACCCTATGACCCCCTTTGACCCAAATTACCCATTTGAATATATCCCTAGGGGTCCTAGGACCCCTAGAGACAAATATCATCGTTTAATGTGTTAAAGGGGGTCATAGGTCACCCTATGACCTATGACCCCCTTTGACCCATATGTACGATTCGAATATGTCCCTAGGGACATATGTCGTTGTTTAATGGGTCAAAGGGTGTCATAGCTCGCCTTGTGACCCCCTTTGACTCATATGAAAGATTCAAATATGTCCCTAGGGGTCCTAGGACCCTTAGGGAAATATGTCGTCGTTTAATGGGTCAAAGGGGGTCATAGGTCACCCTACGACCCCCTTTGACCCATATGAACCATTCGAATATGTCCCTAGGGTCCTAGAACCCCTACGGAGATATATCGTCATTTAATTGGTCAAAGAGGGTCATAGGTCACCCTATGACCCGCTTTGACCTATATGAACGATTCAAATATGTCCCTAGAAGTCCTAGGACCCCTAGGAACATATGTCATCGTTTAATGGGTCAAATGGGGCCATAAGTCACCTTATGACCCCCTTTGACCCATATGAACCATTCGAATATGTCGCCAAGGTCTTAGGACCCCTATGAACATATGTCTTCATTTAATGGGTCAAAGAGGGTCATAGGTCACCCTATGACCCCCTTTGACCCACATTACCCATTCGAATATGTCTCTAAGAATTCTAGGACCCCTAAGGACATATGTCGTCGTTTAATGGGTCAAAGACGGTCATAGGTCACCTTATGACCCCATTTGACCCATATTACCCATTCGAATATGTCCGTAGGGGTCCTAGGACCCCTAGAGACATATATATTCGTTTAATGGGTCAAGAGGGTCATAGGTCACCCCATGACCCCCTTTGACCCATATGAACGATTCGAATATGTCCCTAGGGGTCCTAGGACCGCTAGAGACATGTGTCATCATTTATTGGGTCAAAGAGGGTCATAGGTCACCCTAAGACCCCATTTGACCCATATTACCGATTCGAATATGTCCCTAGGGGTCATAGGACCCCTAGGGACATATGTCGTCATTTAATGGGTCAAAGAGGGTCATAGGTCATCCTATGACCCCCTTTGACTCATATGAACGATTCAAATATGTCCCTAGAGGTCTTAGGACCCCTAGGGACATATGTCGTCGTTTAATGGCTCAAAGAGGGACATAAGTCACCCTATGACCCCCTTTGACCCATATTACCCATTCGAATATGTCCGTAGGGGTCCTAGGACCCCTAGAGAAATATATCATCGTTTAATGGGTCAAGAGGGTCATAGGTCACCCTATGACCCCGTTTGACCCATATGAACGATTCGAATATGTCCCTATGGGTCCTAGGACTGCTAGAGACATGTGTCGTCATTTATTGGGTCAAAGACGGTCATAGGTCACCCTATGACCCGATTTGACCCATATTACCCATTTGAATATGTCCCTAGGCGTCACAGGACCTTTAAGGACATATGTCGTCGTTTAATGGGTCAAAGGGGGTCATAGGTCACCCTACGACCCCCTTTGACTCATATGAACGATTCAAATATGTCCCTAGGGGTCCTAGGACCCCTAGGGACATATGTCGTCATTTAATGAGTCAAAAACCCTATGACCCCCTTTGACCCATATGAATGATTCGAATATGTCCCTAGGGTTCCTAGGACCCTTAGGGACATATGTCGTCGTTTAATGTGTCAAAGAGGGTCATAGGTCACCCTATGACCCCATTTGACCCATATTACCTATTCGAATATGTCCCTTGAGGTCCGAGGACCCCTAGGGACATATGTCATCATTTAATGGATCAAAGAGGGTCATAGGTCCTCCTATGACCCCCTTTGACTCATATTACCCATTCGAATATGTCCCTAGGGCTCCTAGGACCCCTAGGGACATATGTCATCGTTTAATTGGTCAAAGGGGGTCATAGGTCACCCTATGACCGCCTTTGACCCATATGAACAATTTGAATATGTCCCTAGGGTCGTAGGAGCTCTAGGGACATATGTCGTCGTTTAATGGGTCAAAGAGACCTATGACCCCCTTTGACCTATAATACCCATTCGAATATGTCCTTAGGGGTCTTAGGACCCCTAGAGACATATGTCGTCGTTTAATGGGTCAAAGGGCGTTATAGGTCACCCTATGACCCCCTTTGACCCATATTACCCATTCGAATATGTCCCTAAGGGACCTAGGACCCCTAGCGACATACCTCGTCGTTTAATAGGTCAGAGAGGGTCATAGGTCACCCTATGACCCCCTTTGACCCATATTACCAATTCAAATATGTCCTTAGGGGTCCTAGGACCCCTAGAGACATATGTCATCGTTTAATGGATCAAAGAGGGTCATAGATTACCCTATGACCCCATTTGACCCATATGACCCATTCCAATATATGTCATCATTTAATGAGTCAAAGGGGGTCATAGGTCACCCTATGACCCCCTTTGACCCATATGAACGATTCGAATATGTCCCTAGGGTCCTAGGACCCCTAGGGACATATGTCATCGTTAAATGGGTCAAAGAGGGTCATAGGTCACCCTATGACCTCATTTGACCCATATTACCCATTCGAATATGTCCCTTAGGGTCCGACGACCCTTAGGGACATATGTCGTCATTTAATGGATCAAAGAGGGTCATAGGTCCCCCTATGACCCCCATTGACCCATATTACCCATTCGAATATGTCCCTAGGGGTCCTAGGACCCCTAGGAACATATGTCGTCGTTTAATGGGTCAAAGGGGGTCATAGGTCACCGTATGACCCCCTTTGACCTATATGAAAAATTTGAATATGTCCCTTGGGTCCTAGGACCCATAGGGACATATGTCGTCGTTTAATGGGTTAAAGAGGGTCATAGGTCGCCCTATGACCCCCTTTGACCTATAATACCCATTCGAATAAGTTCCTAGGGGTCCTAGGACCCCTAGACACATATGTCGTCGTTTAATGGGTCAAAGGGGGTCATAGGTCACCCTATGACCCCCTTTGACCCATATTACCCATTCGAATATGTCCCTAGGGGTCTTAGGACCCCTAGCGACATATCTCGTCATTTAATGGGTTAGAGAGGGTCATAGGTCACCCTATGACCGCCTTTGACCCATATGTATGATTCGAATATGTCCCTAGCGAGATATGTCGTCGTTTAATGGGTCAAATGGGGTCATAGGTCACCCTATGACCCCCTTTGACTCATATGAACGATTCAAATATGTCCCTAGAGGTCCTAGGACCCCTAGGGACATATGTCGTCATTTAATGGGTCAAATGAGGTCATAGGTCACCCTATGACCCCCTTTGACCCATATGAACCATTCGAATATGTCCCTAGGGTCCTAGGACCCCTAGGAACATATGTCTTCGTTTAATGGGTCAAAGAGGGTCATAGGTAACATTATGACCCACTTTGACCTATATGAGCAATTCGAATATGTCCCTTGGGTCCTAGGACCCATAGGGACATATGTCGTCGTTTAATGGGTCAAAGAGGGTCATAGGTCACCCGATGACCCCCTTTGACCTATAATACCCATTCGAATAAGTCCCTAAGGGTCTTAGGACCCCTAGACACATATGTCATCGTTTAATGGGTCAAAGGGGGTCATAGGTTACCCTATGACCCCTTTTGACCCATATTACCCATTTGAATATGTCCCTAGGGGTGCTAGGACCCCTAGCGGCATATCTCGTCGTTTAATGGGTCAGAGAGGGTCATAGGTAACCCTATGACCTCCTTTGACCCATATTACCCATTTGAATATGTCCCTAGGGGTCCTAGGACCCCTAGAGACATATATCATTGTATAATGGGTTAAAGAGGGTCATAGGTGACCCTATGACCCCCTTTGACCCATATGTATGATTCAAGTATGTCCCTAGGGAAATATGTCGTCGTTTAATGGGTCAAAGGGTGTCATAGGTCACCCTATGACCCACTTTGACTGATATGAACGATTCAAATATGTCCCTAGAGGTCCTAGGACCCCTAGGGACATATGTCGTCGTTTAATGGGTCAAATGGGGTCATAGCTCACCCTATGACCCCCTTTGACCCATATGAACCATTCGAATATGTCCCTAGGGTCCTAGGACCCCTAGGAACATATGTCTTCATTTAATGGGTCAAAGAGGGGTCATAGGTCACCCTATGACCCCCTTTGACCCATATTACCCATTCGAATATGTCTCTAGCGGTCCTAGGACCCCTAGGGACATATGTCGTCATTTAATGGGTCAAAGAGGGCCACAGGTCACCCTGTAACCCCCTTTGACCCATATTACCCATTCGAATATGTCCGTAGGGGTCCTAGGACCCCAAGAGACATATATCATCGTTTAATGGGTCAAGAGGGTCATAGGTCACCCTATGACCCCGTTTGACCCATATGAACGATTCGAATATGTCCCTAGGGGTCCTAGGACCGTTAGAGACATGTGTCGTCATTTATTGGGTCAAAGAGGGTCATAGGTCACCCTATGACCTATTACCCCATTTGACCCACATTACCCATTCAAATATGTCCCTAGGGGTCATAGGACCCCTAGGGACATATGTCGTCGTTTAATGGGTCAAAGGGGGTCATACGTCACACTACGACCCCCTTTGACTCATATGAACGATTCAAATATGTCCCTAGGGGTCCTAGGACTCTTACGGACATATGTCGTCGTTTAATGTGTCAAAGAAGGTCATAGGACACCCTATGACCTTATTTGACCCATATTACCCATTCGAATATGTCCCTTGGGGTTCGAGGACCCATAGGGACATATGTCGTCATTTAATGGATCAAAGAGGGTCATAGGTCGTCCTATGACCCCCTTTGACCCATATTACCCATTCGAATTTGTCCCCAGGGGTCCTAAGACCCCTAGGTACATATGTCAACGTTTAATGGGTCAAAGGGGGTCATAGGTCACCCTATGACCCCCTTTGACCCATATGAACAATTCGAATATGTCCTTAGGGTCGTAGGACCCCTAGGGACATATGTCGCCATTTAATGGGTCAAAGAGACCTATGACCCCCTTTGACCTATAATACCCATTCGAATATGTCCTTAGGGGTCCTAGGACCCCTAGAGACATATGTCGTCGTTTAATGGGTCAAAGGGCGTCATAGGTCACCCTATGACCCCCTTTGACCTATAATACCCATTCGAATATGTCCCTAGGGGTCTTAGGACCCCTAGAGACATATGTCATCGTTTAATGGGTCAAAGGACGTCATAGGTCACTCTATGACCCCCTTTGACCCATATTATCCATTCGAATATGTCCCTAGGGGTCCTAGAACCCCTAGCGACATATCTCGTAATTTAATGGGTCAGAGAGGGTCATAGGTCACCCTATGACCCATATTACCAATTCGAATATGTCCTTTGGGGTCCTAGGACCCTTAGAGACATATATCATTGTTTAATGGTTTAAAGAGGGTCATAGGTCACCCTATGACCGCCTTTGACTCATATGTACGATTCGAATATGTCCCTAGGGCTCCTAGGACCCCTAGAGACATATGTCATCATTTAAAGGGTCAAAGAGGGTCATAGGTTACCCTATGACCCCATTTGACCCATATTACCCATTCGAATATGTCCCTAGGGGTCCTAGGACCCCTAGGGACATACGTCATTGTTTAATGCATCAAACGGGGTCATAGGTCACCCTATGACCCCCTTTGACTCATATGAACGATTCAAATATGTCCCTAGGGGTCCTAGGTCCCCTAGAGACATAAATCGTCGTTTAATGGGTCACGAGGGTCATAGGTCACCCTATGACCCCCTTTGACCCATATGAATGATTCGAATGTCCCTAAGGGTCTTAGGACCGCTAGAGACATATGTCATCATTTAATGGGTCAAAGAGGGTCATACGTCACCCTATGACCCCATTTGACCCATATTACTCATTCGAATATGTCCCTTGGGGTCCGAGGACCCCTAGGGGCATATGTCATCATTTAATGGGTCAAAGAGGGTCATAGGTCACCCTATGACCCCCTTTGATCCATATTACACATTTGAATCTGTCCCTAGGGGTCCTATTACTCCTAAAGACATATATCGTCGTTTAATGCGTCAAGAGGGTCATAGGTTACCCTATGAACCCATTTGACCCATATTACCCATTCGAATATGTCCCTAGGGGTCCTAGGACCCTTAGGGTCATATGTCGTCGTTTAATGGGTCAAAGAGGGTCATAGGTCACCCTATGATCCCCTTTGACCCATATTACCCATTCAAATATGTCCCTAAGGGTCCGAGGACTACTAGAGACATATATCATCGTTTAATGGGTCAACAGGGTCATAGGTCACCCTATGACCCCCTTTGACCCATATTACCCATTGGAATATGTCCCTAGGGGTCCTAGGACCCCTAGGGACATATGTCGTCGTTTAATGAGTCAAAGAGGGACATAGGTCACCTTATGACCCCTTTTGACCCATATTACCCAATCGAATATGTTCGTAGGGGTCCTAGGACCCCTAGAGACATATATCGCTGTTTAATGGGTCAAGACAGTCATAGATCACCCTATGACCCCGTTTGACCCATATGAACGATTCGAATATCTCCCTAGGGTCGTAGGACCCCTAGGGACATATGTCGTCGTTTAATGGGTCAAAGAGACCTATGAACCCCTTTTACCTATAATACCCATTCGAATATGTCCTTAGGGGTCCTAGGACCCCTAGAGAAATATGTCGTCGTTTAATGGGTCAAAGGGCGTCATAGGTCACACTATGACCCCCTTTGACCCATCATACCCATTCGAATATGTTCCTAAGGGTCCTAAGACCCCTAGCGACATATCTCGTCACCCGATGACCCCCTTTGACCTATAATACCCATTCGAATAAGTCCCTACGGGTCCTAAGACCCCTAGACACATATGTCGTCGTTCAATGGGTCAAAGGGGGTCATAGGTCGCCCTATGACCCCCTTTGACCCATATTACGCATTTGAATATGTCCCTAGGGGTCCTAGGACCTCTAGCGACATATCTCGTCGTTTAATGGGTCAGAGAGGGTCATAGGTCACCCTATGACCCACTTTGACCTATATGAACAATTCGAATATGTCCCTTGCATCCTAGGACCCATAGGGACATATGTCGTCGTTTAATGGGTCAAAGACGGTCATACGTCACCCGATGACCCCCTTTGACTTATAATACCCATTCGAATAAGTCCCTACGGGTCTTAGGACCCCTAAACACATATGTCGTCGTTTAATGGGTCAAAGGGGGTCATAGGTCACCTTATGACCCCCTTTGACCCATATTACCCATTTGAATATGTCCCTAGGGGTCCTAGGACCCCTAGCGACATATCTCGTCGTTTAATGGGTCAGCGAGGGTCATAGGTCGCCCTATGAACCCCTTTGACCCATATTACCCATTTGAATATGTCCCTAGGGGTCCTAGGACCCCTAAAGACATATATCATCATTTAATGGGTTAAAGAGGGTCATAGGTCACCCTATGACCCCCTTTTACCCATATGTACGATTCGAATATGTCCCTAGGGAGATAAGTCGTCGTTTAATGGGTCAAAGGGGGTCATAGGTCACCCTATGACCCCCTTTGACTCATCTGAACGATTCAAATATGTCCCTAGAGGTCGTAGGACCCCTAGGGACATATGTCATCGTTTAATGGGTCAAATGGGGTCATAGGTCACCCTATGATCCCCTTTGACCCATATTACCCATTCGAATATGTCTCTAGGGGTCCTAGGACCCCTAGGGACATATGTCGTCGTTCAATGGGTCAAAGAGGGACATAGGTCACCCTATGACCCTCTTTGACCCATATTACCCATTCGAATGTGTTCGAGGGGTCTTAGGACCCCTAGAGACATATATCGTCATTTAATGGGTCAAGAGGGTCATAGGTCACCCTATGATGCCGTTTGACCCATATGAACGACTCGAATATGTCCCTAGGGGTCCTAGGACCGCTAGAGACATGTGTCGTCATTTATTGGGTCAAAGAGGGTCATAGGTCACCCTATGACCCCATTTGACCCATATTACCCATTAGAATATGTCCCTAGGGGTCATAGGACCCCTAGGGACATATGTCATCGTTTAATGGGTCAAAGGGGGTCATAGGTCAACCTTCGACCCCCTTTGACTCATATGAATGATTCAAATATGTCCCTAGGGGTCCTAGGACTCCTAGGGACATATGTCGTCATTTAATGTGTCAAAGAGGGTCATAGGTCACCCTATGACCCCATTTGACCCATATTACCCATTCGAATATGTCCCTTGGGGTTCGAGGACCCTTAGGGACATATGTCGTCATTTAATGGATCAAAGAGGGTCATAGGTCCCCCTATGACCCCCTTTGACCCATATTACCCATTCGAATATGTCCCTAGGGGTCCTAAGACCCCTAGGGACATATGTCAACGTTTAATGGGTCAAAGGGGGTCATTGGTCACCCTATGACCCCCTTTGACCCATATGAACAATTCGAATATGTCCTTAGGGTCGTAGGACCCCTAGGGACATATGTCGTCGTTTAATGGGTCAAAGGGACCTATGACCCCCTTTGACCTATAATACCCATTCGAATATGTCCTTAGGGTTCCTAGGACCCCTAGAGACATATGTCATCGTTTAATGGGTCAGAGAGTGTCATAGGTCACCCTATGACCCCCTTTGACCCATATTACCCATTTGAATATGTCCCTAAGGGTCTTAGGACCCCTAGAGACATATATCATCGTTTAATGGGTTAAAGAGGGTGAAAGGTCACCCTATGACCCCTTTTGACCCATATTACCCATTCGAATATGTCCCTAGGGGTCCTAGTACCCCTAGTGACATATCTCGTCGTTTAATGGGTCAGAGAGGGTCATAGGTCACCCTATGACCCCCTTTGACCCATATTACCCATTTGAATATGTCCCTAAGGGTCATAGGACCCCTAGAGACATATATCGTCGTTTAATGGGTCAAGAGGGTGATAGGTTACCCTATGACCCACTTTGACCCATATGAACGATTCGAATATGTCCCTAGGGGTCCTAGGAGCCATAGAGACATATGTCATCATTTAATGGATCAAAGAGGGTCATAGGTCACCCTATGACCCCATTTGATCCATATTAACCATTCGAATATGTCCAAAGGGGTCCTAGGACCCCTAATGACATATGTCATCGTTTAATGGGTCAAATGGGGTCATAGGTCACTCTACGACCCCCTTTGAGTCATATGAACGATTCAAATATGTCTCTAGGGGTCCTAGGACTGTTAGGGACATATGTCGTTGTTTAATGAGTCAAAGGGGGTCATAGGTCACCCTATGACCACCTTTGAACCATATTAACGATTCGAATATGTCCCTAGGGTCATAGGATCGCTAGAGACATATGTCGTTGTTTAAAGGGTCAAAGAGGGTCATAGGTCACCCTATGACCCCCTTTGACCCATATTACCCATTCGAATATGTCCCTTGGGGTCCGAGGACCCCTAGGGACATATGTCATCGTTTAATGGGTCAAAGAGGGTCATAGGTCACCCTATGACCCCCTTTGACCTATAATACCCTTTCGAATATGTCCCTAGGGGTCCTAGGACCCCTAGAGACATATGTCATCGTTTAAAGGGTCAAAGGGGGTCATAGGTCACCCTATAACCCCTTTTGACGCATATTACCCATTCGAATATGTCCCTAGGGGTACTAGGACCCCTAGCGACATATCTCGTCGTTTAATGGGGTTAGAGAGGGTCATAGATTACCCTATGATCTCTTTTGACCCATATTACCCATTCGAATATGTCCCTAAGGGTTTTAGGACCCGTAGAGACATATATCATCGCTTAATGGGTTAAAGAGGGTCACAGGTCACCCTATCATCCCCTTTGACCCATATGTACGATTCCAATATATCCCTTGGGGTCTGAGGACCCCAAGGGACATTTGTCATCGTTTAATGGGTCAAATAGGGTCATAGGTCACCCTATGACCCCCTTTGACCCATATGAACGATTTGCATATGTCCCTAGGGGTCTTAGGACCCCTAGAGACATATGTCATCGTTTAATGGGTCAAAGAGGGTCATAGGTTACCCTATGACCCCATCTGACCCATATTACCCATTCGAATATGTCCCTAGGGGTCCTAGGACCCTTAGGGACATATGTCGTCGTTTAATGGGTCAAGAGGGTCATAGGGTGATTTGACCCATATTACCATTCGAATATGTCCCTAGGGGTCCGAGGACCCCTAAAGACATATATGATCGTTTAATGGGTCAAGAGGGTCATAGGTCACCCTATGACCCCCTTTGACCCATATGAACGATTCGAATATGTCCCTAGGGGTCTTAGGACCCCGAGAGACATATTTCATCGTTTAATTGGTCAAAGAGTGTCATAGGTTACCCTATGACCCCATCTGCCCATATTACCCATTCGAATATGTCCCTAGGGGTCCTAGGACCCTTAGGGACATATGTCATCATTTAATGGGTCAGAGAGGGTCATAGGGTGACCTATGACCCCCTTTGACCCATATTACCCATTCGAATATGTCCCTTGGGGTCCGATGACCCCTAGGGATATATGTCGTCATTTAATGGATCAAAGAGGGTCATAGGTCCCCCTATGACCCCCTTTGACCCATATTACCTATTCGAATATGTCCCTAGGGGTCTTAGGAAACCTAGGGACATATGTCGTCGTTTAATGGGTCAAAGGGGGTCATAGGTCACCCTAAGACCCACTTTGACCCATATGAACAATTCGAATATGTCCCTAGGGTCGTAAGACCCCTAAGGACATATGTTGTCGTTTAATGGGTCAAAGAGACCTATGACCCCCTTTGATCTATAATACCCATTCGAATATGTCCTTAGGGGTCCTAGGACCCCTAGAGACATATCTCATTGTTTAATGGGTCAAAGGGCGTCATAGGTCACCCTATGACCCCCTTTGACCCATATTACCCATTTGAATATGTCCCTAAGGGTCCTAGAACCCCTAGGGACATATGTCGTCGTTTAACGGGTCAAAGAGGGTCATAGGTCACCCTATGACCCCATTTGACCCATATTACCCATTCGAATATGTCCCTTAGGGTCCGAGGACCCTTAGTGACATATGTCATCATTTAATGATTCAAAGAGGGTCATAGGTCCCCCTATGACCCCCATTGACGCATATTACCCATTTGAATATGTCCCTAGGGGTCCTAAGACCCCTAGGGACATATGTCATCATTTATAGGGTGATTTGACCCATATTCGAATGGGTAATATGCGTCAAAAGGGGTTATAGGGTGACCTATGACCCCCTTTGACCCTTTAAACGATGACATATGTCTCTAGGGGTCCTAAGACCCCTAGGGACATATTCGAAAGGGTATTATAGGTCAAATAGGGTCATAGGTCACCCTATGACCCCCTTTGACCCATATGAACGATTTGCATATGTCCCTAGGGGTCTTAGGACCCCTAGAGACATATGTCATCGTTTAATGGGTCAAAGAGGGTCATAGGTTACCCTATGACCCCATCTGACCCATATTACCCATTCGAATATGTCCCTAGGGGTCCTAGGACCCTTAGGGACATATGTCGTCGTTTAATGGGTCAAAGAGGGTCATAGGGTGATTTGACCCATATTACCATTCGAATATGTCCCTAGGGGTCCGAGGACCCCTAAAGACATATATGATCGTTTAATGGGTCAGAGTTACCTATGACCCCCTTTGACCCATATTACCAATTTGAATATGTCCTTACGGGTCCTAGGACCATTAGAGACATATGTCACAGTTTAATGGGTCAAGGAGGGTCATAGGGTGACCTATGACCCCCTTTGACCCATATTACCCATTCGAATATGTCCCTAGGGGTCCGAGGACCCCTAGAGACATATATCATCGTTTAATGGGTCAAGAGGGTCATAGGTCACCCTATGACCCCCTTTGACCCATATGAACGATTCGAATATGTCCTTAGGGTTCCTAGGACCCATAGAGACATATGTCGTCGTTTAATGGGTCAAAGAGGGTCATAGGTTACCATATGACCCCATTTGACCCATATTATCCATTCGAATATGTCCCTAGGAGTCCTAGGACCCCTAGGGACATATGTCATCGTTTAATTGGTCAAAGGGGGTCATAGGTCACCCTATGACCCCCTTTGACTCATATGAACGATTCAAATATGTTCCTAGGGGTCCTAGGGACATATGTCATCGTTTAATGGGTCAATGGGGGTCATAGGTCACCCTATGACCCCCTTTGACCCATATGAACCATTCGAATATGTCCCTAGGGTCCTAGGACCCCTAGGGACATATGTCATCGTTTAATGGGTCAAAGGGGGTCATAGGTCACCCTATGACCCCCTTTGACTCATATGAATGGTTCAAATATGTCCCTAGCGGTCTTAGGACCCCTAGGGACATATGTTGTCATTTAATGGGTCAAAGGGGGTAATAGGTCACCCTATGACCCCCTTTGACCCATATGAACCATTCGAATATGTCCCTAGGGTCCTAGGACCCCTAGGGACATATGTCGTCATTTAATGGGTCAAAGAGGGACATAGGTCACCCTATGACCCCCTTTGACCCATATTAACCAGTCGTATATGTTCGTAGGGGTCCTAGGACCCCTAGAGACATATATCGCCGTTTAATGGGTCAAGAGGGTAATAGGTCACCCTATGACCCCGTTTGACCCATATGAACGATTCGAATATGTCCCTAGGGTCATAGGACCCCTAGGGATATATGTCATCGTTTAATGGGTCAAAGAGACCTATGACCCCCTTTGACCAATAATACCGATTCGAATATGTCCTTAGGGGTCCTAGGACCCCTAGAGACATATGTCGTCGTTTAATGGGTCAAAGGGCATCATAGGTCACCCTATGACCTCATTTGACCCATATTACCCATTCGAATATGTCCCTAAGGGTCTTAAGACCCCTAGCGACATATCTGATCGTTTAATGGGTTAGAGAGGGTCATAGGTCACCGTATGACCCCCTTTGACCCATATTACCAATTCGAATATGTCCTTAGGGGTCCTAAGACCCCTAGAGACATATGTCACCGTTTAATGGGTGAAAGAGGGTCATAGGTTACCCTATGACCCCATTTGACCCATATGACCCATTCGAATATGTCCCTAGGGGTCCTAGGACCCCTAGGGACATATGTCGTCATTTAATGAGTCAAAGGGGGTCATAGGTCACCCTATGACCCCCTTTGAACCATATGAACGATTCGAATATGTCCCTAGGGTCCTAGGATCCCTAGGGACATATGTCGTCGTTTAACGGGTCAAAGAGGGTCATAGGTCACCCTATGACCCCATTTGACCCATATTACCCATTCGAATATGTCCCTTAGGGTCCGAGGACCCTTAGGGACATATGTCATCATTTAATGAGTCAAAGAGGGTCATAGGTCCCCCTATGACCCCCATTGACCCATATTACCCATTTGAATATGTCCCTAGGGGTCCTAGGACCCCTAGGGACATATGTCATCATTTAATGGGTCAAAGGGGGTCATAGGTCACCCTATGACCCACTTTGACCTATATAAACAATTTGAATATGTCCCTTGGGTCCTAGGAGCCATAGGGACATATGTCATCGTTTAATGGGTCAAAGAGGGTCATAGGTCACCCGATGACCCCCTTTGACCTATAATACCCATTCGAATTAGTCCCTACGGGTCCTAGGACCCTTAGACACATATGTCGTCGTTTAATGGGTCAAAGGGGGTCATAGGTCACCCTATGACCCCCTTTGACCCATATTACCCATTTGAATATGTCCCTAGGGGTCCTAGGACCCCTAGCGACATATCTCGTCGTTTAATGGGTCAGAGAGGGTCATAGGTCACCCTACGACCCCCTTTGACCTATGACCCCCTTTGACCCATATGTACGATTCGAATATGTCCTTAGGAAAATATGTCGTCGTTTAATGGGTCAAAGGGGGTCATAGGTCACCCTATGACCCCCTTTGACTCATATGAACGATTCAAATATGTCCCTAGAGGTCCTAGGACCCCTAGGGACATATGTCGTCGTCTAATGGATCAAACGGGGTCATAGGTCACCCTATGACCCCCTTTGACCCATATGAACCATTCGAATATGTCCCTAGGGTCCTAGGACCCTTAGGAACATATGTCTTCATTTAATGGGTCAAAGAGGGTCATAGGTCACCTTATGACCCCCTTTGACCCATATTACCCATTCGAATATGTCTCTAGGGGTCCTAGGACCCCTAGGGACATATGTCGTCGTTTAATGGGTCAAAGAGGGACATAGGTCACCCTATGACCCCCTTTGACCATAATTACCCATTCGAATATGTCCGTAGGGGTCCTAGGACCCCTAGAGACATATATCATCGTTTAATGGGTCAAGAGGGTCATAGGTTACCCTATGACCCCGTTTGACCCATATGAACGATTCGAATATGTCCCTAGGGGTCGTAGGACCGCTAGAGACATGTGTCGTCATTTATTGGGTCAAAGAGGGTCATAGGTCCCATTCGAATATGTCCCTTGGGGTTCGAGGACCCCTAGGGACATATGTCGTCATTTAATGGATCAAAGAGGGTCATAGGTTTCCCTATGACCCGCTTTGACCCATATTACCCATTCGAATATGTCCCTAGGGGTCCTAAGACCCCTAGGGACATATGTCGATGTTTAATGGGACAAAGGGGGTCATAGGTCACCCTATGACCCCCTTTGACCCATATGAACAATTCGAATATGTCCTTAGGGTCGTACGACCCCTAGGGACATATGTCGTCGTTTAATGGGTCAAGGAGACCTATGACCCCCTTTGACCTATAATACCCATTCGAATATGTCCTTAGGGGTCCTAGGACCCCTAGACACATATGTCATCGTTTAATGGGTCGAAGGGCGTCATAGGTCACCCTATGACCCCCTTTGACCCATATTAACCATTCGAATATGTCCCTAAGTGTCCTAGGACCCCTAGCGACATATCTCGTCGTTTAATGGGTCAGAGAGGGTCATAGGTCACCCTATGACCCCCTTTGACCCATATTACCAATTCGACTATGTCCTTAGGGGTCCTAGGACCCCTAGAGACATATGTCACCGTTTAATGGGTCAAAGAGGGTCATAGGTTACCATATGACCCCATTTGACCCATATGACCCATTCGAATATGTCCCTAGGGGTCCTAGGACCCCTAGGGACATATGTCGTCATTTAATGAGTCAAAGGGGGTCATAGGTCACCCTATGACCCCCTTTGACGCATATGAACGATTCAAATATGTCCCTAGGGTCCTAGGACCCCTAGGGACATATGTCGTCGTTTAACGGGTCAAAGAGGGTCATAGGTCCCCCTATGACCCCCATTGACCCATATTACCCATTTGAATATGTCCCTAGGGGTCCTAGGACCCCTAGGGACATATGTCGTCATTTAATGGGTCAAAGGGGATCATAGGTCACCCTATGACCCACTTTGACCTATATGAACAATTCGAATATGTCCCTTGGGTCCTAGGACCCATAGGGACATATGTCATCGTTTAATGGGTCAAAGAGGGTCATAGGTCACCTGATGACCCCCTTTGACCTATAATACCCTTTCGAATAAGTCCCTATGGGTCCTAGGACCCCTAGACACATATGTCGTCGTGTAATGGGTCAAAGGGGGTCATAGGTCACCCTATGACCCTTTTTGACCCGTATTACCCATTTGAATATGTCCCTAAGGGTCCTAGGACCCCTAGCGACATATCTCGTCGTTTAATGGGTCAGAGAGGGTCATAGGTCACCCTATGACCCCCTTTGACCCATATTACCCATTTGAATATGTCTGTATGGGTCTTAGGACCCCTAGAGACATATATCATCATTTAATGGGTTAAAGAGGGTCATAGGTCACCCTATGACCCCCTTTGACCCATATTACCCATTCGAATATGTCCGTAGGGGTCCTAGGACCCCTAGAGACATATATCGTCATTTAATGGGTCTAGAGGATCATAGGTCACCCTATGACGCCGTTTGACCCATATGAACAATTCGAATATGTCCCTAGGGGTCCTAGGACCGCTAGAGACATGTGTCATCATTTATTGGGTCAAAGAGGGTCATAGGTCACCCTATGACCCCATTTGACCCATATTACCCATTCAAATATGTCCCTAGGGGTCATAGGACCCCTAGGGACATATGTCATCGTTTAATGGGTCAAAGGGCATCATAGGTCACCCTACGACCCCCTTTGACTCATATGAACGATGCAAATATGTCCCTAGGGGTCCTAAGACTCCTAGGGACATATGTCATCGTTTAATGTGTCAAAGAAGGTCATAGGGTGACCTATGACCCCATTTGACCAATATTACCCATTCGAATATGTCCCTTGGGGTTCGAGGACCCCTAGGGACATATGTCGTCATTTAATGGATCAAAGAGGGTCATAGGTCCCCCTATGACCCCCTTTGACCCATATTACCCATTCGAATATGTCCCTAGGGGTCATAAGACCCCTAGGGACATATGTCGATGTTTAATGGGTCAAAGGGGGTCATAGGTCACCCTATGACCCCATTTGACCCATATGAACCATTCGAATATGTCCCTAGGGTCCTAGGACCCCTAGGAACATATGTCTTCATTTAATGGGTCAAAGAGGGTCATAGGTCACCCTATGACCCCCTTTGACCCATATTACCCATTCGAATATGTCCCTAGGGGTCCTAAGATAGCTAGGGACATATGTCGACATTTAATGGGTCAAAGGGGGTCATAGGTCACCCTATGACCCCCTTTGACCCATATGAACAATTCGAATATGTTCTTAGGGTCGTAGGACCCCCAGGGACATATGTCATCGTTTAATGGGTCAAAGAGACCTATGACCCCCTTTCACCTATAATACCCATTCAAATATGTCCTTAGGGGTCCTACGACCCCTAGAGAAATATCTCGTCGTTTAATGGGTCAAAGGGCGTCATAGGTCACCCTATGACCCCTTTTGACCCATATTAACCATTCGACTATGTCCCTAAGGGTCCTAGGACCCCTAGCGACATATCTCGTCGTTTAATGGGTCAGAGAGGGTCATAGGTCACCCTATGACCCCCTTTGACCCATATTACCAATTCGAATATGTCCTTAGGGTTCCTAGGACCCCTAGAGACATATCTCACCGTTTAATGGGTCAAAGAGGGTCATCGGTTACCCTATGACCCCATTTGACCCATATGACCCATTCGAATATGTCCCTATGGGTCCTAGGACCCCTAGGGACATATGTCATCATTTAATGAGTCAAATGGGGTCATAGGTCACCCTATGACCCCATTTGACCCATATTACCCATTCGAATATGTCCCTTAGGGTCCGAGGACCCTTAGGGACATATGTCATCATTTAATGGATCAAAGAGGGTCATAGGTCCCCCTATGACCCCCATTGACCCATATTACCCATTTGAATATGTCCCTAGGGGTCCTAGGACCCCTAGGGACATATGTCGTCATTTAACGGGTCAAAGGGGGTCATAGGTCAGCCTATGACCCACTTTGACCTATATGAACAATTCGAATATGTCCCTTGCATCCTAGGACCCATAGGGACATATGTCGTCGTTTAATGGGTCAAAGAGTGTCATAGGTCACCCGATGACCCCCTTTGACTTATAATACCCATTCGAATAAGTCCCTAAGGGTCCTAGGACCCCTAAACACATATGTCGTCGTTTAATGGGTCAAAGGGGGTCATAGGTCACGCTATGACCCCCTTTGACCCATATTACCCATTTGAATATGTCCCTAGGGGTCCTAGGACCCCTAGCGACATATCTCGTCGTTTAATGGGTCAGCGAGGGTCATAGGTCGCCCTATGAACCCCTTTGACCCATATTACCCATTTGAATATGTCCCTAGGGGTGCTAGGACCCCTAAAGACATCTATCATCATTTAATGGGTTAAAGAGGGTCATAGGTCACCCTATGACCCCCTTTTACCCATATGTATGATTCGAATATGTCCCTAGGGAGATATGTCGTCGTTTAATGGGTCAAAGGGGGTCATAGGTCACCCTATGACCCCCTTTGACTCATCTGAACGATTCAAATATGTCCCTAGAGTTCGTAGGACCCCTAGGGACATATGTCGTCGTTTAATGGGTCAAATGGGGTCATAGGTCACCCTATGATCCCCTTTGACCCATATTACCCATTCGAATATGTCTCTAGGGGTCGTAGGACCCCTAGGGACATATGTCGTCGTTCAATGGGTCAAAGAGGGACATAGGTCACCCTATGACCCTCTTTGACCCATATTACCCATTCGAATGTGTCCGTAGGGGTCTTAGGACCCCTAGAGACATATATCGTCATTTAATGGGTCAAGAGGGTCATAGGTCACCCTATGATGCCGTTTGACCTATATTACCCATTCGAATATGTCCCTTGGGGTCCGAGGACCCCTAGGGACATATGTCATCGTTTAATGGGTCAAAGAGGGTCATAGGTCACCCTATGACCGCCTTTGACCCATATTACCCATTCGAATATGTCCCTTGGGGTCCGAGGACCCCTAGGGACATATGTCATCGTTTAATGGGTCAAAGAGGGTCATAGGTCACCCTATAACCCCTTTTGACGCATATTACCCATTCGAATATGTCCCTAGGGGTACTAGGACCCCTAGCGACATATCTCGTCGTTTAATGGGTTAGAGAGGGTCATAGATTACCCTATGATCTCTTTTGACCCATATTACCCATTCGAATATGTCCCTAAGGGTTTTAGGACCCGTAGAGACATATATCATCGTTTAATGGGTTAAAGAGGGTCACAGGTCACCCTATGATCCCCTTTGACCCATATGTACGATTCCAATATATCCCTTGGGTTCTGAGGACCCCAAGGGACATTTGTCGTCATTTAATGGGTCAAATAGGGTCATAGGTCACCCTATGACCCCCTTTGACCCATATGAACGATTTGCATATGTCCCTAGGGGTCTTAGGACCCCTAGAGACATATGTCATCGTTTAATGGGTCAAAGAGGGTCATAGGTTACCCTATGACCCCATCTGACCCATATTACCCATTCGAATATGTCCCTAGGGGTCCTAGGACCCTTAGGGACATATGTCGTCGTTTAATGGGTCAAAGAGGGTCATAGGGTGATTTGACCCATATTACCATTCGAATATGTCCCTAGGGGTCCGAGGACCCCTAAAGACATATATGATCGTTTAATGGGTCAAGAGGGTCATAGGTCACCCTATGACCCCCTTTGACCCATATGAATGATTCGAATATGTCCCTAGGGGTCTTAGGACCCCTAGAGACATATGTCATCGTTTAATTGGTCAAAGAGCGTCATAGGTTACCCTATGACCCCATCTGCCCATATTACCCATTCGAATATGTCCCTAGGGGTCCTAGGACCCTTAGGGACATATGTCATCGTTTAATGGGTCAAAGAGGGTCATAGGGTGACCTATGACCCCCTTTGACCCATATTGCCCATTCGAATATGTCCCTTGGGGTCCGATGACCCCTAGGGATATATGTCGTCATTTAATGGATCAAAGAGGGTCATAGGTCCCCCTATGACCCCCTTTGACCCATATTACCTATTCGAATATGTCCCTAGGGGTCTTAGGAACCCTAGGGACATATGTCGTCGTTTAATGGGTCAAAGGGGGTCATAGGTCACCCTAAGACCCACTTTGACCCATATGAACAATTCGAATATGTCCCTAGGGTCGTAAGACCCCTAAGGACATATGTCGTCGTTTAATGGGTCAAAGAGACCTATGACCCCCTTTGATCTATAATACCCATTCGAATATGTCCTTAGGGGTCCTAGGACCCCTAGAGACATATGTCATTGTTTAATGGGTCAAAGGGCGTCATAGGTCACCCTATGACCCCCTTTGACCCATATTACCCATTTGAATATGTCCCTAAGGGTCCTAGGACTCCTAGCGACATATCTCGTCGTTTAATGGGTCAAAGTTACCTATGACCCCCTTTGACCCATATTACCAATTTGAATATGTCCTTACGGGTCCTAGGACCATTAGAGACATATGTCACAGTTTAATGGGTCAAAGAGGGTCATAGGGTGACCTATGACCCCCTTTGACCCATATTACCCATTCGAATATGTCCCTAGGGGTCCGAGGACCCCTAGAGACATATATCATCGTTTAATGGGTCAAGAGGGTCATAGGTCACCCTATGACCCCCTTTGACCCATATGAACGATTCGAATATGTCCTTAGGGTTCCTAGGACCCATAGAGACATATGTCGTCGTTTAATGGGTCAAAGAGGGTCATAGGTTACCATATGACCCCATTTGACCCATATTATCCATTCGAATATGTCCCTAGGAGTCTTAGGAACCCTAGGGACATATGTCATCGTTTAATGGGTCAAAAGGGGTCATAGGTCACCCTATGACCCCCTTTGACTCATATGAACGATTCAAATATGTTCCTAGGGGTCCTAGGGACATATGTCATCGTTTAATGGGTCAACGGGGGTCATAGGTCACCCTATGACCCCCTTTGACCCATATGAACCATTCGAATATGTCCCTAGGGTCCTAGGACCCCTAGGGACATATGTCGTCGTTTAATGGGTCAAAGGGGGTCATAGGTCACCCTATGACCCCCTTTGACTCATATGAACGATTCAAATATGTCCCTAGCGGTCCTAGGACCCCTAGGGACATATGTCGTCATTTAATGGGTCAAAGGGGGTAATAGGTCACCCTATGACCCCCTTTGACCCATATGAACCATTCGAATATGTCCCTAGGGTCCTAGGACCCCTAGGGACATATGTCGTCATTTAATGGGTCAAAGAGGGACATAGGTCACCCTATGACCCCCTTTGACCCATATTAACTAGTCGAATATGTTCGTAGGGGTCCTAGGACCCCTAGAGACATATATCGCCGTTTAATGGGTCAAGAGGGTCATAGGTCACCCTATGACCCCGTTTGACCCATATGAACGATTCGAATATGTCCCTAGGGTCATAGGACCCCTAGGGATATATGTCATCGTTTAATGGGTCAAAGAGACCTATGACCCCCTTTGACCAATAATACCGATTCGAATATGTCCTTAGGGGTCCTAGGACCCCTAGAGACATATGTCGTCGTTTAATGGGTCAAAGGGCGTCATAGGTCACCCTATGACCTCCTTTGACCCATATTACCCATTCGAATATGTCCCTAAGGGTCCTAAGACCCCTAGCGACATATCTCATCGTTTAATGGGTTAGAGAGGGTCATAGGTCACCGTATGACCCCCTTTGACCCATATTACCAATTCGAATATGTCCTTAGGGGTCCTAGGACCCCTAGAGACATATGTCACCGTTTAATGGGTGAAAGAGGGTCATAGGTTACCCTATGACCCCATTTGACCCATATGACCCATTCGAATATGTCCCTAGGGGTCCTAGTGAAATGTCCCTTTTCTGATTTTTCATGATATTTCCAACCTCTAATCAGATCTTTAAAATCAAACAACTGCTATCACAAAGATCCACCAAATTCCTTAAGAAACCCCAAATCGGGTATGTTGAAAATAGTGCTAAAAGCTTCACAACTTCACAAATTATTAATGAATCTGAAAATGGAAATTTTTACAGAACTTTCAGCAGCATAACAGCCTACAAATTGATATTTCCAGATCCGTATAGCCTTTACACAACAGCTCGAAAATGTAGGACCAAAACTATGCTCATCGGGCTCCCGAAATAGCACAAAATATGCTCGGAAACACCACAAGAACACTAATAATCTATCTCAGAAGTTTAATCACGTCCCAATATATATATTCAGCTCTATTTTAACAGCTTAAAGTATAAAATATAGCAGCAACCAAAACTGATATGAAATACTCAACCGGAAACACCAAACTCTTACAAAAATACACCTGGAAACTCACAAATCTGCACTGTTCAGCACAAAGGCAAACTCTGTATGAGCATGCACATGGAATGGCTTCAAACTCCCGTCCTTAGCCTTCCTGGAAACCTGCAAACTCCCGTTCTTGGGTCTCCCTGGAAACCTGCAAACTCCCGTTCTTGGGTCTCCTTCTCCACAGGTTTGGCAGCCTCTGAAGAATAACAAAGAATGAGTGAAAATCAAGTCTGGAATCCCCCCAAAATGCCTCCAAACCTCTTTAAAAAGGGCATAACTGTAACTCACGTCCAAGAGAGGTTAATGAAACATATTTTAATAATAATTATCATTTATTAGTCCAACGGTTTCCAAAGATTAACTCCCTTTTTCCGAAACTTCACTTTCTTGGGCCTGCCTGTCTTAGCAAAGATTATTATTTTTTAATTATTTGAAAAGGGGACATGACAAGTCCTCCCCTCCCCAAACATTGCTTGTCCTCAAGCAATGGCTGAACAATAAACCAATCAATCCTCCTGGATCCCAAATGTAGTCATGAACTATACTACTACCAATTAACACAGACTCCTGCAAGATCCTCTGCAATATGACCAAGAGGAATCCATAATCAAACTGGCAATTATAGCTCAACCAAACTCCAAAATCACCATTACCACAGTCAAAAACCCATGAGACACAAACTCTTAGAATATCAAAACCCAAGTAAAGTGGACTACCAACATAGTAAATACCATCAATGCATTCCACTGGCCTATATGGAATGTACAATCCAACTCTGCAACAATGGTGAATGCTCTCAAATGAAACTATACCAAGTATGGAGAATCCACACACTATACAACTCCTGCAGTCAACACAACTCTGTAGATCATTGGCCACTGTCTCATAACCATAACTCCCATGCACCCCTGATGGTGAAAAGCCATCACAAGATAAACAACAAGAAATGGAACCCAAACCAAATTTTCCTGCCATCAACTCCTCAGCATAAGGATCAATTGTTAACTGATGTACATACCTTGCAATATAATGTTGATTAAAAAAACCAACCTCAGTCAACAACTCACCATGAACAAGTGATACAACCCACTGTGACTGATCACTAGCTAAGTCAGGAGATGTCATAGCCAAAGGAGTAGAATCAATAACAACACTTGCTGAAGCATCACTCCAAAACTCCTGCTCTAAGTCATGTATTATCAAGCTATCAACTACAAAACCTGTCGCCATGTCGTGCCCATCACAACTCTCATCTCGAGGCATCAAACTATTCCATAATTGATGATAAGCACTAGGAACCAAAGTACATCTCTGTATCATAATCTCATCAACATGGTCATCAAAGGTAAATTGATGAGCGTACCTCACAGTGTAATGCCGATAGAATGCGCCAATCTCAGTCAGTGGCTCAGACTGTAATCCAGATGAAACTAACTGCAATTGATCATCAACCATGTTGGAACTGACTACTACCTCCAAAGATATCACCAAGGGAGTAGTATTACTATCAGGAACCATGCCAACTGTCGACTCACCAACATCACACATGACCTTTGATACATCTCTAGTCTCTGTGCCTTCAGTACTAGAGGCCACCACCCTGTCAGGCATACAATAATCTGCTACAATACCCAACTCAACTAAACCTGACTCTAGTGGGAATGAACCTGACATGCCAATGTTAGTATCAAGGATGGATGCATCCCCATCTCCATTGTCTCTGACAATCTCAGTCATGGACATCCTCGAATCACCAAACACCATAGCTTGTGACTGTATAGAATCAGATAAAGACTGTAGTCGCTCTAACTCCATGGTCACCTTAGCCAAATGAAACTGTGACTCCTTGAAAGCCAACTGTGTACTCTCAAGAATCTCAAAAGTCACCTCAAGCTGCTCAGTAAGCTCACTCACCTCATCTTCCTTGGCCAACAATGCATCATATGTTGTACTACCCCACTCCATAAGATAATCTCTATCAGCTACCAACTGCATATAATTCTGTCTCAAAATCTGAATAGCCTCCCATAAAGAGTGGATCTCTGTCAAGGAAAGATAACTTCCTTCCTGCTCATCACTAGTAGGAGAACCCCATCCATAAACTGCTAATAATTGACGAGCAGCATCAAAATGTTGGCAAGTGATAGCAATGTCTCGGTCACTAACTCTCAACTGATTAGACACATGATGGCATTGGCTTGACTGTCTCCTACAAACCTCCTTTGATGCACTGTCTAAAGGAGTATCCTCAAAGTTACTAGTCTCTAGAGTATTACCATCCATGTCCTGTGAATCAACTCTAAAGCTCATATCAACATACAGAGTATCAAAATTTGTAGCACTGCTGTCCAACTCCTCTGTACCCAAAGAAACTAAGTCTTCAAAATTGCCCACTACATCCTCCTGGATGTCATCGATGCCAATATGATCCTGGGACTCATCTGTACACACTGCCAAATATGAAAGATCATCAACACATTCCAGCAAGTATGGTCGACTGGATATATGAACAAAGCCCAACACCGGTGTATAAAAACTAATACCAACATCAGACAAGATACTGGCACAAGAAAAGACAACACCGTGTAATCTGCTAATCAAATCCATGATAGCACCCAAACAAACACTGTGACCAAAAAGTGTTAAAGATCTCCAGTCAACTGAATCCCAAACACCAATATAACAATCTTGTGTCCATATCCGTAAACTAGAATCAACTGGTAACTCAAGCAAACTCCTCACCTGAGTAATATGACCAATACCAACTAACTCCACATACCTGTCATGATAAGGTAATGAAGTCACAATACTATCTTCACTCACCTTCAGCTGGCGGGATAAATCATGTGAAATACTACCTGCCTCAACCTCATGTGATGAAGCATCTAATTGCGCCTGGTACTCTTTCTCAGCAAATTCATGAATGCTCAATGTCTGCTCATCTCTACTAGGTATCTCACCATCCTGCACAACAACATCCTCATAATCATCATCTGAACCCACTACACTGTAGTCACTGCCTGTTGTAACTATACCATCCTGAATACCTGTGGCATCACCCTTTGACAACCTGTAAACAATTGTCTCAATTTGAGTATCAAGTTGACTGTTACTATCAATCTGTGTAATATCCTTTCCCACCACCTCCTGTGGCAAAGTAGAATCTGAGACCACTACCTGGCTATCAGCTAGTTTCTCAAACTCCTCATGCAAGTTCTTGGGAATTGTGTCATCTGTCCTGTGAGAAAATCTGCCAAATAGAAATCCAGTCAACTTATCCACCTTAGCTGGGTCAGATAACATGTCATTTATACGGTGGTGCTCAACCAACTGTTTAGACATGTCATGGCTTATTTTCATAAGTTTATCTCGAATGTCTAAATAACCATCCTTTCTACTATTTTGACTCTGGCTATCAATTGTCCAAGATCGTTCCCTCTGAGACTCTGTACTATACCTGTCCATTCTGGATAAAGTAGAGTGTAACCCCAATAGGATATAACTTCTTCAAGCACCAAGAACTAACATGCAAATGATTAGAAGTAGCATGCAACCATAGATTTGGACATGCAACTGATTAGAAGCAACATGCAACCACCAAATTATGACATGCAAGATCTGGGTAGTTGTCAAAACTGACATGCAAACTTCTACAACCGCCAAATTCACCAAGAACTAATAGGAAAATGATTAGAAGTAGCATGAAACCATAGATTTGGACATGCAACTGATTGGAAGCAACATGCAACCACCAAATTATGACATGCAAGATCTGGGTAGTTGTCAAAACTGACATGGAAGATCTGGGTACTTGTCAAAACTGAAATGCAAACTTCTACAACCACCAAATTCACCAAGAACTAACATGAAAATGATTAGAAGTAGCATGCAACCATAAATTTTTACATGCAGCTGATTAGAAGCAACATGCAATCATAAATTATGACATGCAAGATTTGGGTAGTTCTCAAAACTGAAATGCAATATCTGGGTAGTTGTCAAAACTGACCTGCAACTTCTACAAACCCTCAGGCTGGCAAGATCATGGCTCTGATACCACTGAAATGTCCCTTTTCTGATTTTTCATGATATTTCCAACCTCTAATCAGATCTTTAAAATCAAACAACTGCTATCACAAAGATCCACCAAATTCCTTAAGAAACCCCAAATCGGGTATGTTGAAAATAGTGCTAAAAGCTTCACAACTTCACAAATTATTAATGAATCTGAAAATGGAAATTTTTACAGAACTTTCAGTAGCATAACAGCCTACAAATTGATATTTCCAGATCCGTATAGCCTTTACACAACAGCTCGAAAATGTAGGACCAAAACTATGCTCATCGGGCTCCCGAAATAGCACAAAATATGCTCGGAAACACCACAAGAACACTAATAATCTATCTCAGAAGTTTAATCACGTCCCAATATATATATTCAGCTCTATTTTAACAGCTTAAAGTATAAAATACAGCAGCAACCAAAACTGATATGAAATACTCAACCGGAAACACCAAACTCTTACAAAAATACACCCGGAAACTCACAAATCTGCACTGTTCAGCACAAAGGCAAACTCTGTATGAGCATGCACATGGAATGGCTTCAAACTCCCATCCTTAGCCTTCCTGGAAACCTGCAAACTCCCATTCTTGGGTCTCCCTGGAAACCTGCAAACTCCCGTTCTTGGGTCTCCTTCTCCACAGGTTTGGCAGCCTCTGAAGAATAACAAAGAATGAGTGAAAATCAAGTCTGGAATCCCCCCAAAATGCCTCCAAACCTCTTTAAAAAGGGCATAACTGTAACTCACGTCCAAGAGAGGTTAATGAAACATATTTTAATAATAATTATCATTTATTAGTCCAACGGTTTCCAAAGATTATTATTTTTTAATTATTTGAAAAGGGGACATGACACCTAGGACCCCTAGGGACATATGTCGTCATTTAATGAGTCAAAGGGGGTCATAGGTCACCCTATGACCCCCTTTGAACCATATGAACGATTCGAATATGTCCCTAGGGTCCTAGGACCCCTAGGGACATATGTCGTCGTTTAACGGGTCAAAGAGGGTCATAGGTCACCCTATGACCCCATTTGACCCATATTACCCATTCGAATATGTCCCTTAGGGTCCGAGGACCCTTAGGGACATATGTCATCATTTAATGATTCAAAGAGGGTCATAGGTCCCCCTATGACCCCCATTGACCCATATTACCCATTTGAATATGTCCCTAGGGGTCCTAGGACCCCTAGGGACATATGTCGTCATTTAATGGGTCAAAGGGGGTCATAGGTCACCCTATGACCCACTTTGACCTATATGAACAATTTGAATATGTCCCTTGGGTCCTAGGAGCCATAGGGAGATATGTCATCGTTTAATGGGTCAAAGAGGGTCATAGGTCACCCGATGACCCCCTTTGACCTATAATACCCATTCGAATTAGTCCCTACGGGTCCTAGGACCCCTAGACACATATGTCGTCGTTTAATGGGTCAAAGGGGGTCATAGGTCACCCTATGACCCCCTTTGTCCCATATTACCCATTTGAATATGTCCCTAGGGGTCCTAGGACCCCTAGCGACATATCTCGTCGTTTAATGGGTCAGAGAGGGTCATAGGTCACCCTACGACCCCCTTTGACCTATGACCCCCTTTGACCCATATGTACGATTCGAATATGTCCTTAGGGAGATATGTCGTCGTTTAATGGGTCAAAGGGGGTCATAGGTCACCCTATGACCCCCTTTGACTCATATGAACGATTCAAATATGTCCCTAGAGGTCCTAGGACCCCTAGGGACATATGTCGTCGTTTAATGGATCAAACGGGGTCATAGGTCACCCTATGACCCCTTTTGATCCATATGAACCATTCGAATATGTCCCTAGGGTCCTAGGACCCTTAGTAACATATGTCTTCATTTAATGGGTCAAAGAGGGTCATAGGTCACCCTATGACCCCCTTTGACCCATATTACCCATTCGAATATGTCTCTAGGGGTCCTAGGACCCCTAGGGACATATGTCGTCGTTTAATGGGTCAAAGAGGGACATAGGTCACCCTATGACCCCCTTTGACCATAATTACCCATTTGAATATGTCCGTAGGGGTCCTAGGACCCCTAGAGACATATATCATCGTTTAATGGGTCAAGAGGGTCATAGGTTACCCTATGACCCCGTTTGACCCATATGAACGATTCGAATATGTCCCTAGGGGTCGTAGGACCGCTAGAGACATGTGTCATCATTTATTGGGTCAAAGAGGGTCATAGGTCCCATTCGAATATGTCCCTTGGGGTTCGAGGACCCCTAGGGACATATGTCGTCATTTAATGGATCAAAGAGGGTCATAGGTTTCCCTATGACCTGCTTTGACCCATATTACCCATTCGAATATGTCCCTAGGGGTCTTAGGACCCCTAGGGACATAGCTCGACGTTTAATGGGACAAAGGGGGTCATAGGTCACCCTATGACCCCCTTTGACCCATATGAACAATTCGAATATGTCCTTAGGGTCGTAGGACCCCTAGGGACATATGTCGTCGTTTAATGGGTCAAGGAGACCTATGACCCCCTTTGACCTATAATACCCATTCGAATATGTCCTTAGGGGTCCTAGGACCCCTAGAGACATATGTCGTCGTTTAATGGGTCAAAGGGCGTCATAGGTCACCCTATGACCCCCTTTGACCCATATTAACCATTCGAATATGTCCCTAAGTGTCCTAGGACCCCTAGCGACATATCTCGTCGTTTAATGGGTCAGAGAGGGTCATAGGTCACCCTATGACCCCCTTTGACCCATATTACCAATTCGACTATGTCCTTAGGGGTCCTAGGACCCCTAGAGACATATGTCACCGTTTAATGGGTCAAAGAGGGTCATAGGTTACCATATGACCCCATTTGACCCATATGACCCATTCGAATATGTCCCTAGGGGTCCTAGGACCCCTAGGGACATATGTCGTCATTTAATGAGTCAAAGGGGGTCATAGGTCACCCTGTGACCCCCTTTGACGCATATGAACGATTCGAATATGTCCCTAGGGTCCTAGGACCCCTAGGGACATATGTCATCGTTTAACGGGTCAAAGAGGGTCATAGGTCACCCTATGACCCCATTTGACCCATATTACCCATTCGAATATGTCCCTTAGGGTCCGAGGACCCTTAGGGACATATGTCGTCATTTAATGGATCAAAGAGGGTCATAGGTCCCCCTATGACCCCCATTGACCCATATTACCCATTTGAATATGTCCCTAGGGGTCCTAGGACCCTTAGGGACATATGTCGTCATTTAATGGGTCAAAGGGGATCATAGGTCACCCTATGACCCACTTTGACCTATATGAACAATTCGAATATGTCCCTTGGGTCCTAGGACCCATAGGGACATATGTCGTCGTTTAATGGGTCAAAGAGGGTCATAGGTCACCTGATGACCCCCTTTGACCTATAATACCCTTTCGAATAAGTCCCTACGGGTCCTAGGACCCCTAGACACATATGTCGTCGTGTAATGGGTCAAAGGGGGTCATAGGTCACCCTATGACCCCCTTTGACCCGTATTACCCATTTGAATATGTCCCTAGGGGTCCTAGGACCCCTAGCGACATATCTCGTCGTTTAATGGGTCAGAGAGGGTCATAGGTCACCCTATGACCCCCTTTGACCCATATTACCCATTTGAATATGTCTGTATGGGTCCTAGGACCCCTAGAGACATATATCATCGTTTAATGGGTTAAAGAGGGTCATAGGTCACCCTATGACCCCCTTTGACCCATATTACCCATTCGAATATGTCCGTAGGGGTCCTAGGACCCCTAGAGACATATATCGTCATTTAATGGGTCTAGAGGATCATAGGTCACCCTATGACGCCGTTTGACCCATATGAACGATTCGAATATGTCCCTAGGGGTCCTAGGACCGCTAGAGACATGTGTCATCATTTATTGGGTCAAAGAGGGTCATAGGTCACCCTATGACCCCATTTGACCCATATTACCCATTCAAATATGTCCCTAGGGGTCATAGGACCCCTAGGGACATATGTCGTCGTTTAATAGGTCAAAGGGCGTCATAGGTCACCCTACGACCCCCTTTGACTCATATGAACGAAGCAAATATGTCCCTAGGGGTCCTAACACTCCTAGGGACATATGTCATCGTTTAATGTGTCAAAGAGGGTCATAGGTCACGCTATGACCCCATTTGACCAATATTACCCATTCGAATATGTCCCTTGGGGTTCGAGGACCCCCAGGGACATATGTCGTCATTTAATGGATCAAAGAGGGTCATAGGTCCCCCTATGACCCCCTTTGACCCATATTACCCATTCGAATATGTCCCTAGGGATCATAAGACCCCTAGGGACATATGTCGATGTTTAATGGGTCAAAGGGGGTCATAGGTCACCCTATGACCCCATTTGACCCATATGAACCATTCGAATATGTCCCTAGGGTCCTAGGACCCCTAGGAACATATGTCTTCATTTAATGGGTCAAAGAGGGTCATAGGTCACCCTATGACCCCCTTTGACCCATATTACCCATTCGAATATGTCCCTAGGGGTCCTAAGATAGCTAGGGACATATGTCGACGTTTAATGGGTCAAAGGGGGTCATAGGTCACCCTATGACCCCCTTTGACCCATATGAACAATTCGAATATGTTCTTAGGGTCGTAGGACCCCCAGGGACATATGTCGTCGTTTAATGGGTCAAAGAGACCTATGACCCCCTTTCACCTATAATACCCATTCAAATATGTCCTTAGGGGTACTACGACCCCTAGAGAAATATCTCGTCGTTTAATGGGTCAAAGGGCGTCATAGGTCACCCTATGACCCCCTTTGACCCATATTAACCATTCGACTATGTCCCTAAGGGTCCTAGGACCCCTAACGACATATCTCGTCGTTTAATGGGTCAAAGAGGGTCATAGGTCACCCTATGACCCCCTTTGACCCATATTACCACTTCGAATATGTCCTTAGGGTTCCTAGGACCCCTAGAGACATATCTCACCGTTTAATGGGTCAAAGAGGGTCATCGGTTACCCTATGACCCCATTTGACCCATATGACCCATTCGAATATGTCCCTAGGGGACATATGTCATCATTTAATGAGTCAAATGGGGTCATAGGTCACCCTATGACCCCATTTGACCCATATTACCCATTCGAATATGTCCCTTAGGGTCCGAGGACCCTTAGGGACATATGTCGTCATTTAATGGATCAAAGAGGGTCATAGGTCCCCCTATGACCCCCATTGACCCATATTACCCATTTGAATATGTCCCTAGGGGTCCTAGGACCCCTAGGGACATATGTCGTCATTTAACGGGTCAAAGGGGGTCATAGGTCACCCTATGACCCACTTTGACCTATATGAACAATTCGAATATGTCCCTTGCGTCCTAGGACCCATAGGGACATATGTCGTCGTTTAATGGGTCAGAGAGGGTCATAGGTCACCCGATGACCCCCTTTGACTTATAATACCCATTCGAATAAGTCCCTACGGGTCCTAGGACCCCTAAACACATATGTCGTCGTTTAATGGGTCAAAGGGGGTCATAGGTCACCCTATGACCCCCTTTGACCCATATTACCCATTTGAATATGTCCCTAGGGGTCTTAGGACCCCTAGCGACATATCTCGTCGTTTAATGGGTCAGCGAGGGTCATAGGTTGCCCTATGAACCCCTTTGACCCATATTACCCATTTGAATATGTCCCTAGGGATCTTAGGACCCCTAAAGACATATATCATCATTTAATGGGTTAAAGAGGGTCATAGGTCACCCTATGACCCCCTTTTACCCATATGTACGATTCGAATATGTCCCTAGGGAGATATGTCGTCGTTTAATGGGTCAAAGGGGGTCATAGGTCACCCTATGACCCCCTTTGACTCATCTGAACGATTCAAATATGTCCCTAGAGTTCGTAGGACCCCTAGGGACATATGTCGTCGTTTAATGGGTCAAATGGGGTCATAGGTCACCCTATGATCCCCTTTGACCCATATTACCCATTCGAATATGTCTCTAGGGGTCCTAGGACCCCTAGGGACATATGTCATCGTTCAATGGGTCAAAGAGGGACATAGGTCACCCTATGACCCTCTTTGACCCATATTACCCATTCGAATGTGTCCGTAGGGGTCTTAGGACCCCTAGAGACATATATCGTCATTTAATGGGTCAAGAGGGTCATAGGTCACCCTATGATGCCGTTTGACCTATATGAACGATTCGAATATGTCCCTAGGGGTCCTAGGACCGCTAGAGACATGTGTCATCATTTATTGGGTCAAAGAGGGTCATAGGTCACCCTATGACCCCATTTGACCCATATTACCCATTAGAATATGTCCCTAGGGGTCATAGGACCCCTAGGGACATATGTCATCGTTTAATGGGTCAAAGGGGGTCATAGGTCAACCTTCGACCCCCTTTGACTCATATGAATGATTCAAATATGTCCCTAGGGGTCCTAGGACTCCTAGGGACATATGTCGTCATTTAATGTGTCAAAGAGGGTCATAGGTCACCCTATGATCCCATTTGACCCATATTACCCATTCGAATATGTCCCTTGGGGTTCGAGGACCCTTAGGGACATATGTCGTCATTTAATGGATCAAAGAGGGTCATAGGTCCCCCTATGACCCCCTTTGACCCATATTACCCATTCGAATATGTCCCTAGGGGTCCTAAGACCCCTAGGGACATATGTCGACGTTTAATGGGTCAAAGGGGGTCATTGGTCACCCTATGACCCCCTTTCACCTATAATACCCTTTCGAATATGTCCCTAGGGGTCTTAGGACCCCTAGAGACATATGTCATCGTTTAAAGGGTCAAAGGGGGTCATAGGTCACCCTATAACCCCTTTTGACGCATATTACCCATTCGAATATGTCCCTAGGGGTACTAGGACCCCTAGCGACATATCTCGTCGTTTAATGGGTTAGAGAGGGTCATAGATTACCCTATGATCTCTTTTGACCCATATTACCCATTCGAATATGTCCCTAAGGGTTTTAGGACCCGTAGAGACATATATCATCGTTTAATGGGTTAAAGAGGGTCATAGGTCACCCTATGATCCCCTTTGACCCATATGTACGATTCCAATATATCCCTTGGGGTCTGAGGACCCCAAGGGACATTTGTCATCGTTTAATGGGTCAAATAGGGTCATAGGTTACCCTATGACCCCCTTTGACCCATATGAACGATTTGCATATGTCCCTAGGGGTCTTAGGACCCCTAGAGACATATGTCATCGTTTAATGGGTCAAAGAGGGTCATAGGTTACCCTATGACCCCATCTGACCCATATTACCCATTCGAATATGTCCCTAGGGGTCCTAGGACCCTTAGGGACATATGTCGTCGTTTAATGGGTCAAAGAGGGTCATAGGGTGATTTGACCCATATTACCATTCGAATATGTCCCTAGGGGTCCGAGGACCCCTAAAGACATATATGATCGTTTAATGGGTCAAGAGGGTCATAGGTCACCCTATGACCCCCTTTGACCCATATGAACGATTCGAATATGTCCCTAGGGGTCTTAGGACCCCTAGAGACATATGTCATCGTTTAATTGGTCAAAGAGCGTCATAGGTTACCCTATGACCCCATCTGCCCATATTACCCATTCGAATATGTCCCTAGGGGTCCTAGGACCCTTAGGGACATATGTCGTCGTTTAAAGGGTCAAAGAGGGTCATAGGGTGACCTATGACCCCCTTTGACCCATATTACCCATTCGAATATGTCCCTTGGGGTCCGATGACCCCTAGGGATATATGTCGTCATTTAATGGATCAAAGAGGGTCATAGGTCCCCCTATGACCCCCTTTGACCCATATTACCTATTCGAATATGTCCCTAGGGGTCTTAGGAACCCTAGGGACATATGTCGTCGTTTAATGGGTCAAAGGGGGTCATAGGTCACCCTAAGACCCACTTTGACCCATATGAACAATTCGAATATGTCCCTAGGGTCGTAAGACCCCTAAGGACATATGTCGTCATTTAATGGGTCAAAGAGACCTATGACCCCCTTTGATCTATAATACCCATTCGAATATGTCCTTAGGGGTCCTAGGACCCCTAGAGACATATGTCATTGTTTAATGGGTCAAAGGGCGTCATAGGTCACCCTATGACCCCCTTTGACCCATATTACCCATTTGAATATGTCCCTAAGGGTCCTAGGACTCCTAGCGACATATCTCGTCGTTTAATGGGTCAGAGTTACCTATGACCCCCTTTGACCCATATTACCAATTTGAATATGTCCTTACGGGTCCTAGGACCATTAGAGACATATGTCACAGTTTAATGAGTCAAAGAGGGTCATAGGGTGACCTATGACCCCCTTTGACCCATATTACCCATTCGAATATGTCCCTAGGGGTCCGAGGACCCCTAGAGACATATATCATCGTTTAATGGGTCAAGAGGGTCATAGGTCACCCTATGACCCCCTTTGACCCATATGAACGATTCGAATATGTCCTTAGGGTTCCTAGGACCCATAGAGACATATGTCGTCGTTTAATGGGTCAAAGAGGGTCATAGGTTACCATATGACCCCATTTGACCCATATTATCCATTCGAATATGTCCCTAGGAGTCCTAGGACCCCTAGGGACATATGTCATCGTTTAATGGGTCAAAGGGGGTCATAGGTCACCCTATGACCCCCTTTGACTCATATGAACGATTCAAATATGTTCCTAGGGGACCTAGGGACATATGTCATCGTTTAATGGGTCAATGGGGGTCATAGGTCACCTTATGACCCCCTTTGACCCATATGAACCATTCGAATATGTCCCTAGGGTCCTAGGACCCCTAGGGACATATGTTGTCGTTTAATGGGTCAAAGGGGGTCATAGGTCACCCTATGACCCCCTTTGACTCATATGAACGATTCAAATATGTCCCTAGCAGTCTTAGGACCCCTAGGGACATATGTCGTCATTTAATGGGTCAAAGGGGGTAATAGGTCACCCTATGACCCCCTTTGACCCATATGAACCATTCGAATATGTCCCTAGGGTCCTAGGACCCCTAGGGACATATGTCGTCATTTAATAGGTCAAAGAGGGACATAGGTCACCCTATGACCCCCTTTGACCCATATTAACTAGTCGAATATGTTCGTAGGGGTCCTAGGACCCCTAGAGACATATATCGCCGTTTAATGGGTCAAGAGGGTCATAGGTCACCCTATGACCCCGTTTGAACCATATGAACGATTCGAATATGTCCCTAGGGTCGTAGGACCCCTAGGGATATATGTCATCGTTTAATGGGTCAAAGAGACCTATGACCCCCTTTGACCAATAATACCGATTCGAATATGTCCTTAGGGGTCCTTGGACCCCTAGAGACATATGTCGTCGTTTAATGGGTCAAAGGGCGTCATAGGTCACCCTATGACCTCCTTTGACCCATATTACCCATTCGAATATGTCCGTAAGGGTCGTAAGACCCCTAGCGACATATCTCATCGTTTAATGGGTTAGAGAGGGTCATAGGTCACCGTATGACCCCCTTTGACCCATATTACCAATTCGAATATGTCCTTAGGGGTCCTAGGACCCCTAGAGACATATGTCACCGTTTAATGGGTGAAAGAGGGTCATAGGTTACCCTATGACCCCATTTGACCCATATGACCCATTCGAATATGTCCCTAGGGGTCCTAGGACCCCTAGGGACATATGTCGTCATTTAATGAGTCAAAGGGGGTCATAGGTCACCCTATGACCCCCTTTGAACCATATGAACGATTCGAAAATGTCCCTAGGGTCCTAGGACCCCTAGGGACATATGTCGTCGTTTAACGGGTCAAAGAGGGTCATAGGTCACCCTATGACCCCATTTGACCCATATTACCCATTCGAATATGTCCCTTAGGGTCCGAGGACCCTTAGGGACATATGTCATCATTTAATGAGTCAAAGAGGGTCATAGGTCCCCCTATGACCCCCATTGACCCATATTACCCATTTGAATATGTCCCTAGGGGTCCTAGGACCCCTAGGGTCATATGTCGTCATTTAATGGGTCAAAGGGGGTCATAGGTCACCCTATGACCCACTTTGACCTATATGAACAATTTGAATATGTCCCTTGGGTCCTAGGAGCCATAGGGACATATGTCATCGTTTAATGGGTCAAAGAGGGTCATAGGTCACCCGATGACCCCCTTTGACCTATAATACCCATTCGAATTAGTCCCTACGGGTCCTAGGACCCCTAGACACATATGTCGTCGTTTAATGGGTCAAAGGGGGTCATAGGTCACCCTATGACCCCCTTTGACCCATATTACCCATTTGAATATGTCCTTAGGGGTCCTAGGACCCCTAGCGACATATCTCGTCGTTTAATGGGTCAGAGAGGGTCATAGGTCACCCTACGACCCCCTTTGACCTATGACCCCCTTTGACCCATATGTACGATTCGAATATGTCCTTAGGGAGATATGTCATCGTTTAATGGGTCAAAGGGGGTCATAGGTCACCCTATGACCCCCTTTGACTCATATGAACGATTCAAATATGTCCCTAGAGGTCCTAGGACCCCTAGGGACATATGTCGTCGTTTAATGGATCAAACGGGGTCATAGGTCACCCTATGACCCCCTTTGACCCATATGAACCATTCGAATATGTCCCTAGGGTCCTAGGACCCTTAGGAACATATGTCTTCATTTAATGGGTCAAAGAGGGTCATAGGTCACCCTATGACCCCCTTTGACCCATATTACCCATTCGAATATGTCTCTAGGGGTCCTAGGACCCCTAGGGACATATGTCGTCGTTTAATGGGTCAAAGAGGGACATAGGTCACCCTATGACCCCCTTTGACCATAATTACCCATTCGAATATGTCTGTAGGGGTCCTAGGACCCCTAGAAACATATATCATCGTTTAATGGGTCAAGAGGGTCATAGGTTACCCTATGACCCCGTTTGACCCATATGAACAATTCGAATATGTCCCTAGGGGTTGTAGGACCGCTAGAGACATGTGTCGTCATTTATTGGGTCAAAGAGGGTCATAGGTCCCATTCGAATATGTCCCTTGGGGTTCGAGGACCCCTAGGGACATATGTCGCCATTTAATGGATCAAAGAGGGTCATAGGTTTCCTTATGACCCGCTTTGACCCATATTACCCATTCGAATATGTCCCTAGGGGTCCTAAGATCCCTAGGGACATATGTCGACGTTTAATGGGACAAAGGGGGTCATAGGTCACCCTATGACCCCCTTTGACCCATATGAACAATTCGAATATGTCCTTAGGGTCGTAGGACCCCTAGGGACATATGTCATCGTTTAATGGGTCAAGGAGACCTATGACCCCCTTTGACCTATAATACCCATTCGAATATGTCCTTAGGGGTCCTAGGACCCCTAGAGACATATGTCGTCGTTTAATGGGTCAAAGGGCGTCATAGGTCACCCTATGACCCCCTTTGACCCATATTAACCATTTGAATATGTCCCTAAGTGTCCTAGGACCCCTAGCGACATATCTCGTCGTTTAATGGGTCAGAGAGGGTCATAGGTCACCCTATGACCCCCTTTGACGCATATGAAAGATTCGAATATGTCCCTAGGGTCCTAGGACCCCTAGGGACATATGTCGTCGTTTAACGGGTCAAAGAGGGTCATAGGTCACCCTATGACCCCATTTGACCCATATTACCCATTCGAATATGTCCCTTAGGGTCCGAGGACCCTTAGGGACATATGTCGTCATTTAATGGATCAAAGAGCGTCATAGGTCCCCCTATGACCCCCATTGACCCATATTACCCATTTGAATATGTCCCTAGGGGTCCTAGGACCCCTAGGGACATATGTCGTCATTTAATGGGTCAAAGGGGATCATAGGTCACCCTATGACCCACTTTGACCTATATGAACAATTCGAATATGTCCCTTGGGTCCTAGGACCCATAGGGACATATGTCGTCGTTTAATAGGTCAAAGAGGGTCATAGGTCACCTGATGACCCCCTTTGACCTATAATACCCTTTCGAATAAGTCCCTACGGGTCCTAGGACCCCTAGACACATATGTCGTCGTGTAATGGGTCAAAGGGGGTCATAGGTCACCCTATGACCCCCTTTGACCCGTATTACCCATTTGAATATGTCCCTAGGGGTCCTAGGACCCCTAGCGACATATCTCGTCGTTTAATGGGTCAGAGAGGGTCATAGGTCACCCTATGACCCCCTTTGACCCATATTACCCATTTGAATATGTCTGTATGGGTCCTAGGACCCCTAGAGACATATATCATCGTTTAATGGGTTAAAGAGGGTCATAGGTCACCCTATGACCCCCTTTGACCCATATTACCCATTCGAATATGTCCGTAGGGGTCCTAGGACCCCTAGAGACATATATCGTCATTTAATGGGTCTAGAGGATCATAGGTCACCCTATGACGCCGTTTGACCCATATGAACGATTCGAATATGTCCCTAGGGGTCCTAGGACCGCTAGAGACATGTGTCATCATTTATTGGGTCAAAGAGGGTCATAGGTCACCCTATGACCCCATTTGACCCATATTACCCATTCAAATATGTCCCTAGGGGTCATAGGACCCCTAGGGACATATGTCGTCGTTTAATGGGTCAAAGGGCGTCATAGGTCACCCTACGACCCCCTTTGACTCATATGAACGATGCAAATATGTCCCTAGGGGTCCTAAGACTCCTAGGGACATATGTCATCGTTTAATGTGTCAAAGAGGGTCATAGGGTGACCTATGACCCCATTTGACCAATATTACCCATTCGAATATGTCCCTTGGGGTTCGAGGACCCCTAGGGACATATGTCGTCATTTAATGGATCAAAGAGGGTCATAGGTCCCCCTATGACCCCCTTTGACCCATATTACCCATTCGAATATGTCCCTAGGGGTCATAAGACCCCTAGGGACATATGTCGATGTTTGACCCATATGAACAATTCGAATATGTCCTTAGGGTCGTAGGACCCCTAGGGACATATGTCATCGTTTAATGGGTCAAAGAGACCTATGACCCCATTTGACCTATAATACTCATTCGAATATGTCCTTAGGGGTCCTAGGACCCCTAGAGACATATGTCGTTGTTTAATGGGTCAAAGGGCGTCATAGGTCACCCTATGACCCCCTTTGACCCATATTAACCTTTCGAATATGTCCCTAAGGGTCCTAGGACCCCTAGCGACATATCTCGTCGTTTAATGGGTCAAAGAGGGTCATAGGTAACCCTATGACCCCCTTTGACCCATATTACCAATTCAAATATGTCCTTAGGTGTCCTAGGACACCTAGAGACATATGTCACCGTTTAATGGGTCAACGAGGGTCATAGGTTACCCTATTACTTCATTTGACCCATATGACCCATTCGAATATGTCCCTAGGGGTCTTAGGACCCCTAGGGACATATGTCATCGTTTAATGGGTCAAAGGGGGTCATAGGTCACCCTATGAACCTTTTAACCTATATGAAAAATTCGAATGTCCCTAAGGTCCTAGGACCCCTAGGGACATATGTCGTCGTTTAATGGGACAAAGAGGGTCATAGGTCACCCTATGACCCCCTTTGACCTATAATACCCATTCGAATAAGTCCCTAGGAGTCCTAGGACCCCTCGAGACATATGTCATCGTTTAATAGGTCAAAGGTGACCTATGACCCCTTTTGACCCATATTACCTATTCGAATATGTCCCTAGGGGTTCTAGGACCCCTAGCGACATATCTTGTCGTTTGGTGGGTCAGAGAGGGTCATAGGTCACCCTATGACCCCCTTTGACCCATATTACCCATTTGAATATGTCCCTAAGGGTCCTAGGACCCCTAGAGACATGTATCATCGTTTAATGGGTTAAAGAGGGTCAAAGGTCACCCTATGACCCCCTTTGAGCCATATGTACGATTCGAATATGTCCATAGGGGTCCTAGGACCCCTAGAGACATATGTCATCATTTAATTGGTCAAAGAGGGTCATAGGTTACCCTATGACCCCATTTGACCCATATTACCCATTCGAATATGTCCCTAGAGGTCCTAGGACCCCTAGGGACATATGTCGTCGTTTAATATGTCAAAGGGGGTCATAAGTCACCCTATGACCCCCTTTGACACATATGAATGATTCGAATATGTCCCTAGGGGTCCTACCCCTAGGGACATATGTCGTCGTTTAATGGGTCAAAGAGGGTCATAGGTCACCCTATGACCCCCTTTGACTCATATGAACGATTCGACTATGTCCCTAGGGGTCATAGGACCCCTAGGGACATATGTCGTCGATTAATGGGTCAAAGGGGGTCATAGGTCACCCTACGACCTCCTTTGACCCATATGAACTATTCGAATATGTCTCTAGGGTCCTAGGAGCCCTAGGAACATATGTCGTCCTTTAATGGGTCAAAGGGGGTCATAGGTCACCCTATGACCCCCTTTGACTCATATGAACGATTCAAATATGTCCCTAGAGGTCCTAGGATCCCTAGGGACATATGTCGTCGTTTAATGGGTCAAAGGGGGTCATAGGTCACCCTATGACCCCCTTTGACCCATATGAACTATTCGAATATGTCCATAGGGTCCTAGGACCCCTAGGTACATATGTCTTCGTTTAATGGGTCAAACAGGGTCATAGGTCACCCTATGACCCCCTTTGACCCATATTATCCATTCGAATATGTCTCTAGGGGTCCTAGTACCCCTAGGGACATATGTCGTCGTTTAATGGATCAAAGAGGGTCATAGGTCACCCTATGACCCCCTTTGACCCATATTACCCATTCGAATATGTCCGTAGGGGTCCTAGGACCCCTAGAGACATATATCGTCGTTTAATGGGTCAAGACGGTCATAGGTCACCCTATGACCCCCTTTGACCCATATGAACGATTCGAATATTTCCCTAGGGGTCTTAGCAATTCTAGAGACATATGTCATCGTTTAATGGGTGAAAAAGGGTCATAGGTTACACTATGACCCCATTAGACCCATATTACCCATTCGAATATGTCCCTAGGGGTTCTAGGACCCGTAGGGACATATGTCATCGTTTAATGGGTCAAAGGGGGTCATAGGTCACCCTATGACTCCCTTTGACCCATATGAACAATTCGAATATGTCCCTAGGGTCGTAGGACTCCTAAGGACATAAATCGTCGTTTAATGGGTCAAAGAGAGTCATAGGTCACCCTATGACCCCCTTTGACTTATAATACCCATTCGAATATGTCCCTAGGGGTCTTAGGACCCCTAGAGACATATGTCATTGTTTAATGGGTCAAAAGGCGTCATAGGTCACCCTATCACCCCCTTTGACCCATATTACCCATTCGAATATGTCCCTAGGGGTCCTAGAACCCGTAGCGACATATCTCGTCGTTTAATGGGTAAGAGAGGGTCATAGGTCACCCTATGACCCCCTTTGACCCATATTACCAATTCGAATATGTCCCTAGGGCTCCTAGGACCCCTCGAGAAATATATCATTGTTTAATGATTTAAAGAGGGTCATAGGTCACCCTATGACCCCCTTTGACTCATATGTACGATTCGAATATGTCTCTAGGGGTCATATGTCATTATTTAAAGGGTCAAAGAGGGTCATAGGTTACCCTATGACCCCATTTGACCCATATTACCCATTCGAATATGTCCCTAGGGGTCCTAGGATCCCTAGGGACATACGTCGTCGTTTAATGCATCAAAGGGGGTCATAGGGTGACCTATGACCCCCTTTGACTCATATGAACGATTCAAATATGTCCCTAGGGGTCCTGGGACCCCTAGAGACATATATCTTTGTTTAATGGGTCACGAGTGTCATAGGTCACCCTATGACCCCCTTTGACCCATATGAACGATTCAAATGTCCCTAGGGGTCCTAGGACCGCTAGAGACATATGTTGTCATTTAATGGGTCAAAGAGGGTCATAGGTCACCCTATGACCCCACTTGACCCATATTACTCATTCAAATATGTCCTTAAGGGTCATAGGACCGCTAGGGACATATGTCGTCGTTTAATGGGTCAAAGGGGGTCATAGGTCACCCTATGACCCCATTTGACCCATATTACCCATTCGAATATGTCCCTTGGGGTCCGAGGACCCCTAGGGGCATATGTCGTCATTTAATGGGTCAAAGAGGGTCATAGGTCAGTCTATGACCCCCTTTAACCCATATTATACATTCAAATCTATCCCTAGGGGTCCTAGGACCCCTAAAGACATATATTGTCGTTTAATGCGTTAAGAGGGTCATAGGTTACCCTATGAACCCATTTGACCCATATTACCCATTCGAATATGTCCCTAGGGGTCTTAGGACCCTTAGGGTCATATGTCATCGTTTAATGGGTCAAAGAGGGTCATAGGTCACCCTATGATCCCCTTTGACCCATATTACCCATTCGAATATGTCCCTAAGGGTCTGAGGACTCCTAGAGACATATATCATCGTTTAATGGGTCAACAAGGTCATAGGTCACCTTATAGCCCCCTTTGACCCATATGGACAATTGGAATATGTCCCTAGGGGTCCTAGGACCCCTAGGGACATATGTCATCGTTTAATGGGTCAAAGGGGGTCATAGGTCACCCTACAACCCCCTTTGACCGATATGAACCATTCGAATATGTCCCTAGGGTCCTAGGACCCCTAGGGACATATGTCGTCGTTTAATGGGTTAAAGGGGGTCATAGGTCACCCTATGACCCCCTTTGACTCATATGAACGATTCAAATATGTCCCTAGGCGTCCTAGGACTCCTAGGGACATATGTCGTCGTTTAATGGGTCAAAGGGGGTCACAGGTCACCCTATGACCCCCTTTGACCCATATTACCCATTCGAATATGTCTCTAGGGGTCCTAGGACCCCTAGGGACATATGTCATTGTTTAATGGGTCAAAGAGGGTCATAGGTCACCCTATGACCACCTTTCACCCATATTACCCATTCGAATATGTCTCTAGGGGTCCTAGGACCCCTAGGGACATATGTCATCATTTAATGGGTCAAAGAGGGTCAATGGTCACCCTTTGATCGCCTTTGACCCATATTACCCATTCGAATATGTCCCTAGGGGTCCTAGGACCCCTAGAGACATATATCGTCGTTTAATGGGTCAAGAGGGTCATAGGTCACCATATGACCCGCTTTGACCCATATGAACGATTCGAATGTCCTTAGGGGTCCTAGGACCCATAGAGACATATGTCGTCATTTAATGGGTCAAAGAGGGTCATAGGTTACCCTATGACCCCATTTGACCCATATTACCCATTCAAATATGTCCCAAGGGGTCCTAGGACACCTAGGGACATATGTCGTCGTTTAATGGGTCAAAGGGGGTCATAGGTATCCCTACGACCCCCTTTGACTCCTATGAACGATTTAAATATGTTCCTAGGGGTCCTAAGACCACTAGGGACATATGTCATCGTTTAATGAGTCAAACAGGATCATAGGTCACCCTATGACCCCCTTTGACCCATATTACCCATTCAAATATATCCCTAGGGGTCGTAGGACCCCTAGAGACATATATCGTCGTTTAATGGGTTAAGAGGGTCATAGGTAACCCTATGACCACCTTTGACCCATATGAACGATTCAAATATGTCTCTAGCGGTCCTATGATCTCTAGAGACATATGTCACCGTTTAATGGGTCAAAGAGGGTCATAAGTTACCCTATGACCCCATTTGTCCCATATTACCCATTCGAATATGTGTCTAAGGGTCCTAAGACCCCTAGGGACATATGTCATCGTTTAATGGGTCAAAGGGGGTCATAGGTCACCCTATGACCCCCTTTGACCCATTGAACAATTCGAATATGTCCCTAGGGTTCTAGGACCCCTAGAGACATATGTTGTCGTTTAATGGGTCAAAGAGCGTCATAGGTCACCCTATGATCCCCTTTGACCTATAATACCCATTCGAATATGTCCCTAGGGGCCCTAGGACCCCTAAAGACATATGTCGTCGTTTAATGGGTCAAAGGGGGTCATAGGTCACCCTATGACCTCCTTTGACCCATATTACCCATTCGAATATGTCCCTAGGACCCCTAGCGAGATATCTCGTCGTTTAATGGGTCAGAGAGGGTCATAGGGTGACCTATGACCCCCTTTGACTGATATGAACGATTCAAATATGTCCTAAGGGTCCTAGCACCCCTAGGGACATATGTCATTGTTTAATGGGTCAAAGGGGGTCATAGGTCACCCTATGACCCCCTTTGACCCATATGAACCATTCGAATATTTCCCTAGGGTCCTAGGACCCTTAGGGACATATGTCGTCGTTTAATGGGTCAAAGAGGGTCATAGGTCACCCTATGACCCCCTTTGACCCAAATTACCCATTCGAATATGTCTCTAGGGGTCCTAGGACCCCCACAGACATATGTGGTCGTTTAATGGGTCAAAGAGGGTCATAGGTCACCCTATGACCCCCTTTGACCCATATTACCCATTCGAATATGTCTCCAGGGGTCCTAGGACCCCTAGAGACATATGTCGTCGTTTAATGGGTCAAAGAGGGTCATAGGTAACCCTATGACGCCCTTTGACCAATATTACCCATTCGAATATGTCCCTAGGGGTTTTAGTACCCCTAGAGACATATATCATCGTTTAATGGGTCAAGAAGGTGATAGGTTACCCTATGACCCCCTTTGACCCATATGAACGATTCGAATATGTCCCTAGGGGTCCTAGGACCCATAGAGACATATGTCATCATTTAATGGGTCAAAGAGGGTCATAGGTCACCCTTTGACCCCATTTGATCCATATTAATCATTCGAATATGTCCAAAGGGGTCCTAGGACCCCTAAGGACATATGTCATCGTTTAATGGGTCAAAGGGGGTCATAGGTCACTCTACGACCCCCTTTGAGTCATATGAACGATTCAAATATGTCTCTAGGGGTCCTAGGACCATTAGGGACATATGTCGTTGTTTAATGAGTCAAAGGGGGTCATAGGTCACTCTATGACCACCTTTGACCCATATTAACGATTCGAATATGTCCCTAGGGTCCTAGGACCGCTAGGGACATATGTCGTTGGTTAATGGGTCAAAGAGGGTCATAAGGTGACCTATGACCCCCTTTGACCCATATTACCCATTCGAATATGTCCCTTGGGGTCCGAGGACCCCTAAGGACATATGTCATCGTTTAATGGGTCAAAGAGGGTCATAGGTCATCCTATGACCCCCTTTGACCTATAATACCCTTTCGAATATGTTCCTAGGGGTCTTAGGACCCCTAGAGACATATGTCATCGTTTAATGGGTTAAAGGGGGTCATAGGTCACCCTATAACCCCTTTTGACCCATATTACCCATTCGAATGTGTCCCTAGGGGTCCTAGGACCCCTAGCGACATATCTCATCGTTTAATGGGTTAGAGAGGGTCATAGGTTACCCTATGACCTCTTTTGACCCATATTACCCATTCGAATATGTCCCTATGGGTCCTAGGACTCGTAGAGACATATATCATTGTTTAATGGGTTAAAAAGAGTCATAGGTCACCCTATGATCCCCTTTGACCCATATGTATGATTCGAATATATCCCTTGGGGTCCGAGGACCCCTAAGGACATATGTCATCATTCAATGGGTCAAATAGACCTATGACCCCCTTTGACCCATATGAACGATTTGAATATGTCCCTAGGGGTCTTAGGACCCCTAGAGACATATGTCATCGTTTAATGGGTCAAAGTTGGTCATAGGTTACCCTATGACCCCATCTGACCCATATTACCCATTTGAATATGTCCCTAGGGGTCCTAGGACCCTTAGGGACATATGTCATCGTTTAATGGGTCAAAGAGGGTCATAGGTCATGGTGACCTATGACCCCCTTTGACCCATATTACCATTCGAATATGTCCCTAGGGGTCCGAGCACCCCTAGAGACATATATGATCGTTTAATGGGTCAAGAGGGTCATAAGTCACCCTATGACCCCCTTTGACCCATATGAACGATTCGAATATGTCCCTAGGGGTCTTAGGACCCCTAGAGACATATGTCATCGTTTAATTGGTCAAAGAGGGTCATAGGTTACCCTATGACCCCATCTGCCCATATTACCCATTCAAATATGTCCCTAGGGTTCCTAGGACCCTTAGGGACATATGTCGTCTTTTAATGGGTCAAAGAGGGTCATAGGGTGACCTATGACCCCCTTTGACCCATATTACCCATTCGAATATGTCCCTTGGGGTCTGATGACCCCTAGGGACATATGTTGTCATTTAATAGATCAAAGAGGGTCATAGGTCCCCCTATGACCCCCTTTGACCCATATTACCCATTCGAATATGTCCCTAGGGGTCTTAGGAACCCTAGGGACATATGTCGTCGTTTAATGGGTCAAAGGGGGTCATAGGTCACCCTAAGACCCACTTTGACCCATATGAACAATTCGAATATGTTCCTAGGGTCGTAAGACCCCTAAGGACATATGTCGTCGTTTAATGGGTCAAAGAGACCTATGACCCCCTTTGATCTATAATACCCATTCGAATATGTCCTTAGGGGTCCTAGGACCCCTAGAGACATATGTCATTGTTTAATGGGTGAAAGGGCGTCATAGGTCACCCTATGACCCCCTTTGACCCATATTACCCATTTGAATATGTTCCTAAGGGTCCTAGGACTCCTAGCGACATATCTCGTCGTTTAATGGGTCAGAGAGGGTCATAGGTCACCCTATGACCCCCTTTGACCCATATTACCAATTTTAATATGTCCTTAGGGGTCCTAGGACCCCTAGAGACATATGTCACAGTTTAATGGGTCAAAGAGGGTCATAGGGTGACCTATGACCCCCTTTGACCCATATTACCCATTCGAATATGTCCCTAGGGGTCCGAGGACCCCTAGAGACATATCATCGTTTAATGGGTCAAGAGGGTCATAGGGTGACCTATGACCCCCTTTGACCCATATGAACGATTCGAATATGTCCCTAGGGTTCCTAGGACCCCTAAAGACATATGTCGTCGTTTAATGGGTCAAACAGGGTCATAGGTTACCCTATGACCCCATTTGACCCATATTACCCATTCAAATATGTCCCTAGGAGTCCTAGGACCCCTAAGGACATATGTCGTCATTTAATGGGTGACCTATGATCCCCTTTGACTCATATGAATGATTCAAATATGTTCCTAGGGGTCCTAGGACCCCTAGGGACATATGTCGTCGTTTAATGGGTCAATGGGGGTCGTAGGTCACCCTATGACCCCCTTTGACCCATATGAACCATTCGAATATGTCCCTAGGGTCTTAGGACCCCTAGGGACATATGTCATCGTTTAATGGGTCAAAGGGGGTCATAGGTCACCCTATGACCCCCTTTGACTCATATGAACGATTCAAATATGTCCCTAGGGGTCCTAGGACCCCTAGGGACATATGTCATCATTTAATGGGTCAAAGGGGGTCATAGGTCACCCTATGACCCCCTTTGACCCATATGAAGCATTCGAATATGTCCCTAGGGTCCTAGGACCCCTAGGGACATATGTCTTCGTTTAATGGGTCAAAAAGGGTCATAGGTCACCCTATGACCCCCTTTGAGCCATATTACCCATTCGAATATGTCCCTAGGGGTCCTAGGACCCCTAGGGACATATGTCATCGTTTAATGGGTCAAAGAGGGTTATAGGTCACCCTATGACGCCCTTTGACCCATATTACCCATTCGAATATGTCTTTAGGGGTCGTAGGACCCCTAGAGACATATATCATCATTTAATGGGTCAAGAGGGTCATAGGTTACCCTATGACCCCCTTTGACCCATATGAACGATTCGAATATGTCCCTAGGGGTCCTAGGACCCCTAGAGACATATGTCATCATTTAATGGGTCAAAGAGGGTTATAGTTTACCTTATGACCCCATTTGACCCGTATTACCCATTCGCATATGTCCCTAGGGGTCCTAGGACCCTTAGGGACATATGTCGTCGTTTAATGGGTCAAAGGGGGTCATAGGTCACACTACGACCCCCTTTGACTCATATGAATTATTCAAATATGTCCCTAGGGGTCCTAGGACCCCTAGGGACATATGTCGTCGTTTAATGAGTCAAAGGGGGTCATAGGTCACCCTACTATCCCCTTTGACCCATATGAACGATTCGAATATGTCCCTAGGGTCCTAGGACCCCTAGGGACATATGTCATCGTTTAATGGGTGAAAGAGGGTCATAGGTCACCCTATGACCCCCTTTGACCCATATTACCCATTCGAATATGTCCCTTGGGGTCCGAGGACCCCTAGGGACATGTGTCATTGTTTAATGGGTCAAAGAAGGTCATAGGTCACCCTATGACCCCTTTTGACCCATATTATCCATTCGAATATGTCCCTAGGGGTCCTAGGACCACTAGAGACATATATCGTCGTTTAATGGGTCAAGAGGGTCATAGGTCACCCTATGACACCCTTTGACCCATATGAACGATTCGAATATGTCCCTAGGGGTCCTAGGACCTCTAGAGACATATGTCATCGTTTAATGGGTCAAAGAGGGTCATAGGTTACCCTATGACCCCATTTGACCCATATTACCCATTCGAATATGTCCCTAGGGGTCCTAGGACCCCTAGGGACATATGTCATCGTTTAATGGGTCAAAGGGGGTGATAGGTCACCCTATGACCCCCTTTGACCCATATGGACAAATCGAATATGTCCCTAGGGTCCTAGGACCCCTAGGGACATATGTCGTCGTTTAATGGGTTAAAGAGGGTCATAGGTCACCCTATGACCCCCTTTGACCCATATTACCCATTCAAATATGTCTCTTGGGGTCCAAGGACCCCTAGGGACATATGTCGTTGTTTAATGGGTCAAAGAGGGTCATAGGTCACCCTATGACCCCTTTTGACCCATAATACCCATTCAAATATGTCCCTAGGGGTCCTAGGACCCCTAGAGACATATGTCCTCGTTTAATAGGTCAAAGGGGGTCATAGGTCACCCTATGACCCCCTTTGACCCATATGTACGATTCAAATATGTCCCTAGGGGTCCTAGGACCCCTAGGGACATATGTCGTTGTTTAATGGGTCCTATGACCCCCTTTGACCCATATGACTGATTCGAATATGTCCCTAGGGGTCCGAGGACCCCTAGGGCCATATGTCGTCGTTTAATGGGTCAAAGAGGGTCATAGGTCACCCTATGACCCTCTTTGACCCATATGAACGATTCGAATATGTCCTCAGGGGTCTGAGGACCCCTAGGGACATATGTCATCATTTAATGGGTCAAAGAGGGTCATAGGTTACCCTATGACCCCATTTGACCCATATTACCCATTCGAATATGACATATGTCATCGTTTAATGGGTCAAAGGGGGTCATAGGTCACCCTATGACCCCCTTTGACCCATACGAACAATCCGAATATATCCCTAGGGGTCCAAGGACCCCTAAAGAAATATGTCATCGTTTAATGAGTCAAAGAGGGTCATAGGTCACCCTATGACCCCCTTTGACCCATATTACCCATTCGAATATGTCCCTAGGGGTCCTAGGACCCCTAGAGACATATATCATCTTTTAATGGGTCAAAGAGGGTCATAGGTCACCCTATGACCCCCTTTGACCCATATGAACGATTGGAATATGTCCCTAGGGGTCCTAGGACCCCTAGGGACATATGTCGTCGTTTAATGGGTCAAAGAGGGTCATAGGTCACCCTATGACCCCCTTTGACCCATATTACCCATTCGAATATGTCCCTAGAGGTCCTCGGACCCCTAGGGACATATGTCGTCGTTTAATGGGTCAAAGTGGGTCATAGGTCACCCTATGACCCGTTTTGACCCATATGAATGATTCAACTATGTCCCTAGGGGTCCTAGGACCCCTAGGGACATATGTCGTCATTTAATGGGTCACCCTGTGACCCCCTTTGACCCATATGAACGATTCGACTATGTCCCTAGGGGTCCTAGGACCCCTAGGGACATATGTCATCGTTTAATGGGTCAAAGAGGGTCATAGGTCACCCTATGACCCCCTTTGACCCATAATACCCATTCGAATATGTCCCTAGGGGTCCTAGGACCCATATAGACATATGTCGTCGTTTAATGGGTCATAGGGGGTCATAGGGTGATATGAACGATTCGGCTATGTCCTTAGGGGTCCTAGGGACATATGTCGTCGTTTAATGGGTCAAAGGGACCCCCTTTGACCCATTAAAGGACGACATATGTCCCTAGGGGTCCTAGGACCCCTAGAGACATATATCGTCGTTTAATTCGTCAAAGAGGGTTATATGTCACCGTATGACCCCCTTTGACTCTTATATATTAATAATATACATATTAATAATATACATATATATTTATAATATAAATATCAATATAATAATATATATATATATATATATATATACATATACATATTACATTATTATATTCAATGAAAATATTACGTTATTATATAAATATATTAATAACATACATATTAATATAATAATATTTATAATATATATTATATTTAATAAAAATATTACGTTGTTATATAAATATTATATTATTATACATATTAATATAATAATATATAATACATATTACATTTAATGAAAATATTACGTTATTGTATATATTAATAACATACATATTAATATAATAATATATAATACGTATTTTATATATATATATAAATTACGTTATTATATTTAGTAAAAATAATAATAATATATATTATATTTATAGATTGTAATAAGATTAACATAAGATATTATTATATATTACTAGATTATATCTTGTATGTTTACATTACGTTATTACATATATATAATATATTAAAATATGCCTTTACATATTAATATAAGTGAAATAATTTAAAAATAAAAAACTAGAATGTTTAAATCGAATTTCCTTCCAAAATTTGAAGATTTTTGGAATTTGACTATCGAGCCATATCGGATATCCGATTTTGAATCGGATATCCGATTTTGAATCGGATATCTGATCAGGCTTGGTATTTACCAAGCCTGCCCGGTCAACCCCAAAGATGTGTTTATAGAGAGTTTTAGTGATACTCAGACTTCGAGTAGCTGTCTGACAATGTTATTTTGATCGAAATTGAATGAAACGAAATGGGTTTTTTAATATCGCTCTCTAGATTCCATCAATATAATTTCTGTCAAATTCTGAGTTCGATAAGTATTTATTAGTTAATTATCAATGAAGATTATTGTAAAGTGCTGATTGACATACTGAATGAAAAATAGCTATAACTTTCAAACGGTACAACATTTTTTAAATCTAAAAGTTGCGTCACATTCTATACTTCGCCTAGTATAAGAAAAAAACAAAAAAAGAAAAATTTGATCAAATTTTCTATTAGTTAGGGTGGTCAGACACGGGACTTTTTTTAATCCGAAAAAGTTTTGGTAGAAAATTCATATTTAATTATTTATTTGGAATAAAAATATCAAAAAATATGCGTCACATCCGGGCATGAGTCTAGTTTTCATATCTATAATTATATTAAAAAAATATTATGATTTGATTTTGATTAAGGTGGTCAGACATACACCTACTTTTTATTTTCGCCCTGAAATTTTCTTAGTACTGCATTAAAATTCAAACTTTTGACCAATCAATTATTTTTGTCTCCTGATAAGGCCTAGTAGTTTAGAAACTACATTCAATTTTCTACAAATTATTTTCTTACAACTTTTTGATATAAAGTCCATAACCACTTCAAAATTATGTGTCAAGTTGACATAAACCTGATTTGCTGATTTTTCACTGCCACTTAAGGCCATAGTTTGGTACACCATGATCTTGCACATACCCATGAGTTATATGTGGTATTTACTTTCATGTTTAAAAAAAAAAACAAAAATGCTACCAAACTTAGTGAAATTCTAGGTTAATTCTTTGGATCCCTTGGTGGGGCATTACATTTTGTCAAGCCTTAGCTTTGGTGGTCTAACTCGGCTTCTTCAAATCATATTTTTTAGCAATCAATATATTATGTAGTAGTGTATTCTTATTCAAATTCAAGGGATTCCTCTTCATCCATTTTCTTATTTCTTATTTCTTGTGATTTCAAAATATAATACTTGTACCCTTTGTGACTATTTCTATGGATCTACTATGAATCTCTTCTTTTGGGAAGCTATCACAACCCAATTTAAGCTCTCATAGAGACATCAAGAGATATTGAAATGGTTATTTCTTCTCTACTTTTTATTATGCTACATAGCATTGGTATTTATATTGTTCAATTTTTGTTGAAGTACTAGAATTTCTCTCTTAAGATAACTTTCTATAAATATAAGATGCATTTGATCTGCCATTTACTTTCTATAAACTTTCTCATGGTTTCTTCTTTGAGTCTTCAACACTGCCAGTATTTGTAGTCACCCCTATTTTTATGGAAATAATGGTCCCCAAATATATGCTTGGGTATTATTGATCCTAATCTTAATCATTTTATATTGTAAATTCATTTTGATACTTTCCTATGGGTTTACACCTTTGGTATATGGGTATTTTGGACTGTCATCATCCTACAAGCAACTAGATTCCTTCAAACACCTCTTCTAGTTTTGTTATCATCCTCAAAATTTGTGAATTTAGATACATGAAAATTTTGTTCCTTTCGACTAAAACCTTTTCCTAGTATTGGTTTCTTTTAGGGGATTGGCCTTACATCCCCTTTAAGTATACCCAAATCTAGGATGCTTTTAAGGTGGAGATTAATCTTTCTTTATGGAATGATAAGATGTTATAATTTCTCAAAGTTCTATTGAAACTTACATTTCACATTTTACTACAACTTGTATTTCTAACAATTTTATGCTTCTAGGCCCATGATTAAGTCAATAATGTGGGATTAGAGGTGCTCCACCACCAAGAGCTTCTTGATCTCTAGACCATACCCATTACACTATGGGCAAGTACCCCTTGGAAAATAATTCTTCTTGCAATCTATCCATACTTTGTGTCACTAATATTGTGAATGTTCTCTAGCTCCTCTAAATCCATCTTTTCATGGTGGAATTCATTAGGTTGTGATTAAAGAAGGTATCGGATAACCAAACTCCTCTATCTAGCTCCTTGGATTGGCTCTAGAGATTCCATTTGTGTGCAAAGATGATAAAGTTAAAAAGGAGGGTGAAGTAGCTATTGATAAGGGTTAGTCCATTCCCACCATTGCATTGGACCCCACAAATTCATGGTGAAAACCAAATGACTAGAAACCCCCTTAGCCTCCCTCTAGTGTTTATCTATGACTTAGGAAGCTTTATTATTGTTTTTCTTTTCTTTTCTTTCTTTCCAAGTATTTTGTGTAATTCTAATGAGTGTCCTCGTGTCCTATTTTGGTGAAAGTGTATATGTTTTTATAAATTTATAGAAATTGACACATGTATATTAAAAAGTAGCCACTATATATATATATATATATATATATATATATATATTTCTAAAGAACAAAAACTCAAATTGGTGAATCTTTCAAAGGATGATCTATTAGTGTATTTAGTCAAGAAACTATTTTATTTCTTAAAATTCAATAAATATTGTATTCTTTTTAGAGGATCAAAAAATCATATGTAGAGTGTGTTAGATCTTATATTTCCAAGAAAATTTCTCAAGCCTTGAATGTATCTGCTTCATAATTAAACCAACTTGAATTTCATTAGTCTTGAGAGATGCTAATTTTCTTAGCTATTTCATTTTATAATTTGTATAAATTATGGTAATTCAATTTTTACATTTATCTATGTACAGGAGATTATATAGCATTTGAGCATTCTAAGGTGCCAATTTGACATCATCAATTATGATACCAAAACAAGTTTGAACTTAATAATTATGCTTCAAATATTTATTTTATTGATATGTCTATGTGTCATCACACGATTTATACTTAAAAAAAAAAATCTTAGGTGAATGTGACAATTTATCTATCACTCATGCTCATTTGATAAATGATATTTATGTATATTGTATCACCAATAATGGCTCATAAAGTGCAAAGTCTACTTTATATAAACCTCATTTGTCAATGAATCTACATCCTCATCCAAATTCAATTGGGTGGAAGGATAATGATTCATCTTTATAGATCACAAATACTTACACTATGTTTTTGCATCTGGTTCCAAATTCATTGATGATGTCGTATGTGATGTGGCTACCATGGATTATCATGATTTATGTTGCAAAACCCTATCAATATGATAAGAAAGCTCAGTATGGTGCATTTAATAACACTTACACACATCAAAGACCTCACTCAAATTTAAAGGACCCTGTCAAATAAGCTTTTTCCATTGCAGCAACTATGTCGCTCGCATCGCAGTCGCCCTGCTCTCCCCAGCAGACCTTATAAACAGCCAGACTCGCGGCAGGGGCAATCCCCATAGCCGTTCCTTTGCCAAAGCCATTGTAGTTGGCCCCCCTTATAGTGGAATGCAAAATAGTAGAAGCAGTATGTGTGTCGTGGCCTTGCTTGTCTCTTGGAGATATGAAATCCTTGCCCACATGCGATTTGTAGCCCACCAAGAAATTGAATCTTGCTCCGATGAGTTTTCTGTTGCACATGGACGAATCGAATTGGTCTCTACTTTCACACTTGCCCTTCCATATGGATGGAATGGGGCTAAGACCCTCATCATGGAAGCTCTCACTCTCAGGCCGGGAAGTTAGAAAATTTGGCAAGGCGCTATGGCGCCATCGAAAAATGGAAAGGTTTTCTGATGGCGACATAGCGCCTTGCTGAAAAACCTTGAAAAATGGAAGAGTGGGTCTCGAGGTGATGTGGCGGTGTCAGCAAGTGAAAGTCTGGACACAAAACCATGCGCTGGCAGAGTATTGGGCGGGAGAGTTCAAAAATTGAATTCAAATTAAAGTGTAGCAGTGACTGTTACTCAAACTGGAACTGCTACGGAATCAGTAAAGAGTCACAGAACTGCTATGGAGAAGAGAATAGAAATGGAAATGTCTGAGGGCTCCACAACAGTGTGAAAAGAAGGGCCCACATCACACCTAAGCAGTCAAAGCTTAGTGTGTGATGTTTAAGGGTGGCTGGATGAACAAAAGCTACGGAAAGAGTTAGGGCTACTTGAGAAAGAGAAAGCTTCAGTAAAAGAGTTGATGGAGCAGTTATTGTGTTCCATCTGCATGGAAACCCACTCCATTATTGACATGAAAGCTCATCATGGTTGTGCCCATTATTTCTGTAATGATTGTTCTACAAGGCCGGGCTTAAACAACACACACTAAGCTTTTGACTGCTTACGTGGCTGTGGGCCCATTCTTCCCTCAAAACATTCATTCGTGTCTACTTCCATTAATAAAGTATTCACCATTACCATTTTGAATTCAAAAATTATTCCCGCTTGTTTGATGGTATAGAAGGAAGCGAAGGACAAGAGCACAGTACTGGACTCTGTATACATCGTAGCTGTCATGGAACACTTCACCACTAAGACACTTTTCACAACCTTCATTGCTTTATGCAATAAAGAGAAGCCATGGACGTCAACCTATGCCCAAATAGGAGGTTTAGAATAGGTCATTTCCATCCATTGAAAAAGAATGTAAGGGAATTCACTATCGGATGCTCTATTTGACATGTTTGCGAAATGCAGAAGTATAGATATCTCTCATGAAATGCTACATGGTTGCAACATAAGCAGAAACTATGCGTGTCGAAAAGGAATTAGAAACTTCTAACCAAGTGTGGTTGGCAGGTATAAATCCAAACTCGGCAGCCTTTGGGAAATAGAGAGCTTGGGAATAGAGTATGAACTTCCATATCAGAGACGTATCTGCAACTGCTATGGGATGTGTGTAAGATTATACAAGGAAAATGAACTATTTGATAGAATGCCTCAAAGAAATTTTTTTACATCTGAACGCACTTTGTTGCATGATATTAACAAAATGGAATAGAGGTATCTTCACAAAGATTAAAAAAATCTACTAATGGATGCAGGTTATGGTTGTTTTGTTTGTAGGAGTTGGATAATTCAATCTATTTTATTAAGCTTCTCGAGTAGTGTGGATGTAACATTTATATTAAGATTTATTAGGAAAAAAAATTCTTAACAGAATCTTCAAATTAATTAATCTAGAACGATATAATAAATAGTAAAAGAAAAGTTGAGGTGGATGATTAATTAGGGAGAATTCAGATATTACTCAAACAAACCAATTATTGAACTAAATTTGGTATTTCAAATGGATATCCTAAGTAGGAGGCTTACATCCTCAAACTCATTACTATGTGAAAAAACTAGTAAAGAATTTTTGATTGAAGAAAATTGTAAATTTTTGTTTTCTTTTATGATTTTTTTTTCTATTAGATATAAGTAAAAGTCACTTAATAGTTCATAACAACATAATAAAGTTTACGAGCTAAAGTATCAAGCTTACGATCTTCAGTCTGTACATATCCTCACTAAAATATTGGACCAACCAAAAAGGACAAAACCGTATTAACTATCAATATATAAACCTCAACACTTCATCCATGTTGTCAATGGAAGAGGTCCCTTAGTCCACATGAGCCTCAAGTCACCATCCCTAATCACAGTGTTTGGATCTTTCATAAGTTATTGCCATGGAAGTGCTAGGGAAAGAGGGATAGTAATTATCATTATACAAGGGGTTATTCCTTCATTTAAGTCATCCACATTTTCAGTAAACACTATTATGTTGTTTGTTTCAGTGTTGTCATCCAAACGATTAAAAAATCTACCCAGCTTGGTCCCACTAGTATTGGTCCTACCAACATTAGAGTTGATTCTTGCTTGATTCACTATTTTACTCTGTCTATTTAGCTCATTAAGTTCCTTTACCAACTTGATTTGTTCCAACATTTCTTAAAGGATGCCCTCGAATGTAAATGTCTCATTGATTTCTGCTTTAACTTCAAATTGGATGTTCTCATCCTTAAGCACCATAGATCATTCACTGGTGGCCCTTAATGTTTTTCTTTCCTTCACTTTGGAGATAATAGTCACCTACAAACAAATTTTATGCATAATGAGTCTTCGTAGACTCAATAAGGATTCTACTCCTATCTTTAAATACATCACCATTCCTAATTAACTACATAGACCAAAGCAATTAAGAAGAAAAAATAGCCCATAATCTATTAAGATGCTTTGGGAGACCAGGAATAGAGCCCGTATTAGCATAAAAGGTGAGAATATCAGAGTTTGATTGGATTCCAAACTAGTTCTAAACCACTTTGGCAAAGCTACATTTGGATAGCAAGTGAGACAAAGTTTCAGGCTCCAAATAGAAAGAACAAGGGAGAGGAACACCATTAACATTGTTCAAGGGTAATCAATGGAGCAAGGCTTGCCAAATAAAGCATTGAATCTTAGGTTCAACATTCCTTTGCCAAATAGAGGAAAGGTGTTTGGACCAGCATTGGGGTTCAAGGTTACATTACCACTTAGTCTTGAGGTATTCAAAAATAGAATTTTTGTCTGACAGTAGGTTATACAGGTATTTAGCCTTGGTGGAGAAGAGGTGCAAGCCATCTGGCCAGGTAAGGAGAGGAAGCCTATCAATCTCATCACCATACTTTTGAGGAAGTTCAGCACACAACCAAGTGCTTTTGAGGATAACAAACATTATTTTTTTTGTGATGGGAAGACTTTGAATTTTGAGGGTAGCTCCTCCCAAGTTAAAAGTATGTACTTTTCTATGAGATCCTTGAATGAATGGATTCCTATTTTATCCCATGCCCTAGTTGAGCATCCTTGTAGGAAGGCTAAAGGTTTGCCTTTTCTTTCAAAATTCAACCAAGGGAATTTCTCCCCACAAATCTTGTCTTGGTAGTTTGATATCTCACCCCTATAACCCACTGCTTTACTTTCTCCCATGCCTTCGACATAGCTTTAAATAATGTTGACCCTTTCACCTTAATCTTCCATCTACCTGAGAGTAGGTCATGGATATTTAAACCATTCCAAGATTTTTGCACACAAAGAGTGCCTTGAGCAATATTGTGTCTAATTAGGACCTTCCAAGGTTTATTTCCTTTTCTAGATCTAGCAATCTATTTGGTAGCAAGAGCTATGCCTTGTAACCTTAGATCTTTCATAGCCAATCCTCCTACCTCCTTCCTCATTGAGCACCAACTTCATTTAACAACATGTCTCTTCCTGCTCCCTTTACAATCTGACATTAATAATTTTCTAATCACTTTGTGAATATAGTTAATATGATTTGATTGAAGAGCCATGCAGAAGAGTATTAAACCATACATGTTGATAACACTTTATGACAAACTTGTGTTCTTCTAGCAAGGAATAGATAGTTGTTGTTCCATCTATTGAGCTTGTGTTCAATCTTTTCTTAACTCATTCCAACATAGTTTTTAGGTTGGGGTATATAGAGAATGGTATCCCCAGATATCTAACTATATCTGTTGGTCCACCCAAGAGAATCCAAATTTACAATACCATGATGGAGGCTACTCTGCCCAACCTAGCATAATGGATTTAGCAATAAACACTTTGCAACTTGAAGCATTGCAAAAAAAGTTCAATTTAGTTGAAAGGTTGGTGACATTGATTTCAGACAACTCAAAGAGAAGTGAAGTATCATCAACAAACTGTACATTATTGATTTCTTCATGGTTGGGTAAGGTTATTCCTTTAACTTAAAGGGATAAAGAGTTATCTCTAAGAATATAGTGCATGCTATCAACAACAATGACAAACAAGGAAGGGGCTAATGGAAACCATTGTCTTACAGATCTAGAAAGGAAAATGGAATCTTATCTTAATCCATTGACCTCCACTATTGCATAGGCATCTGCCAATATTGTAAATATGATCTTGATAAAGTATGCAGGGAATCCTAAAAATTCTAACATCAACCTTATAAATTTTCATTCTATCTTGTCATATGTTTTTTCATAATCTATGAGGAACATGGTTGCTCATTGACCAGAATTCTTAGCCCACTCCATCATTTCCCAAAAAGTAGTAAAATTCTCCAAAATATACCTCTCCTTTACAAATCCAACTTGAGTATGATTAGCAACATAGGGTAAAACCTCTTTGAGCCAAAGAGCCAATATCTTTTCTAGTATCTTATTAGAGACATTAAGGACCATGATAGGACAACAATTCTTAATTAGGATCTTGTCCCCATCTTTTGGAATCAGTTTGATTAATCTAGAATCAACCTCAATCCCTAGTGATCCACGTTCAATGCCTTCTTAATACAACATTAAATGATATTGCCAAATCAAGTCTATGTGGGTTTTATTAAATTTTGCATGAATTCCATCTAGCCCTAGGGCCTTGTCATTATTCATCGGTGATATAGCCTTCACAATATCTTCTTTAGAAATGGGTTCATCTAGCATAGCATTGTCTTTCTCTGTCATCTTTCTTGGAATTAGTTTCCTAATTCTATTTCTTTCACTTTTCACTACAACATTTTAGGTCAAATTGCGATGATAGTGTAATTTGTGGCAATTTTCATGTTTTTATTTGGCAATTATCTCCAATGTCATTGCAATATTGACATTGGTGTCATAATTGTGACGCCCATGTTAGTATTTAAAAACAAAAACAAAAAAGCACGACATAAATCATTCTCCTTTTGGTTTGATTGTGGAGAGCGACATGCGAAAGAGGGTGGAGATTTCTAAATGAGGGTGGATATTGTCGTGTCCTTTCTTTGCATTTCATTTCCATGCCCTTGTGATCTCTATGATTTCGTTGTTGTGCACTTGCTTTGTGATTTCATTGTCATGCCCTTGCTCTGTGATTTCATTATCGTGTCGGGCCCTTGTGATCTCTATGCCCTTGCTCTGCGATTTCATTGTTGTGTCATGCTCCTGCAATCTCCATGCCCTTGCTCTATGATTTCATTATTGTGTCATGCTCTTGCAATCTCCATGCCCTTGATTTACAATTTTCTTCAAGGGATATATAAATATTCTTTTCTTTTCCTTCTAAACATGTATATCTCTGAGATTTTTTTAAGGTGCTTATTACATCTTAGCACAACAAAAAAACTGATCTAGCTAAATGCATATTCCAAAATCCAAATAATAAAATAATAAAACTCACTCAACCCGTGCTAAGTGAACTATGACTTACCTCAAGATCAAAAATAATGTAGACCAAGAAAAATGGGTAGAGTTCGCAAGAAATTTTACAAAAGCATATCATAGCAAATATTTTGAGAAAGAAACTAGCCATAGCCCAATTAAATGGGTCTAGTTGTTGATTAGCTAGGTTGATTACAAATTTCTATAGAACTTTCATCAAATTAGGTACAATAAAATGAACAATTAGGTGTTCCTAGCTAGCAAAGATCAAATACAATTTTCCAAGGTGATGAAATTGCACATCCACATGCATCGCTTCCATGACAGGCATGAAGTGCATTCCCCAATTTATAACAAATGGTTGGATATAAAGGCTCCATACATTGGCCCAACAATGGAAGCCAATGATGTAACCATGCATGTCTTGGCACACTCTCCCTGTGAGGATCCCAAGTATCTACTATCATTGTTAATTTGAGCATCACTATATGATCCAGAATGTTATGAAGTACTGAAGCTGGTAGTAACTTCTCCCATGTCTCCATAGACTATAGCATAGGTTCAGGGTCCCTTGGTTCCCAAGAATTTGTAGCAGCTATTCTCACTACTGGAAGAATAACTTTAGTGAAGAGTTGAGTGTAAAGAGCTGAAGAAGAAAGTTCTTCTATGTAAATTCCATAATCATGAGACTCATTGCCTTCTAGAAGCCTCTACCACAATGACATTACCTCTAAACCATACAAAGGATGTATGTATGTATGTGTCTGTATATGTATGCATGTGTATATATATGTATGTATGTATGAATAAATGTATGCATGTATGTATGTATGTATGTATGTATGTATATAGAGAGATCTTGTGGATTGTGGAGATCTAGGATTTCGTTGCCATGCCCTTGTGATCATTGAATTTCATTGTTGTTCCCTTGTGATCTTTGTATATGTGTGTATGTATATATATATGCATATACATGTATATGTATATATGTATACATCTATATACATATATATGTAGATATATATACATATGTATATGTGTATGTGTGTGTGTGTGTGTACATACATACACACGCATATGCGTGTGTCTATGTATGTATGTATGTATATAAATAGAGAGATCTTGGCACAACAGAAAAACAATAAAACTAACTCAACATGTAGCATGGCCATAGATGTGATGGAAACACCTATTGGTAAGTAGATTCCAATTTTCTTTCTCATTTTTCATTTATTTATTTCACTTGAATTATTATTTCTTATGGGGCATTTTGTAATATTGGATTTATTTTATGAATCCAATGGTTGGCCCTGATTAGTAGAGAATATTAAACTATTATCAAAACCAAGGGAATCTAAACATTATCCTATGATTACATGAAAATTAACTATGTGAATATCTTGGTTTCAGGGAATGCAAAAGGAGGCCATAGTTCAATATGCAATCTCAATTCATATGCATACAACATCAGGTGCAACTGAAAAATGCAGCAGGTTTACATTTTTTGTTAGAGGTCTTTAATTGAGTATTTTAAGTTCTAGACCATCACGAGCATTATAAATTTGAATCTTATAGGCAAGGGTAATGTCCTTAGCATGCAAGAAAATCAAGAATTTCTATGTGTTGGCTTATTGAGGGCATTCTCTTGGCCATAGCAGCTAGAGTTCTAATGTTCATGATGGTCTATAATTTTAAAAACTTAATAGACCTATTAAATAAATGTAATCATGCTACATTTTTTTAAATGCACCTATTGTCCATGTATATAGAACATAGTTGCACATGCATTCTCAATTCAGAGTGACATATTGCTATTTTGGATGTGAGAGAAAAATGACACGCACCAAAAGATGGGAAAATAATGTCACTTTTGTAGGTTTGAACCCTTATTTTGTACTTTAAAGATTGATCCTTTATTAAAGATTTTAGGTGTTAATGTGGAATGGGTGGGCCAAATGAGCTTCCACCTTCATGTGGTTGGCCCTGATTAGTAGATAATATTAAACTATTCTCGAAACCAAGTGAAGCTCAACATTAACCTATGATTGCATAACAACTAACTGTGCCAATCTATTGGTTTCAAGCAATGTAGAAGGACACCATAGTTCAATATGCATAATTATATGTGAATGATAACCAAAATAGATATATTTGATAACAAAAATGTGCATCCACACAAATGCCACAGTTATAAATGATACAATGATATCAATTTGAACTTTTATGACAAATGATTATAAATAGCCATTTACAAAAATTTGTAATACATGTCAAATATATGTCCCTTGTATAATATTTTTTAACGAAATGAACATAACATGTATATGTGTACATTGTGTGTATGTGACAACTTTATAAGATTGTTTCAATTAAGTCTAGATAGAGTCTATATCACATGGGTGGACTACCTGACACATAACTAGAATAAATATAGAACTAGATTCACTATATAATTTAATAGGTATATTGTCACGATCATGGCTAAGGTTACAAGGGAAATAAGTAGGACTATGGCTAGAGTTAGAGTTAGTGTTAGGTTTAGAGTTAATTTTAGGGTCAGGCTTACAATTAAAACATTAGGGTTAGGTTAAGGCTTATTATTAGGGTTATAGTTAGGTTTAGAGTTATAAAACTAGTAGTACTTATTGTTCTTGTTGCACGTGCCTCATAGCATAAATTAATTTGATTAGGGTTGGCATTCAAGGTTAATGTTATATCATAACTATGGTTTATATTATGGTTCTAGGGCTAATTTTAGGGTTAGTGTTTAGTATTAAGATTGAGTTTAGGGTCATTATTAGGGTTTAATCATGGTAAATTTTCATTAAGTTAGCATTAGGAAAATATTTAGGGCTAGGGTTAGGAGTGTGTGTTCAAATATAGTGTTCTATGTTGAGTAGGCTATTTTGGTTATAGTTAGGGTTAGTGTTATAATTGTGTTTATATAGTTAGATTATTAGTGTTTAATATTGGTGTGAAACTTAACACTACAAGTAGAATTATGATTAGGTTTAGGATTTAGTGTTATAGATTGAGTAAGTTAATATAATTAGGGTTAGGGTTTAGTTTTAGGATTAAGGTTTATGTTATGGTTATAGTTACATGGTTAGGCTTAGAGTTAGGATTGTGGTTAAGATTTAGAGCTATATGGTTAGAATCATGATCAATGTTAAGGTTAATATAATGTTTAAGGATCTTTAGAATTAAATTTTTAAGGTTAGTGTAAATCTAGATTAAATATTTTAGTTAGGATTCATATTAGGATTTTTTAGGGTTAAGAAGTGAGGATCGTGATGTAAAAATTTATAGTTGGTCTCCACATCATGGTTAGGTTCAGTGATAACTTTTGGGTTAAAATGATATAACTTTAGGTTTAAAGGTTTATGTTTAGGGTCATACTGAAGTTAGAGAAATAGTTATATAATTGTGGTTATGGTATAGCCTACATTCTTGACTAAGATTAAACAAGTAGGATTATGGTTACGATTTAGATTTGATGATTATGGTCAAAATCTAGGTCAATTCTAGGGTAAATATAAAATGTTTAGAGTTAAGATTAGGAATAAATTTACATGAGGGTTAGCATTCTATTACATGAAATTTTAGGGTTAGGATTGTGGCTATATTTCTTTTTTAGATTATGATATAGTCAAGGTTTAATAAGACTTAAGATTAGGGTGAGGACCAAGGTGAAGTTTATATTAGGGTTCATATCATGACCTAATCCATTGGAACTAATGTTAGGTTTAGTTGAACATTAAAAATATTTTTAGGGGTGAGGTGAAGATTTAAACACACACACATGCACACGCGTGCACGCACGTATATATAAAATTATATTTTAATATATTACAAGTTTTCATGTGTACATTATAAATTAAAATGTATGTGTATATGCACAATATGTATGTACACATACATACATACATACATACATATATATATATATATATATATATATATATATATATATATATATATATATATATATATATATATATATATATATATATATATATATTTGTTGGAAATATAAGATAGGCTAGGTTACTAAGAGGGGAGGGGTGAATCAGGAACCAATAAAACATTCAACTTACTTCACTAATTAACCCTTTATATGTTATTATGATCTAATTGCATGCATGAAAGAATTAAAGCAATAATACATTCATAACACTTTGACACAAGATATGGTGACCTAGAAACCTTCCAAATAGAGAATAAAACTAGGGAGGGGATGATACCCACGAGATTTAGTACTACAATATAAAGTTTTCCTATTAAGGCTTTCAATTGACCACTTCTGGTGATTTTTCCTGCTAGGAGCAATAAGGATTGCTAGGCCCACCTTGTACAAGGATTTACAAACATACAATAAAGTATGCACTTTGTTAAGAGATTTGGCACAAGACTGTTAAGTCTACCCTATTAAAGGATTTGACTAATGCACTTGCTAGGCTGAATCAGTGGCTGATCTATGATATACATCTTGGTTTGCTAGTTGATAATCCCTATAATGCAACAATCACCTGATTCTGATATATAAGTCTTTGATGCCCCTTATATTGCTTTTAGCCTTCAATTCACACTCATATACTTCATATTCTCAATTCGTTACAACTTCATACCCATGGATGTGATACAATACAATATATATATATATATATATAATCCAATTAACTACTCACTAGAGTCAGCTACAAGACCAGATTAATCCTAGTTCACAAAGTCAGCCCAATTGTTGTAACTCGGGTTCCAATAATCGACTTGGTGATGTTCTGACACTCAACAACCATTGTCAGCTCTTGACAACCTCTGGCACTCGGTTGACGTTGAAGCTTGGTCCATATTGATCACTTTCAAGTAGTTAGAACTCGGTCAATATTGTGTGACTCGGTGAACAAGTTGATAAACTTGGTAGCTACTTAATCTCTTGGTTGACACTGCATGACTCAATCAACACTAGATTTACTTAGTTAACACTGTGAGCTTGATTAACACTGGAGAGCTTGGTTAATACTGCACAACTTGGTTAACACTAGAGTCTCCATCACTTTCACTGGATAACTTGATAGACACTGCTATGCTCGAGTTATACTACAAACTGACTCTAATGCTCGGTGGATACTATGTAGCTCGGCATGAACTGCAAATTGTCTATTTAGCTTGATAGCAACTAAGACACTTTGTTAACACTGTTGGATGAATGATAAGCTTGGTAGAAATTGTAGAGCTTGATAACAATGTAACCATTTGACTAAGTGTTGAGTCACTGATAGGAAAATTGACCTTAATGTCAACAATATTTACATGTATATATATACATATACACATGTGCATATATATATATATACACACACACACACAAAAATGTATAAAACGAAGCTAAAATCATCTATAATGTGTAAAAAAATGGGAAAATCATACCTTTTTTGAAGTCTGATAGTTTCGGATGCCCCTCTCTGCACTTCTGATTGAAATTGTCTGTAGGCCCACTGTCGAAAATGACATGTAGGGTCATAGTGAAACTATTTTTAATTCCATTTTTTTGTTAGTTTTGATCAAAACTTTATTCTAGCAAGCCTAAGACTGAGGTTGACAAACCCAAGCTAGGCTTGGTAGTTTTGATCAAAACTATCTATGTAGTTTCAATCGAAACTATGTGGAACTTGCATTTTTGTTAGTTTCGATAGAAACTAAATCAAAAACTTTAAAAACATTTTCTATCGAAACTAAGAAATGGAAAAATTGTAGTTTTGCAATTTTGGAGGAATTTCTTCAGCTGAAAAAGTGTAACCCACTATTGTGGGTTCACCTAACTACAACTTTTGTTCTAGTCATATCTTGAAATATTTTAGTTTAACTATCTTGAAATTCTGGTCAAAGTTTAGAAATCGTTGATTTTAGAAAGAAAGTGGCATCTTAGACCCCCCTTATGGTACCATAACTTTGTGCACTTACCCCTATATCAAATCGATAGTCAATAATCTCTTATGTATATAGGAACTACAACTCCTTTTTACATAAGGTAAAAGAAACTTTAAAGATCTTATCCTAATCTCATTAAGATTGTACCAATCCTCTTTTAAAGTTTATCAGAAGGAAGTGGGGAAGATTAAAAATTGTAGGAAGAAATAGATTTCTTTAGTTTAATCCTCTCATTATCAAAAGTGAAGACAGTGAAATCATAATGGTGTAATTAATTGAGGAGGTTAGTTTGGATTCCTTGTAAACAAACTCAATTAGTCTTAAGGACTCATAATTTTATGTCGAGTTATTCTAGAAATATTAGTTTCTTATTAAAAACTAAATTATGGCAGGTTCTAGTGAATCCCAAAGGTACTAAAAGAGCTCAATTATGCCTTTAATTTGAAATCTGACAATATAAATAAATTCTCTCTATATTTTAGATCATTTAATGATCCATAATTATCCATTATGATTCATTCCCTTATCTATCTCACTTTCTATAACGATGGAACATGTAGAGTATCATCCTAAATCTTGACAACTAAATTTGTTCATTATCAAATACAAAAGTTTTCAAATGAATAAAATAGATTGTGATAAAATTCTCCTATGATTATACTTTTATTACACTAACCCACAAAAATTATTCCACTGAATCTTTTATATATTTTATAATAATCTCTCCATGAAACTCTTTAGAAAAGACTTTTCACTTCCATGAAAAACAATTTAAAAATTGTGCTTCACTCTAAATTACCAAGAATAAAATGGCTTAATCATGGAAATATCCATCATTAAAGGTATCAATGCAAAACATGAAAGCAATCCCTTTCTTCACAATACAAATAAAAGGGAAAAATAATCAAGATTGATTAAGCAATTAACATAATGAACTAATTGAAAGTTTTTCAGAAAATTGGCTTTTATGATAATTTGAAGGGATTTCTTTTAGAATGAAGTAATATTTGGAATCCTTTTGCTTGGGTTGCCATTGTTTAGATCATGTGACACTTAGACAATGATTAATTATAAAATATATAATATCTTAATTATCCTAATTGATCATTACCTCAAATTTTTGGTGATTATAAATAGAGGAAGATTTCATTTCATTTGTTAGCATTATGTCTTTCTAAATTAATTAATTTGAAAATTCTGTTAGGAACTTTTTTTGTACTTGCCGTAGGCTAGTACTCTTGCATTCACTATGTCTGATTAGTGAATTAATTTTGAATGTATCAATCAATTATATACAAGTATTTTTACCTCGTTTCAATTTTTATAAAGTTTTCATATTTTTAATCAATATAATATATTATGAAAAAATATTTATCTTCATTCTAATTGGTTGAATTCATTTTGTCTTATAAGACCCCTTTTCTCGGAGCTCCCACCATATTGCTTTTTTAATGGCATGAATTTCTCAAATAAATATAGATATATACACAATTATTACATTCACAAACTACTATTAAGAAACTAATTGATTTCTATTATTTTCCCTATAATTGTGAAGTAAGTTATTGTTCTAATTTATATAAATTTTCTTTAAAACACAATGTAAATTTTTTTAATGTTTATTTCATAATTTTTTAAAATTTTTTAATTTTATATTTATATTTCAAAAATATAATAGTAAAATTGAAATACAAGCACCCCTAATTTAAAATTTAAATTATCATTTAAAATTTAAAATATTACCATTAAATTTTTTATTTTTATTAATTGTTGATGAAAAATAATAATTAGCAAGTTATATATTACATTTTCTTTAATATTTTACTATACATAATGCATGGTAAAAATAATGTTCAACATACAAATTTAATTTCTATTATATTATTTTATAAAACATATTACAATACTAAAATATTATATAGTACATAATTAAAAATTAATAATTGTATTATATATCTATTTTTTAAACTTCAATTTCTTATACATATTCATTATTATAATATACAATATTGTTTCTATTACAATACTTTCTAACGGCAAGTATATTCCACTATGTGACACTTGTTTCTAATAAATTTTAATATAAATGTTATAGCTACACTATTTGAGAAGTTTAATAAAAAATATTGAATCATCCAACTCCTACAAACAGAGAACAACCATAACCTGCAACCATAGTATTTTATAAACCATTATTACATTTTTTTAATCTTTGTGAAGATACCTCTATTCCATTTCATTAATATCATGCAAGAAAGTGCATTCAGATGTAAACAAATTTCTTTGAGGCATTCTGTCAAATAGTTCACTTGCCTTGTATAATCTTACACACCTCCCATAGCAGTTGCAGATACAACGTTTTTGTGATGGAAGTTCATACTCTGTTCCCAAGCTCTCTATTTCTCAAAGGCTGCCGAGTCTGGGTTTATACCTGCCAACCACACTTGGTTAGAAGTTTCTAATTCCTTTTTGACACACGCAGTTTTTGCTTATGCTGCAACCATGTAGCATTTCATGAGAGATGTCTATACTTCCGCATTTCACAATCACATCAAATAGAGCATCAGATAGTGGATTTCCTTACGTTCTTTTTCAATGGATGGCAATTATCTATTCTAAACCTCCCATTTTGGCACAGGCGGACGTCCATGGCTTCTCTTTATTGCATAAAGCAGTGAAGGTTGTGAAAAATGTCTCAGCGGTGAAGTGTTCCATGACAGCTGCGATGTATACAGATTCCAGTACTGTACTCTTGCCCTTAGCTTCTTTCTATACCATCAAACAAGCGGGAATAATTTTCGAATTCAAAATGGTAACGGCGAATACTTTCCTAACGGAAGCACACATGAACGAACATTTTGAGGGAAGAATGGCCCACAGCCACGTAAGCAATCAAAAGCTTAGTGTGTGCTGTTTAAGCCGGGCCGTTGGGGCAAGTACATTCAGACCTCAATTAGGGAAGATGGAATGGGGTGTCTCACTTTGAAATGTCCAGAGCCAAAATGTGGGGCTGCCGTGGGTGAGGAAATTGTGCTCTCTTTCATTACAGATGAACAGGACAGTTCAAAATATGGACAATTTCTTGTTGAATCATATGTTGGGCAAAATGGAAGAATCAAATGGTGCCCTTCCTGAATGTGAGTATGCTGTGGAATTGCATATTGGAATCACAGAATGCTACGATGTCACCTGCAAATGTTGTCATCATGTTTGCTGGAGTTGCTCGGAAGAGATGCATCGGCCTGCAAATTGTGATACCGCTAGAAAATGGGTGTTGAAGAACAGCGACAATACAGAAATGGAGAATTGGAAGCTTGTGAACACAAAGCCGTGCCCGTAATGTGGGCGGGCAATAGAGAAGATTGAAGGTTGTCTGCATATGACATGTGTGGAACCCTGCAAACTTCACTTTTGCTGGTTATGCCTTGGGGATTGGCAAGGACATCCTAATGTTTATGCCTGCAACATATTTAATGTTGATGAAATCAGAAATCAGAAATCGGAAACCGAAGAAGAGAAAATAAAGAGGGCAGAGAGGGAAGCCATTAAACAATCCTTGGACAGATACAGTCATTATTATGAGCGATGGGCAGCCCATGAAAAGTCCAGGGCCAAAGCAGAGTCGAATGTGATCACATGTTCAATTGGTGAGAGATGCATGGGCTCAGATCGTTGAATGCGCAAGAGTGTTCAAGTGGACATGTTTATGGGTATTATCTCGCTGAAAATGAAAATAAAAGTGCCTACAAGGAGTTGTTTGAGAATAACCAAGCTTCTGCCGAATCTCATTTAGAACAACTCCAGCAATGTGTTGAAGGGGAGTTGCAGGCCTTTATTGAGAGCCAAAAGCCTGCAGAAGAATTTAATGAATATCGAATCAAGCTTGATACCATCACCAATGCCACTATTTTCACAACCTTGTCAACTATATCGAAAAGGAAGCGGAAGAAGACTGAAACACTTTAATTTGGGAAAAGATTATGCAGGCCAAGTTGTAATGGACAAGATTAAGCAGTTACAGATCAAATTTATATCTTCAATCAAAATTATCAGATTTTTACAATGTATGTTGTACTGTTTCTGAATTTGACTACAAAAATAATGCAGTCTTTAGGAAGGAATTGTCATGCACAATTTGTGCCTTGAAACTGGGGTTCCTACGAAAGTAATTTTTGCTTCTATATATATGCGGAGGGTTTTCTTTTGTCTAGGAAAAATCAGCAGTCAGCAATTGAATTTTATAATCAGCTATTCTTAAACTAAACAGCATCAACCAAGCAAGATCGAATTCAAATAGTCTGTGTTTTTGCATTGCTGACCTGTACGATTAAATTTGATAGATGTGAAAAGTATTCAATGAAATGAGACTTACAGAATACTACTTAAATATATATTTTCTGCAAGTTTGAATTATATATAAATGCACAGTCTTACAAAAAAATAATATTGTACGTATTATCATCTATCTTTGATTTTGGGAGTTTTGAGCATTTTATCATATTTATTGTGAAATCAAGCCTATTAGTTATCTATGTTATGGAATGGAATACAGCTGCTAGGAAAAAATACTACTTCGGTGGCTTCTCTGATTCTCTTAAGGCCAGATCTGGATTTTTGGTTATTTGAATTACCCTTAGTCTTCATTCTCTTTCTCTTGTTTAGAATATGTGAATAGTTTACATTTTAAATAGTTGTATTGGCATGAGCTTATAATAATGATTTGTATGAATTGTCATGAGAAGGAAAAAATTCTTGAAACTAGCAACAATTCATGTCAAAAAATTTGCTCCTTACTTACATTTAGAAATGCTTTCAACTTGTAATTCAGTTTTCTCTCTCATCTGTTTTATTTCTCTAGAAGCAATTTATGAATTTGTGCATATTTCTGCCAGTTTCCAGTCTTCATGGATATCAATATGCAATTCATGGAATTTCTAATATTGTTTACACAAATTTGTTTCAATTTGACAATTTTTCTAAGAAAAATTGGAAGTTTTTTCCACTTTTGGTACTATTTGAATTTATTATTGAATTATCATATCTTTTTTCTGTTATAAGTTCTACATCTTTGACATCATATATAATTCTTGCTGCAAAATTTATGAATGTGACTACTCCAATTACACTAGCAAGTTGAACAACAGAAGATAGTTTTACCATTAGTATTACCACAAGATGGAATATTCAACCTACTCTCTCTTCTTCAGATCTTCAATGTTGCTGAAAATTTTCCAATTCTCTGCTCACATTGATGGTCTATGAGTTATTTCTAGCTTGATTGTGAATTTTGAAGGCTGAGATATTCCTTTTATACTTAGTTAAATCTAAAGCATATAGTAGTAAATATGAAGGCATTAAGGTAACTTGTGAACTTTGAATACTGTATAGTATATGTTCTACTGATGTATACTAGTTACAATTTATGAGAATGTTATTTGATTGCTAAAAGAATATTGTCATGGGAAATTTTCTTTTGAGATTTCTCTTTATTCTCCTCTTTTCTATATATAGATGTTTTATTTTATAGATTTATTTGAATTAATCATCAATTCAAGTGGTTTTAATATTAGGTGGAGGAGGTAGTACTGTAATACTAAGGGATAAAATTAAAAATTAATTGACATTGGGTATGATAAATACCATGCTAATTTGGTGAAGTTTTCCATATATGTTATCAATAAACTAGAAGAAAATCAAATGTTCTATTAATAGTTTATTTAGATCATGTATTAATGTAAATAATGTCACCCATTTAGACTTTAAGGAAGGTGTACACATATAAAAAAATCAAAATATATGAGAATTGAAGAATAAGTGGAACTCAGGAAATGAAAATATATTATAGGCACATGTACAAATGACATGAATGGTGGTAACAAAAATATAAAAGTAAGGAATAAAATCAATTGAAGTTAGTAAAAAACATTAGAGTCTGTAAAACAATTTTGATGGTAAGGGTAGTTTCTTCAAGTAAATATGTTGCAAGAATGGTTACTTCAAGGAGAGAACCCCAAGATGTCCTTGCTAAGAGTTACACGAAATAGCAACATGTCTGGCTTGACAACATGTCTGGCTTTGAGACCTTCCAGGTTGTGGCCTTATATAGAATAAGAGTTGCAAATTAGAGTCCCATCTCACAGCTCTATCTTTTACTCTTATTGATCTAAGTTCTAAATCTACTTACCTACATCCAACCCAGATTCTTATAGCACCAACTAAGCCACAAGTAGGCTAGTCAAGAATTTAATTACATCATAGGTCCAATTTTGCAAGAGTAAATAAAAACCAAGTGTAAGGCAACATAAGGTCACACACATTTAAATAGATTTGAATGGGAGTTACGAGTTAGCTCCCAACTATGCAAGACATTGCATCATCACTAGCTGAATGAAAATTGTAGGAAATAGAGACTATAAAGAAAAACATAGAAATTGAAGAATAAAAAACATCAGAATATGTGCAAATGGGAAAAGGATCTAGGATAGGTCCTCAACATGATGTGAACTAATTACAATCTTAAACCATGAGAAACAATGGCTACTTCACAAACAACAAACTGACACATAAACAAAAAATATTTTTGGTTGATGCAAGATTTCTCATTAACCCAAGACACTCCCACATCAATTCGCCAGATGTATAACACCTGGTCTTAAAGTATTGTAACTATATAATCCATTGTGTACTTCTAAATCCAACCCTTTATGTGAAGTTGAACTTTATCCAAGCATCTAAGTTTTTTTATATCAAAAACTTATTCAACTTCGATTAACCTAAATTAAAAAGGTCAAATTTGCAAGAATATTTATTCCTCTTTTTCAACTTCTGATACATCAATTTAAAATTTGTATGAAAATCACAAACAAGTAATTATGTAGTATGTTATAATTTTAATTTATTGTTGATGTCATGATAAACTAATACCTTGATGTTTCTTGATGTATGAGAAAGGTTTTAATTATGTTTTTACTTGTATTATTTAAATGGGTCCGGACCAATTTTTAAATATGGTGGTGAAGCTACAGGAAAGAAACATTACATGCTTCAAGCTGAGACATAAGGATTAGTGGGAACTAGGAAGGGGCGGACATTAAATCTATTTTCAATTTGAAATTTGAAATTTTTGGGTCTATTAGTCACTACAACATTTTGGGCCTCAATTTGCAATGGCAGTGGTGATTTTCATATATTTGTTTTGCAATTGTCTCCAATGTCATCGCAATGTTGATGTTGGCATCTTAATGGTGACACGCATGGGTATAAACAAAAAGAAAAAGAAAATATGGCATAAATCATTCCCCATTTATTTTGATTGTAGAGAGCTACACACGAAATAGGTGGATATCTTTAAACAAGGGTGGAGAGCTCTGGACGTTGTCATGCCCTTATGATTGATGCATTTTGTTGATGTACCCTTGTGTTCTCTACATTTTGTTTTCATACCCTTTCTGTGTGATTTCGTTGTTTTGTTGTGCCCTTGTGATCTTTGTACCCTTTCTCTATAATTTCATTATCGTGTCGTGCCCTTGTGATCTTTGTGCCCTTGCTCTGCGATTTTCTTCAACGGGAGAAGAGGTACCTATGCAAATGTTCTTTTATTTTACTTCTAAGCATACATGTCTTTATATTTCCTTCTAAACATGTATCATCTTTATATATAGAGAGAGATCTTTTTGAAGGTACTTATTACATATTAGCTCACAACAGAAAAGTTGATCTAGTTGCATACATATTCCAGAATCCAAATAATAAAACAATAAAAGTCACTCAACCTATGCTAAGTAACTTAGCTTAAGTTCCTACACAAAAATAATGCAGACCATAAAAAATGGGCAGAGTTCACAAGAAATTTTACAAAAACATATCATAGTAGATATTTTTAGAAAGAAACAATTCATAACCTAGTTAAATTGGTCTAGTTGCTGATTAGCTGGGTTGATTACAAATTCTTGTAGAATTGTCATTAGATTAGGTACAATAAAATAAAGAATTAGTTGTTCCCAACTAGCAGGATCCAATACAAATTTTCAAGGTGATAAAATTGCATTTGCAGATGCATCACTTGCATGCCAAGCATGAAGTGCATTCCCCAACTTATAATGAATGGTTGGATATAAAGGCTCCAACCATGCATGTGTTGGCATTTTCTCCCTATGAGGATCCCAAGTATCTATTGATGTTGTTAATTTGGGCATCATATATTATCTAAAATGTTATGAAGTAATGAATCTTCTAGTAACTTCTCCCATGTCTCCAAAAAACGTAGCATAGGTTTAGGATCCCTTGGCTCCCAATAATTTTTAGAAGCTATTTTCACTGCTAGAAGAATAACTTCAATGAATAATTGAGTGTAAGGAGTTGAAGAAGCAAGTTCTTCTTCTATGTAAATGTCATAATCATGAGGCTCATTCCCTTGCAAAAGACTCTTCCACAATGGAATTACCTCTAAACCATGCAAAGGATGTTGAATTGGTTTCCAACCTTGAAACACTCTTATAAGCAATGGTAAAGAAAATATAGATGCAATACACGACAAATTGCACAACTTGTAGTCTTTATATATAGAGAGAGATATTTTTTTAAGGTGCTTATTACATATTAACACAATATATAAATTGATCCAGCTACATACATATTCTACAATTCAAAAACTTGTACTAAGTGACTTAGCTCAAGATCCTGCAGACAACAAATGTTGACGAGGAAAAATGGGTAGAGTTTGCAAGAAATTTTACCATAGCATATCATAGCAAATATTTTTAGAAAGAAACAAGCCATAACCTAGTTAAATTGTTCTAGTTGCTGATAGTTGGGTTGATTACAATTTTTTGTAGAACTATCATCAAATTAGGTACAATAAAATGAATAATTAGTTGTTCCCCGCTAGCAGGATCAATACAATTTTTCAAGGTGACAAAATTGCATATGTAGATGCATCACTTGCATGCTAGGAATGAAGTTCATTCCCCAACTTATAATGAATGGTTAGATATAAAGGCTCCATATGCTAGCCCAAAAATGGAAGCCAAGGATGTAACCATAGATGTATTGGCATAGTATCCCTACGAGGATTTCAAGCATCTATTGCTACTATTAATTTGGGCATTACTATATGATCCAAAATATTATGAAGTACTAAATCTAGTAGTAACTTCTCCCATGTCTCTAGAAAATATAGTATAGGTTCAAGGTCCCTTGGCTGCCAAGAATTTTAAGTAGTTATTCTTACTGCTAGAAGAATAACTTTAGTAAAGAGTTGAGTGTAAGGAGTTGAAGAAGAAAGTTTTGCTTCTGTGTAAATGACATAATCACAAAGATCATTCCCTTGTGGAAGCCTCTACCACAATGACATTACCTCCAAACCATACAAAGGATGTTGAAGTGGTTCCCAACCTTGAAACACTCTTATAAGAAATGGCAAAGCAAATGTAGATGCAATACATGAAAAATTGCACAACTTGACAGACTAGTCATAATGGAAGTAACAAGACTGTTACTAGCATATGAAAAGGTCCAATAAAGCACAAACACACATTTGGGGTATCTTTCCCTTATCATATTGGAAACTCAAGTGAGATCTACCCATTAGTCCTAGCATAGGGGCAGATGAGTAATAATTTTACACTAGGCCTATACACCACTCGCCCTAACTTCAATCCACATTATCAAATTCAGAGGGCATATGAAGTCTAGTATAAACATATATAAATCACATTGAAGATCATTGGATTAACATAATTTTTTTACTATAAGGTAAAGACCTACAAAGATCAGTAGATTTGATAGTAAATAGGTTATAACTTATTCCAGAGTTGTTTAATGAGGATGGAAGCTATTTCCAAGGTGATCATGACACAACAAGAAAGAATGTAATTCCTACTATAGATTGGTCAAACAAAGATGAAGTTTTGACACAATAATAATTCATGTTTAACATCGTTCACTAGCACATGGATGATGGCTAAGTTGAAGGAAAAAAGAATTCCCTTTGAAATATGAACTAATGAAAGAAGTAGAAGAACCAAATGAGGAATCATGTGAACAACTCCTTGAATGTTCAATAAAACAAGAAGACCAAAACAAGAAGAAGAATGGAGGGAGTGCCAAGGAGTTACAAACAAGAGGAATGAAGAAGAAGGGGATAGAGCACAATGTCCTCACCCACGAAAGCCCTGCATTTTGGCTCTAGAAATTTCAAAGTGAGAAACCCCATTATTAAAAGGGAAGAATGAAATGGGACCCCTTCCCTGAATGTGAGTATGCAGTGGAATTGCATATTGGAATCAAAAAATGCTACAATGTCACCTCCAGATGTTGCCATCATTTTTGCTAGAGTTTCTCTGAAGAGATGCATCACCCTGTAGATTGCGATACATTTAGAAAATGGGTGTTGAACAACAAAGACAATGCAGACACTGGTGCATTTCATCCTAAATCATGACCAAAAATAGCAACAAAGTTTTTTAAATAGGTTGGTTGGTCGCGTTATAAAGAATTTTTTTGTTTTTTTAAAATAATATGCTCGTGTTGGTCGCAATTGCGACAAATTAATTACGTCGGAATTGCGACACACACGATAGCATAAAACAAAAAAAAAAGGGCAAAAATGTAATTCACATTTCATTTGGCGAAGCTGCGAGTCCAGTCTCCATCAACATTGGCATGAGGGAAGCTACGAGTCCGGTCTCCATCAACATTGGCGCGAGGGTAGCAAAAAAGTCTGATCTCCATCAACATTGGCACGAGGGAAGCAAAAAAGTCTGATCTCCATCGAAAAGGGCACAAGGGCACATCTACTACAGATCATTGACGGGTGCGTTTGATTGTAGAACATTGTAATAAAGCTTTGTTGCGACTTATTGCTATGATTGTAGACTTCCATTTGTGCTTTCACTTTTGTTTTAGCTCTTGTTCTTGCCACATCCTTCATGCTCCGATCACATGGTATTTTAAAGTTTTTTTTGGGGTTTTTTTTTCCACTTTTATGATATGTAATCTATCATCTCATTAGATTCTTCACTCATACTATGCGACTTTCCACGAACTGCCTATTTGGATTATGTTCATGATCTCAACTATTAGGGGAAACTTTGCACACTCTATCTTCTCTCGATTGTGTAGGGTTCTAGAATTTTGAATGCTTTTGATCTCCTTAGGGCTTGAAGAGCCTTATCTTTATCAGGTCTTCCTTTGAAATGGATGTCGTCTGAATTGACACTGAGTTTCTTATCAAATTCAATTGGCTACTTTGCATAATTCACACTAATAGAAACAACAACACCAACTACTTGTTACTTTGCAAGGAAAAAGTGAGCATCTTCTGCACCCATTTCACAACTTTCATGCAATCTTTTGTGTCTGTTAGAAAGTGAACTCCACATTTAATGATTCGTCTTGATAGAAGTCCTCTACTTGGAAAATAACAAGCTTTTTCATTCTTGAATAGGGCTTGACTACTATTCTATTTATCCCAGGAATGCCATGTAAAAATCTCTGCCATATACTGACTTATTCAGGCTGTATTGTGTTTTTTAATGGACACTTTTAATAGATTTCTACCAAGCCACTACTTTAAGAATATGCTCTCTTTCGTCAAGATTATTTTCTAGGATAGTTACTAAACTTTTTATGTCAATACTTTAATTAGAAATATGCTTTCTTGTTCAGCAACACAGAATCTGCCTTGTCTTCATAATTTTGTAAAGTTCTATGATGCTCATCTTGCAAAATCAACCTTGACATTTTTAAAAATTCATTGAAACATAGTGCATATTCCTTGTTTCTTGTATCATATTTCATTATTCCACAAAGTTTTTCTCATGATCAAATCATACAATTACATAGCCTGATAGTTCCTTAAATCAAATTAGCATACATATAGAAAAAATGCACCGAGATGGTAGGTTGTGAAAGAAATCATATATGGCTACAACGTGGGCGGCCTGTATTAATCCTTGAAACCTGCCATGTGTATGAGGGTTTGGCACTACTGATAGTTGGCTAAACACATGGAGCACATTCTTTAATTCAGACACTACTTGATGAACCTCATCAGTAGTACATTTTTTCTTTTGAAGTGTTGAAGTTGAAAACTTCTGATTGGCAACACCAACATCAAAGCGTAACATGTAATTTGAGGGTGCCAAATGTACTGCTCTTAATAATGTTCTTTTACAATCTTGCCACTGTTCTTCTTCATAATGTGATCGAGCTAAATATAATAAAATTTGGGTGTCAGTGCCAAAATAGAATTTCCTCAAACAATTTTGATACATTTTCACTGCAAGCCCAAACTGTCCTTGTGCAAAGTAAACATGTGCTAGATTTACCCACACATCAGGCATCTGAACAAAGATGTTTCCTACTGCAGCTTCTTGAACCTATGTGAAAATTTCCTTTGCAATATCAAAATGACCCCTTTCGGCTAGCACAATGCCTACCCCATTTGCAACATAGACATTTCTAGGTCTCTGAGCCAACACTTTACAATAGAGTTCCCTAGCCTTATCAAGATGTATTCCCTCCGCATCTGGATCCTTCTTCTCATTGCGTGAAGCTACAAAATAATTCTAGTTTCCAAGAGAAATGTCAACATAAGCATCCTTACCATTTGATACATTTTGTGTAGTTTTAATTGTTTCTTTTGCTTTAAGCCAGTCATCTATTTTCAGTTCCAGGTTGCCAAGCATGGTAATCGCATTTACTGAGGTTTTATCCACCTTAAGTGCCTCCCCAATCAATTCTGGGCTTAGTTGGATCTCATTTCGAGCTTGGGCCATGGATGCAAGTCGTAGATATGCATCCACATAATCAGGAAACTTGAACAATATTAGCTTGTACAAAAGATTTGCTTTTTCAGTGTCATGTAGCTATTCAAATAGCCTGGCAAGATTAAATAGTATGGTATATGAAATATTTTACATATTCAACAATGGATGATCTATATTCCAAGAGATCTTTTGTAGTCAAAATAGAAGTTTGAAAATTGTTGAAAATCTAGTATAAGTTTATGTTGAAAATGGTTCTAATCTTTTAAATTGAATTCACCAAATAAAGTTATTTAAGAAGATGTTTTGTAGTCAATATAGAAGTCTGAAACATAGAAAATGTTATTTGTTTTTTATTTGTTTCACAGAAAGATTTTGAAGTCAACAAAAGGAAAATCAAGTGATGAAATTTTGTTCCTCTTATGTTCAATGATATAGTTCTATTATCTTTTATTTTTTTATTTTTTTATTGAATATATATCTTAAAATTATTTTAAATAAATCTTAGGTTTAAATTTATTCAATATTTGATTTATTTTTCAAAAATAAGAAATTGTAACCCACTTGAAGATTTTTGTGACATATGACTTCTAAATGATCCATGAGAATTTAACTTATATCTTGAAAATATTCCAGATTGATTTGATTTACATTATTACATATATACATATATGTTTCTTGAGATATTTAGTTTATTTAAATATGTTGTTGCTTCTGATCTATCTACTGTATAGGTAAAATACTAAAGGTTCACCACACAAAGAGTCTTTTTGATGAAATTATGTATTCACCAAATAAGAAGTATTACCAATGTAGGATGGAATGAATTATTTATTATATCATCCCCAAAATACCTCAATAGGAGACAAGAGGTAGTTGAATCATGAGCTTTCCATTGAGTTTGAAGATATTTTTAGAAAAAAAATATGTATTTTTGGAGAATGGTTAACACTATAAAAGATAAGTTATCTAAATAGATTATTGAATTTTTTGTTAGAAAATATCAACTAGGATAAGATTATAAATCAAGGATAACAAAATGATTTGGTATCCTATTTCCAAGATAAAATAGGCTACAAAGAAAGAAAAGTGGTTCACTCATAATATTCTAAAATGCTAATTTGGGTATAAATTGTGTCTTGTTGTCTTTATGGGCTTTATTTGGCTGGTCATTAGCTGAAAAACTAGGAATATATAAAGATCAATTAAATAGGGATAATCATTTATAGTTTTTGTATGAACACATTTAGACTATTTTAAATTAAATATATTGATTTTCCTTTGCATTGAGTTGCAATAATAATTTTTTTTGCTTCAAATCCATATAGTAGATTAAATAAAATGTCTCACTATTTCTATATTCACCACTACTTATAGGTGAAAAAAGAACATTCAAGCATTCAAGGACTATTGTGATATTTTTTATGCAAGCTCACAATGTCCAATAGACTTTCAAACAACTAGAATGCTTCATCCCATGTATGAAAGTTTTCATTTATAAAATAGTTATTCTATGGTATATGAAATATTTTATATATTCAACAATGAACGTTCTATCGTTCTCTTGTAACATTTAGCAAATAGTTTGAATACTTGACTTTCTATAATATTTTGTTACTTGTATGCACATTTTTGGGGAGCCAAATGACAAAGATGAGCTTGAAATATTTGAATACATTCCTTTTCATATGAGTGATTATGAACATATGTCAAGATAGATTGACATATACATATATATTTTTATCGCACACTTATGTAGTGCACACATTTAGATATGTGTAGTTACTTTTAAACATGTTAATCTAGTGTAACTTATAAAATATCTAATATAAGTCTAGGTTGAAAAAGGTTATAATATTTTAATGGAATTTGTCAAATAAAGTTATTTCAGCAGATGTTTTTTAGTCAACGTAGAAGTTTGAAACATAAAAAAATGTTAGTTATTATTTTATTTGCTTTATAGAAAGATCATGAAGTCAACAAAAGGAAAATTAGGTGATAAAATTTTGTTCCTAGGTAGGGCCACAATAATGGTTCCCACTTTCCATAATGAAGAAATCAGATGGAAAGTGGGAAAGCTAAATTTTAGGAGCTTCAAATGAAGCCAAATATTTGAATGAAGGTCCCAAGGGGCTTCACTCGAAGCCTCCATGCCGGTATTGGTGTGGGGGCTTTGAATGAATCTTAGGGCTTCATTCGAATCTGACATGCAGACCTCGTTCATACTCCTAATAACCGATCAGAAAAGCTTTTTAAATCCAAAATTTTTTCTTGCTTGTCCCATGGTTTCATATATGAATTGGTGGAGTAGGGCACTAAGAGGGAAGTCAGTAACATCATACCTTCCATCAACATCTCTGTCTATGATGCAGGAGCACCTATTCATTGGATTTCTCATGGATAAATTCATATTTTAAATTATATTTAAATAGTATTTAAAAAGCAACTCAATTTAAATAGTGTTGTCACTTTATCCCACGGCAACTCAAGTGAAACACCTTCTTCTTCTAGTCGATGGAAGAATTCCATGTCCTTTAAACACACAGGAAAAACTTTAGAATTGATACTGGGGCTTTTATTGATGAATTCAACCCAAACGCCATTTCCTAATGCCTCCATGAAAGTTTGTTGAGCCAACTTTAGTTCATCACGCTCAAAATGAAGAATCCTAGTGTTGTTTAACAATTCAATGGGTACATCTTCTTTGCTCTTCTTCAGAAGAGACTTTGTTGTGTTAAGAGAATCTAAGGCTGCACTGGGGTCTGATGATATCAATAACTCACCCATCTTAATAAAGGAATGAGCATCACGTGGATCTATGCGAGTTGGCTTTCTTAGAATTTCCAAAGCCTTCTCTCACTGCCCTTGTTGAGCATATATATGGCCTACAGCTTTCAAGCTCTCACAGTTCTCAAGGTGAACCTCCAGAACCTTTTCAAAATTTGAGAGAGAACTCTTAAGATCTCCCAATTTCATTTAACCTATCCCAACCCAAAGTATGGCAACACAAAATCTTGTGGCTTCTAGCTTTCCTTGACTGATGCCATGTAGTAGCGGCCAGAAATTTCATAATCACCTTTGCTATGATAAGATCGTGCAAGATTATAATATGAATGAGATTTCATGAGAGGGTGGTCTATCGAAACAAGAGCTATCTCAATCAACTGTTCATTTGGATCTCCACATTGCTAATCACTTGGATCAATGCTTTTCTCTTTCTTCACAAAATAGGTTTGGTCCCAGAGTTCAGCAAGTCAAGAAAGTGAACCATTTAGGTTAGTGTCCCCCCTCCCAAATGATTTCCTCAAAATCAATATAGATGGGTTTTCAAGGAGTAATCCATGTCCAACAGGAATGGGTGGTACTAGTAGTGGAACTTTAAGCCCTGTTTAAGTTTTTCTTTTCTACTTCCTTAAGTACTCATTCTAAAAATTAGATGGAAGCTTGGGCTATTCTCTATACTCTTGAGAAAGCCTGTGCATCGGTCTGGAAAATGATTTTTGGAAGATGGACTATGATTCTTGTCACTTTTCTGAATAGTGGAAATTTTCTAGATTGCTTTTGGAGGCTAGCCCTGGTGGTTATGCTGATGTACAATTTAATATGTTTGAGAATGAATATGAACCTTTTTGTTAATATGATTCTAGATGCTAAGTAGTTGGCTATAGATGCACCCTTATGTGTGATCTGTTTTCCTAAATCAATATAAAAAGGTGTGGCACCTCAGGCCACAATTTACGTGGAAATGAAAAATGTAAAATAAACATAGATATGGGATAAGAAAAATAATAAACAATGGAATAATAACAAAAGAAATAGCCATTGGTAAAGTCTACCCTTCTCATACTTTCTCACTTGCATAAGCTCAAAAGAAGAGATGCTATAAGCCCTAGAAAAGACATAGTTGTTGAACCTAGGAATTCTCATAAAACTTTTCAATGTGGAAATCGTTTCTCATCATGCATTTGAAAAATAAGTCTCGCCGTAGATTTTTTTTAAAATCACAATCAATGAATTTAAGGCTATAAGAACAAACATGCCTACCAAATATGACACTTTGGGTTTCAACGTTGAAACTAAAAAGCATCAACCTACATTGGACAAAACAATTTAAACAAATTGAAATGGAGTACCCAATCAACCAGTTTTTACGCTTTGCAGTAATGACCTAGTATTTATACCAATTATGCTAATTTTTGTGGAATATGTATCATAAATATTGCCTCAAATCCTTAGCCTACCCTATGGGTCTAGAACCTGTCTTGTTTGTAAGTACTAACTAGAATTCAAAACCGATATCTTGATGTATTTGATAGATCATTGTCAATTGTCTGGTTTCTCTTTATTATCATTTCTTGAAGGACTGATGGGTGGATGCTTAACTAATTGATGTCTTAATTATAAATATTTAAATGATTGGATGCTAGAATGGTTAATACTCAAATAGTTGATATTTTCCTGTATAAGTGACTGATTGTTTGTTTGCTGGTCTGATTGTTTGGTTATTTTGATATTTGATTCCCAATTGATGATAGGTGGAAAATTGAATGGTTTACTTTGATGGATTTAGGATTGATGATTTAACAAATGTTGATAGTGATGATTGAATGAATGCCAATTTGATATATTGGTGTGTAATGATTTCATAAATTGATTCTTGAATGGATTTCTGATTTTGTATCTAGTTGAATGGAATGACATTTGATGGTAAATTTCTATTGATCTTCCCTTTATATTTTATTTATAAAAGAATTGCCACCCTTCAAAAGGAATTGAGTCGCCACCCTTCATTGCTGCCTCATGGAATAATAATTTATTTCCAAATGATTGTTTGCTTCCTTCATGTTCTCTTCTCATAGAATGGTCTCTCCTTTATATCTTAATCCTTCAATACTCATAACTCTTTATTGCATTCATTTTGATCATTCACTAAACTTAATTAAATTATAATTATATTACATGTTATTTTAATTTTTTATATTTTTAGTTTTTATTTTTATTATTGAATGTCATGTAAAAAAGGGGAAATTATAGTGAGATGCATTACAATATAGAAAAATAACAAGAACATTATTGAAACAAACTGATACAACATTCAGATTATAAAATCAAACTGCTGCAACAACACAAATTAACCTAACAGAAAGCATAGAATACCATTCCCACAATGACCGAACATTTACCCACTGAACTACACCTCTTCTAAATAATGTAAGATCCTGATAACATGTTGATATCGCCATCACACATGTCAAATTAGACTGATACACACTAAAAGCCACCCCAATCAATTGTAGCTAACATCTGGATGCACACTTATAATTGATGTCAATCATAATACTAAAGGTCTAGAATAGGGCATAGTGGCTATTGATACAGCAGGTACAAACTTGTAGAAAGCTCACCAAATTTTCCAAAGTCTACATAACTAAGACTTAGCATCAAAGGTTCTCCCTAGGCACCTCGAAACCACCAAATATTGGCCCCAAAATAGGAGCCCTTCATCTTCAAGCTCTCACATACTTGCTCCACTTGGTACAACACCCCATAAAGCTCATCTATTCACTTTCAACTTGGATAGCCTACAATATGGTATTTGTATACAATTCATTTTTTGTCATTTCATTATATGGTTTGAACAAGTGTGGAAAAAAATCAGATTTTTATTATGAATTTTCTGTTCACCAATCTATGTTAAACTAATTAGCAAGGTCACTTTCCTAATACTTTATGAACTAGATGCTATTCGCAAGGTCAGTTTCCTAATACTCACTATAGTACTTGCTATTCAATTGAGATAGACATGGCTCATTAGTTTGTTTGTATTCTCTTTGGATTTTGTTAAAGAAGACAATTGAATGCTATATGATGAACTAAAAGTTCTGTGGTGTCAACAGGCTTGTGCATCTCTTGAGCCAAATTACCAACCCCAGTGATATTTGTTGTTGTTGAAAAGCGGCACCATACTAGACTATTTGCAAACAACCATGCAAATAGGCATTCTATAGATAGACTTGGGAACATCTTGCCAAGTCTTCAGTACATAATAAAGCAATTGAATTTCATAATTTTTTTTTTTTGATAGTTGATTTGTTTAAATATTGCCCATCAAAAATTACTTATTACATCTCATCTTTTTTCTGCATAGGAGCTTGCAGTTCTAAAGAATCTAATAGCAAAGAATTTGAAGAAGATATTATAGCAAAGGTATATTTGGTGTTCTTTTTTAAGTGAAAATGTGATTGGAAATTTTTTATATTGTCATATTTCACTTGCAGAAAGCTCAAATTGTAAATAGAGATATGGATTTAAGTTTCTTCTTCATTATTTATAATACTCTCGATTCCTCCTTTGTAGCTGTAAAAATACTTGTTTATTTTCACCTTTCCAGATACCCTTTACTAGGTTCTTCAAGATTCCAAAATATCTTGGGCTGACCCCACTCTAGCATGTCCTAACTCCTACTTGGTTCAGAGGCCTAACTCTTTTTTATATGTGTCTTCCTCTTACTACTCCATTTGCAGGTTGCAAACAAATCATCCTTCTTCCACCAACAAGTCATTCCATTCAAGAAAGACCATGTTTGACGATATCAACGCACAAAAAAAAAGGGAGACAATTGCTAGATTGTGGTCTAACTTAAAAATAAAAGGTGATGGAATATGTTATTGTCTTTGCAAAATGTGTAAGGGCTTAAAGACTCGAAGATATCTAATCACAACAGCTGAGCAACATTGTAGGCAACATGGTCACATTGAAGGGGGAAACGAGTATCGCCCATTGGTATGTATTTTAATAGCTTATAAATCACATAAGATATGATTTGATGATGAACTCATGTTCATGGTTAATATAAGGTCATCATTTTCATATAGGTCAACATCCCTAAGTTTCATGTTATCGACCATGACAATTCGGAGAATGCAGATTTCCAAACGAGGGAACATGGAGGTGTGAATATTGAAGTAGAAGGTAATGATACCATGGAAGAAGATCATGATGATCAAAATGATCACGATGATCAAGATGATAATGATGATGATGATGATGGTGATGATGACGTAGATTTTGATGTACCTTTACATGAGAAGGAACACCAGTCCCTATATGAAGGCTCCAAAACAACTCTTCTTGCCGCTATATTGCTATTGGTGAACTTGAAGGTTATGAATGGTTTATCCAATGTAGCAATGACACGTATGTTAAGGTATGCCATATTCTTTCATTATTTTACTCGTAGTTCCCTTACAATTAACATTGGGTTCATGTAGCAATTAATATTCTTTAAATTAAGAAATTATATTTTTGGTCATAGGTTGATAGGTGAGTGTTTGTTACCACCATCAAACATTCTACCTCGCTCGTACCGAGAATTATTTGCCATCATGAAAGATATTGGAATGGAGTATCAAAAAATAGATGCATGTCTGAATGATCATATTATATATCATAAACAACATGAATTTGCAACACAATGCCCTACTTGTCATATCAGTAGATATCAATCAGATCGATTAACAAAAAAGGTGCCTTGCAAGGTTCTTCAGCATATTCCCATTATTCCACGTCTATAACGATTATTCAAGTGCAATATCTTGGCACAATTTATGGATTACCATGCACGGAATAGAAGTCAAGATGACATTATGGGAATGCCTGCAGATGGTTCGACATTTAAGGAAATAGAGAAAAAATGGCCACACTTTAAAGAAGAACCTCATAATCTCAAGCTTTCATTGGCAGCAGACGGTGTCAATCCTTATGGAGAGATGAGATCTAGTTACTTAGTGTGGCCTATTTTTGTTATCAACAATAACATACCTCCTTGGTTATCCATAAAGAGAGAGCACATAATGTTGACATTGATTGTTCTAGGTATTTTTTGATTTAGTGGTCATCTAAATTAATTTATTATTACTAATCCATCAAATGGTCAAAATAATTATGTAATTTTTTTGCTCATTCATCTAGGTAAGTACCAAGTCAAAGATATCAACGCATATATTGAACCCCTTATCGACGAGTTAGTGATGTTATGGAATGGGGTTACTATGTATGACATTTGTAGACCAATAGGACAAAGACAATTTCAATTTCATGCAATGCTTGTATGGACAATACACGATGCCCCTGGGCTAACACATTTTTGTGGTATGTTCTGTTCTTGACACCTCTTTTTTGGTATGTCAAAGTTAACACATTTAATCCAATTATACATGATCTTGTAGGTCTTCAGACAAAGGGTAAATTTGCATGTCCAGTTTGTGGTCCAAAGACAAAATCTCGTCATTCAAAAAGTTTAAGAAAGCAAGTGTTTGATGAGAATAGACACTTTCTGCATAGAAATCATAAGTACTGAATTACCAAAAAATATCTTTTCAATGGTCTAGAAGAGACTACATCAAAGCCACAGAGAATGACACCTCGCCTATAGAAGTTGGCATACAATAAAATAAATCACCGAGGTAATGTCATTCCATTTGATGCTTTTTGTTTCAAATTTATATTTCGATATTGTGTTTTGTTTACTGATGATGTGATTGATGGTTGTGAAGGTCATCAAGACATAAATTTCCAACTTCCAAAAGGACTAAAAATTTATCCTATGAAATTTACTAGGTTGTTGTACTACGAGCAACTCCCAATTGTGCATTTGTTTGATCCTATGCATATTGGAAAGAATGTAGTAGAGACATTATGGGAAATCTTGGATGGAAGGCGTGACAAAGATCAAATTGTCAAAACTTGTAGTGACATTGAAGAATCCAACCATGCAATGAAAAATGGTATTTGACCAAATAACAATGGAGACTGGATTGATACAAGTGCCCTTAGTTGGTTATTGTCAGAGCATCAGAGCAATGCTATAAAAGAAGTCATAATAAAAAATATGATTTCCCACAGGATTTGCTGCAACCATAAACAATGTCATATCAAATAAAAGTGAATTTGGGCCAGGGTTGAAAATAAATGATTGGCATACATTTATTAAGGTAATTCATGTTATTTTGTATTCACTATATATTTATATACTACATGTAGTTTCAATTGCATTCTTTTATAAAATATTGACAAGATCATTTTACAAATATTGCAGTACATTCTACCTCTATCTCTCCCACACCACTTTGCCAAAAATGTCAAACAGGGTATATATGATCTTGGAAAATACATGAGGTGGTTGTCATCTAAAAAAATCAATAAAGAAGATATAAAATATTGGAAGAGAAAAATTTCTCTTCTGATGTGTGAAATGCAAAAGTGTCTACCTCCAAGTTTTTTCAATGCACAAGAACACTACCTCATACATCAAGTTGAGGAGATTGAATTGTGTGGACCTGTACCAACCAGGTCAATGTGGATGGTTGAAAGGCACTTGAAATTTTTGAAAGGCTTGGTTTGACAGAGAGCACATCCTGAGGGTTCTATGGTGGAGGGATATATGGTATACCAGACCATGGTGTACATTACTGAATATCTTCCTAAGTTTGCAGCAAACATCCATGTAGATCGTATTTGGGATCCTAACTTAATTAACAAATTTGAAGGGGAGTACTTGATGGGCAAAGGTAGATCAAGGAAAGTGAGAGGTAAATCTAAGATGTTATTGTAGTTAATTAATTCATATAAATCTGCGATATAAGTTATTTTTAATTGGTGTATTTTTTTGAAAGAAGTGGTCGAGAGTGGGATGCAATACAATTGTATATTGCGAACAATCTTGATTGGATGATGGAATGGATTGAACGATGTCAACAAAATGGTTGCTCATTAACATGGGAAGGTGTTGCTTCATTGGTTACAGAAGCTCATCGTAATGGAGATTCCAATGTTATGCCGATGGTAGTTGATCTAGTAAAGGGTTTAAGAGGTGGAGAGGTACGTAGAAATTTATTAATGATCATAACTCGACGTATGTTTCGTATCAACTCACGATGCAAATAATTTACACACACTTCAAAAATTGTAGGTCAAGCACCACAAAGCTATGTACTATCATGGCCACAAATTCCGCATAAAAAGGTTGGATGACGCAAAGAAAACTTGTGATTTTGGGATAACTGCAGTTTTTGAGGTCACCAATATATCATCTAGAAATGGCATACATCCTCAACAATATCAAAATAAATACTATGGCATCTTGGATGATATAATTGATTGTGAATTTAACACCTTCAAAGTAGTTCTATTCGTCATCAAATGGTACAGGTTACGACTAAATCAAAATAATCTAGATAGAATAGTTATTCAACATGATAATGGATTTACAATGATCAATACAAGGTCGTTTGAGCCAATTGGAGATGAGCCCTATGTTCTTCCAAGCCAATGTGAGCAAGTTTTTTACTCAGAGGTTCCAAATAAACAGAGTTGGTCATTTTTTGTTAGACATGATCTAAGAGGAAGGCCGATAAAGTATAATGTTATGGAAGAAGAAGATATTGAAGATGATGAAGAAGCAGATGATGAAGATCAAGATGATGGCGATGATGATGATGGTGATGGTGATGATGACGATGATGATGGTGATGATGATGATGATGGTGATGGTGATGGTGATGATGATGATGATGATGGTGATGATGGCGATGATGATGGCGATGATGGCGATGATGATGGCGATGATGATGGTGATGATGATGGTGATGATGGCGATGATGATGATGATGATGATGAAGAACAAGAAGATAATCAATGACTACAAACGTCATCACCCCTTCTATTGATGATCTTGCATTCCATATATTAAGGTAAATTTGTTCATGTTTACGATGTTGCATATTGTTCATGTTGTCTTCTAAGTTATTTGTAGCATACACGTATCATGTAATTTTTAGCTAACTTAAGATAAATGATTAACATATGTAGGAAATTTGATTACATATTTATTGTGTTCATTTCTAATGATTACAACATATGTTATTTATAGTTACCAATGTTTATGTTGTGTCTAATTATGACCCTTTTTGCAAATAGTCAATTGACTACAGGTACATTGTCACCCCTTCTGTTGATGATCTTGCATTCCATATATAAGGGAAATTTGTTCATGTTTGCGATGTTGCCTATTGTTCATGTTGTCTTCTAAGTTATTTGTAGCAAACGTGTATCATGTAATTTTTAGCTAACTTAAAGTAAATGATTAACATATTCAGGAAATTTGATTACATATTTATTGTGTTCATTTCTAATGATTACAACATATGTTATTTATAATTACCAATGTTTATATTGTGTCTGATTGTCACCCTTTTTGCAAATAGTCAATTGACTACAGGAAATTTGATCCGTTTGGCCTGGATTATGCACAGTGACATGGATTAGTAGGTATAAGTCAATAAATAGACATAATTTTCTTATATTCTTGTTGTTTATCATTGAGCACGTATGTTATAAATAGACATATTATATAATCATATAATGTATATATAGACAAAGAAGGTCTGTATAGAAATATAATTGTATAATCACTTTCAACTTACTACATTTTATATTTGTCACTTTCACTTTCCATTTGATGGATTGCAGGACCCACCAAATAGGTACTTGTCAGATCTATCTACATCGAATGAGGGAAATGAGGAACTGGTACATGAAAGCTCTATGTGTAGTATGACTAAAATAGGGAGATCAACTAGAGGTCAAAATAATAGAAAAAAATTTGATAAACGCATGCAATTTTTCCTTGCTAATGGGGGCTCATGTTCTTATGATGTTGAGACCAAAGGCGACATCAAGGTGCCCTTTCGGTACTCACACATTGAGAAAGAATGGGTACCTAATGAGCTACCTCCAATTAATACAGATTTTTGTGTTAATGAGAGAATATATCACATTGCTCCATCCTCATTACATGGTTTGGGCCTATTTTCCATGGATGGGATAAAGGTAGGTTACAACAAAGTTGTCAAATTGTTCAAGTATGTTGGTCCATGTTACAATTACAATGATTGGATGCAGATTGTTCGGTATTAAAAAAGTATGTGTAGGTATAGGGTATCAGCTAATTATATACAACAGAAAAAAATTGATCAAAGTAAAAGATCTGCTATGTACATTGATGGGAGACCAAAAGCAATAGGTAATATTGCAGGTTTTATAAATAGTACACAACCTTCTTCAACTAGTAAGCAACCCAATTGCATATTTGAGGCGCGTGAGGGGAATGAAGCTTTTGTCTGTGCAATAAAATCAACAAGTGCAAGGGAAGAACTGCTAATCGATTACCATTTAAATCGCATAGATACAAAAAAAGTTACTATCATGAGGGTTGTAAGTACTCTTTACCATTTTGTTAATAAGTTTTTCTTTTGATGTCTATTGCTTTTAGTTAGCTGAATTTTTTATGTTTAATCTTTGTGACAAGACGATATGGATCCGATAAATGATAGAGGTCACTAGGATGCTACTCCCATCCCTTCTTCAGCGAGGGTAAACCTTTTTGAAATTATACAAATTAGATAGTTGAAAAATGTTATATTATTATGTTATTTTATTTACGGTGTAAGTACTATTTACCATTTTGTTAATAAGTTTTTTTTTTGCTATCTATTGCTTTCAGTTAGCTGAATTTTTTATGTTTAATCTTTGTGACAAGACGATATGGATCTGATAGATGATAGAGGTCACCAGGATGCTACTCCCACCACTTCTTCAGCGGGGGTAAACCTTTTTGAAATTGTACAAATTAGATAGTTGAAAAAGCTTATATTATTACGTTATTTTATTTACGGTTTTTTAGTTTTTATGATAGTTTTACTGATATTTCTCTCACAATTTGATGTTTAGGATAAGGGTAAAGCAGCATCAATAAGTGCTGAGCCACTAGCTATGCCTTCTAATGAGGATATTGCTGAAACTCCCGATTTCATAAAAATGTTGAAGAAATTAAAAAAAAAAATTAATTTAGAAGCAATGAATATTTTGGATGAGGCAACTATGGAATCCAAGGAGATGATGAAGAGGCTATCAGATTTGAGAGCGCAAGCTCGTCATTATGAAGTAAGCTCCAATGAATATTTAGTTATAAGAAAAGTTTAATAAAGATTTGTATTTTATAATTTTTTATGTTATGAAGTAAAATATGTAATATTGGCAAAAATACTTTATTGATGCAATTTTTTTAAAGAGTTGTAAGAAACTTTAACTACTAAATTCTTGTTATATAGGAATTTTTGGCAACTGATCCACAACTTGGTCAAGGACAACACGGTGAAGCTGGTAGTAGCAGAGCTCCGACTGCCACTAGTAAAATAATCTTTTAGTTGACAAGTTAGAAGGAATTTTTTATTTCAAACATTCAAAACTTCTTAACTCTTACTTTTATTATTTCAGAATGTCTTTGCTAACAATGTATTGTTCAAGTCATCCAATGTAGGAGACTCCTAAGAAGTTGATGGATGCCCGTACGAGATTGCCGACTGCAATGTCGGCAACAAGGGGATGTCTAGCTGGTAAATCCTTGTTTTTCTATATTTGGTTTTGTGTTAATTATGAGTTGATAATATGTACTTTAATCTTGGGTGCATCACATAGTGTATTGTTTTTTTTGTGGTAGGAGATGCACCGTTTGGTACTCCGCCAAATGCGGATCATAGTGCATGTATTGGTGATAATTCACCGTCATTTCTTGGAGCTACCTATATTTCTAGCACGAGAGCTATGCAGACATCATTGTTGATTGACGATGATGAATCAATGCCTTTGAAATGTCCTAAGATTCGAGGTACTTTAAATAATATTGTTTTATATTGTAATAAGGATTTTCTTGCAAGACGTAAACATGATAGGAAGTGGTTTGGTAGGATCATCTAAATTATCAATGACCTTTTGTCTATACCAGTAATTCTCTAGTTTAGTAATTCAGTACATTGCAATTTCATGCTTTTAGTAGAAGATACTAACCAATTTTTGTATCGAGAACCAAAAGTGGGAGTCTTCTTTCATATTCAATGTTTAGTTTTCAATGATTTCCCACATCATTGCTATTGCCTGTTAGAGTTTTAGAGTGCTCACTTTCAACTTCACTGTCTATTTTAGCAATATTTGTTTTCCATAATATCCTAGGTATGATCAGTGACAACATCAATTAAGAATGACAAAAAATGAAGGTCATGGCAAGTTATATGTATTATGCACTATTTTTTTTTTCAAGGTATACCTATTAATATAGTCACAGTACATTTTTTAGTTTCAGAACATCAGCAATAGAACCCTGGTAGAGTTTGACTAGTTTTAGACATTTAAATTTTTTTTCCAAACTTCTTTTTTGGTCAATTTTGGTCAAGTTGATCCTCCAACCCTGAAATAGATCACTTAAAAGATTAAATGTATCTCATTTTATGTATTTGTTATTCACTATAAAAAGTATTCTTTGCATGATTCATTTTAATGGTTCTTACTATTAATTATCCCATGACATTTATTGCAGGAAACGATACATTTTATAGGAGGCTTTATGACCTCACGCTGCAAAGATTTGGGCCCACCATACATAAAAGGTGGAACATCATAACTGAACTAATTTTATCCCATTGTTTTTTTTCATATCATTAATTGGTGCAACATTTTTCCTTTCATTCGGGTCTTTTCTTATACTAGCTATATCTAACAATTTTGTGTTTTTTCTTAAAAGGTGGAACTACCAAGCTCAAAAATTAAAAGATGAGCTCATCAAAGATATAGAGCATGAGTTTGGTGGTAATATTTTTGATCATAAGAAATTGTTACAAAAAGCTTCTAGACATCTTAAGGTTGTGAGGGACACATATAGAAAGAGCCTCGTCCTAAACCCGAAGTACAAGCGTCCTCCCTTTGTTTCAGTGAGCGACTGGAATGAGTTCATTTTGGATGCAAAGGAGAAAAGGGAACATCCAAAAGAAAGTACACTAGCAAATCTAGAAGAAAGTACACCAGCAAATTCGAAAAGGTATGCAATAGTATTAACTACTAGTACATTAATGAGCAAATTTAGGGTTCAACTTCAATATCAACAATTTCAACTAGCTCAATTTAATCTATCTATTGATGAAAGGTATGTAATTCATATGCTGACACAATTGCTTATAAATCTCAATCTCAATCTGGGCATAAATCTTACATAAGATACAATTGACACAACTGCTTATAAATCCTAAATTCATAAATCCTAAATTCATATGCTGACACAATTGCTTATAAATCTCAATCTCAATGCTGACACAACTGTATATATCTCAATCTGGGCATAAACCCTACATAAGATATAAATAGTGCGCTTATAACTTCACATATAGCTATATTATGTCTTGAAAATATAGTAATGCTCAACCACATGTACCATAGTTGTATGTGTTAGCAGTATAGGTGATAAATGATATTCAGTAATTGTAATGACAAGTACAATTTTTTTGAAAAACTTTGCAATAATTTTACTAATGGTCAGTCTCCTAAAAGTAATAAGCATCACATTCAATGCCAGAAACACAAGTTAATGACAACAATCATGTTCCTATCTTTAAGGACTGACAACAAAACTTGTAGATTTATATTTATTGGTATTGTGGAGAGATGATCCAACCTACACTAGGTAAGACAAACTATTTGAGACTTCATTTGGATGACATTATGTATGTTACCTATAGACCATGGCTAGGCATAGAGCCATAAGATGATGTCTTCTCCTAGCTAGGATTCATGTTGGTATCTTAGCCACTGAATGACCATTCTTCATTGAAGATAGAGAGATTTCTGCTAACCCATGTCTAGAGACAATTCAACTATCAATACAATATATCACAGGAGTACTGTAGTTACACTTGCTTCACCAAGGAGGTAAAGAAAGGTTGTTCTCCTAGATTGGACCCAATTAGATGTATGGAATATGTTAGTGGCCTTACCATTTATAGGTGGGACTACTTTCTAGATGTAGTGAATGATGGTGTCACTCCCTAGTACATAGAGCATTTGGCCACACATTCATTTCCTCATATAACTGATCCTATAGGGGTAGTTAGTTAGGCACCACACCTTGATGTTCAGCAACCACAAGAACATCCTTTGAGGGAGGAGAGACCATTATAATGGCCACTGGTAGTTCTTGTGATAATTCCTTCTCATACTAATTTTCTTAATTTCTACAGTAAAAGTGTTAAAGTTGACTTTTAATTTTTTTCTATCCTTAATTCTTCTTTTACTGTGTGACTTTTGAGAATAGTTGAAGCTTATCTAAACAATTTTCTATCCAAGTGTCAGCTTTTAAATCATTTGTTGTGGATGTAGACTATACGAAACATCCTCCAAACTATGATGTAACATTTTTGATCTTCTCAAACATTCTGAATGGTGCTCCACTGCTAGAAGAAATCAAAATTAACATAGATTAAGACAAGTCTTAAGTCATGAGTCTTCTGCTGGAACAATGCTAGGTAGTTCCTGTTAGTTGCTAGTTATCTTAGCAAATCAGTGGGGATTTTGTTTCAGTTACAACCACCATTTATAAAATCAGTTCCATGCAGTGTGGAGGCTAAAGAAGCACTTGATGCACAAAGGTGATGTCTTTTAAATTGAAAACAAAAAAATACTTACTTTTCAGCTACGGGTAAAAAGGAATGCTACTAAAACAATCTAAAATCTGACATTCGCCCTCAAGTTTATACCTATTGCAGCCTTGGGAATAAAAACACTTTGAGTGTGGAACGTAGGGATTAAAATTTAATCTATAAAATCTACTAGCTGTTTCAACTTTTAGCTTATCGTTTACTTTGTGTGACAATGGATAATATAGACTGTCAAAATTGATGTGTAATTTTATGGAGAGGCATGTCAAAATATGGATAAATACTTAGCATGAACTCCATGGATAAATAGCATGATTACACATGTCAATTAAAGGTATGATGCTATAATTTCTTCCCTTTTTTCATATTTTTGGTGGAACATGCTACTTTATGCTAAAACCTTCATACCATATAATAATCCACTATTTAGTACTGATCTTTATATCTATATCATCTAACATATTGCAAACTTTTCATAGGTTGCAGGACACATCAAAGGCAACAAAGGTGAGGCTAGAAAAGGTTGGGCAACACAAACTTGGCTCTAGGGGACATTCGAAAATCAAAGCACGCATTGTAAGTAGCAATAAATGAATTGCAAAGAAAAATGATTTATAAAATGCAAATAATTTTGTTAATTATTAAAAAAATGCAGGGCACTGATTTTAATCTGGAGGCCACAGAAGAAGACAAAAAAATTGCCTTCAAGCAAGGCTAAGCAGCAGTGGCTAAATGCCTACGAAAAACTTCCATTGCCACAACCGAACAATCTCCTGCATCATGTGCTCAGGTAAATATGCCAACATATATATTAGAAATTGAATACTTGACCAACAATTAATTTGATAATAATGTGCATGACATTGCAATGCAGCTTGTTAATCGTGACACAAATAATACATAGCATCATGAAGCCCCTGATGTGCATTGTAATATCGATGGAGGTGCTTATTTTTTATTTAAAACTAATTATATAATTATTAATACAATTTAACATATTTAATTGAACTTGGTGTAACCTTTTTGTGTTGAGGATATATAATCATGTCATGCTGAATGAGTGCTGAAGGATGTTCAGACTGATTAGTAGGTAGATCATGTTGCACATTCAGGTAAAGAAAATCTATGTTTTGTTCTTTTAAATTAATTTATTGATTTATAGTTCTTTTACTTAAATAAAAACTCGTAATTCACTAATATAGAATGGTGCAAATTTAACTCATGGAGTAATTGTTATTGCAGTGGACCCCCCTTTGGTGCAACGACCTCATGATGTTCCTGAACGGATGAGGAGGAGACATGTATTAGAACCAGTATAGGAGAGGGATGATGAGGACATTGATATTCCTCTTAGAAATTTTATGAAAAAAAGAAATGGCAAGAGAGCAAAAAAGAAATGATTATTCATGAATGACTTACTCTTGAATATTGTTAATGAATATTGTGTTAATGAATATTATTCATTAATGTTGGGTGTTAATGAATTATTTGGGAATGACTTACTCTTGAATGTTGTGTGTTAATGAATTATTCACGAATGTTGTGTGTTTATGAATTTTATGTGTTAATGAATGTTATCATGTGATTATAATGATTGAATGCTATATTTCAAAAATGGATGAATTAAATGTTATTAAATGTTAATGCGGATGACGAGGACATTGATATTCCTCTTAGAAATTTTATGAAAAAAAGATATGGCAAGAAAGCAAAAAAGATATGATTATTCATGAATGACTTACTCTTGAATATTGTTAATGAATATTGTGTTAATGAATATTATTCATTAATATTGGGTGTTAATGAATATTGTGTTAATGAATTATTCATGAATGACTTACTTTTGAATTATTCGTGAATGTTGTGTTTTTATGAATTTTACGTGTTAATGAATGTTATCATGTGATTATAATGATTGAATGTTATATTTCAAAAATGGATGAATTGAATGTTAATAGGGAATTTAGAGTGATGTTAGGGGGAGGGGGGAGGGGCCAAATGAGCTTCCACCTTCATGTGGTTGGCCCTGTTAAGTAGAGAATATTTAACTATTCTCAAAACCAAGTGAAGTTCAAACTTTAATCTGAAAGCTTATAGTTAATAGTGACAACCAATTAGCAAGTCGAAATGAAGTTCTTTGTTACAGGTACCTTTTTAGTTTTTAAAGTACAATATCATGTTTTAATATTGTATAATTTTTTTTCTTAAGTTAAAGTATTCTTTTACTATAACAACATAATTTATGACCATTTTAGTAACTATTCTAACATTGCTTTATGACAAATCTTGTTTTGGCAAAGATGGTGATACGTGGTGTTGTCTATTCCTTAGAAGATTGGATTGCATAGGTCTATATCTCAACATCAAAATGGAAAATGATGTGAAATTGCACTTTTCTTAGTCGTGGTTGCATACCTACTATACTCTTTCGTTTGAAAAATGAATAGAAATAACATATCCAGTAGCTTCTCTATGTTGTATTCATTTATTGGTAATGATTCAATGTCATGCCATTTGATGGTAGCTTCTAGAGTTTCATTTAGTTGTAAGGTGTGTCTTATCTTTTCAAGTTTGTATATTCCATTTGGTAGTTTGGTATTAATTGATGATGTCTGGGATCTTCTACCTTCATTGTAGTCTTTATCATCATCCAACTTGTTGTTTGGTATTTTCCATGTTATCCTCTATTTCCATGGTCTTCAGCATGGTTGTGTATTTTATCTATCTAGTTCAAAGACTCTATGGGCCTAAGGTGGAAGCCATTTAGAACTAACAGTTGGAGAGATCGTGTTTCCCCTTGTAAAACTAGAAAATGTCACAAGTTTAAGGTCAAGAAGGAAGAAGTCGTAACATTTTGAGTAGCAAAATATGCTTAAAATTACATATTTAGTTGATTCTTTGGTGAAGTTTCTTATTTCAATTCAATCAATTTTGGTTGTCAACTAAATTCCTAACTCCAATGTATATTGTATTTCAGTGCTACATTTTCATAGGGATCTAAGTAAAATGACAGTTGACTATTATTTATATTTGAGAATTTGTGTTGTGCCTTACTATGATCCTCTGATAATAGAGGAAAAATCAATCTGAATTTGTTTCTCATGTCCCATATTCGATGCTTATTCTTGTGTAACTAACCACTTTTGATGTGGGTTATGAACTCTGATGCTAGTATGCTATTACACTGCCATTTATTATAGAGTAGATATAATAATTATCTCTGAATATACTATAAGGGTCTCTAAACATGAATAAAGAAGTATTACATAACATAGATCTGAACTCAAAATTCATGATGTTTTCCACTTTGGAGAAAGAGGGGAACTTAATATACTCGTAACACACCCCATCAGAAGAGATCCATTGGATGGTTTTTGTTGGGGTTTGACTCTCCTAGTGTAGCGCTAAGCTAGGCTTCTAGGTGCTAGGATATTTGCTCTTGTTGGTGGTTCTAGACCCGCTGAATGCTCTAGATAATTGTCTATCAAATTTTGGTTGAAGGAGCTATGCTTGGGCTATCAAGTCTTATGCAAAGTTTGTCCTATTTTGTGGTGATAACATGAACTTTTATCAGTGCAGAAGTATGGTCTATAAATTCTTAGAGTCTCTAGTGCCTCTAAGATTTACACCGTTGGGTGACTAATTCTTTGAAGTCCCTAATGTTTGGTGACATTGAGCTATACCTATGTGAGTTATGTTTGGGTTTTCCTTCCTTGTCTTCATTTCACTTTTGTGAGTTGCTTTTCCCGAGGCCATTGGAAATTCCTTTTGCTAGTTCCTAAAATTGGATGGATCTAGTACAATTTTGGGCTATTCTATGTTTGTATTCTAGTTGAAATAGAGATCTCTCCACTTCAATCATGGTTGATGAGAGGCCACGGGTGAAGTATTGAATATGAGGATTTTCCATTTTGTTGTAGAGATTGCATCTCTATAGGATACATGCCTAATGATTGTCATTTTGTGTTGGATAGGTGCTGTCACTTGATGGAGGGTTGTGGAAAATGACCATTTGCAATTAGAGCTTCTGATTTTATTTTAGATTTTCCTTTTGAGGACTTGTTTTCTAATGAAGACGAATTTTTTTTTGATTATATTGATGCTTCTCATGCCATTGGTCTGAGCTAGACTTCTATCGCTTCCATTCTTGTCACAATTTTGGATGTTAGACCATATTTCAGGTGCGATGCCCACTAGCCTTGCGGCCCATGTTGTTGAAGTTACTGCTCCCACTTCTATTTTGAAAAAAATTCTACTGATAATGCTGAATCTTAAATAATCACTCTTGGGCCTTGTTGACAGGTTGTAGTGGGGTTTCCTTTATTGCAATCCTAACAATAGTGTTGCTTAGACTTTTGTCCAAGTGCATAGGAAAATGTTTATTTTGTTGTGTTGTTGATGCCCTATGTTTATGCTTTCATCCCTTGTTTGTGTAAAGGTTAACAACCCCTTGTTTTGGCTATTATAGAAAAACAACATATCAATATCATCCTTTCAGATTGAACAATACTAGACGAGTAATGATACTATCTTGAAAAATACAAGAAGCCAAGACTACCATATACACTCGTTTGATGAAGCAAATAAAATCCTTCCAACAATAATTAGTCAGAACTATCAAAGTGAATTTTTAGGATTGTATAAACACAATTGGAAAATGGATCAAGAAGATTTCATGTCTTTCTCATGGGTGGCAACTTTGGTTATTATTTGTAAAATTGACCTCATTCTTTTAACAATTATTTTCATGTTATCCGTAGAATTATTTTTTATCATTTAAGTTTCTTGTTCTTGCAAGATGAACTATGAGATGTAGTGTTACTGGTGTTTGCAAATAAGTAGGATATTCCCAATGCAATGAATTCTATAGAGATCATGATAAACTTGGGTTACATTCTCTTAGGCAGTGACATTTATGAGTATTACATTCTTTATAATTTTTAGTATTAAAAATTCTAGATACTAATCATCTATTATGCTGCACTATTTCTACTTTGCATATAGTTTATCATCACTCTAGTAAACGAGAAAAAAATTGGAATGTTTAGTGTTGCTTGTGAAATAGCTTGTATCATGTCCTAAGGTATATACAAAGCATATGTGATTGTTTGTTAGAAATAAATCCTTTTATTTTAGTTCTTATGGATTTTGTTTTATTTTTCAGGTTTGAAAGATTACAGTCGAATAGGGTTCAAGAATTTTGTATTACAAAAATGTCTTATTTCTTTATTGATACAGATAGATTGAGGAGGTAAAAATTCAGTTTTGATGCATACTCATATGTAGGATGAAAACTTATTTTGATGTGACATTATGTGTGTTCTCTTTCACATTTTACTATCAATTTTCTATCAAATTTAATGACCCAAAACTACTGGGAAAAATTGTGAAGGTACTGATCATGCCATTTCTGTAGTGTTTATTGAGAGTAAGCCAGTTTATATAAGCCTTAGCTATAATCTCCCTGACATTCCACACCATACATTCTGTGATGAGCCTATTCCATTATGGCTCACTCCCAAGTGGGCTTTTTTCTTCCTTTTAGGTAAATTAGTTTCTTCTACATGGACTTTTTGTTTTGATTCTACTTTTTTTAGCATCATTATTTAGAATCTCACTCTTTGATCCATCATCAGAATGTAAGAACATAAAAATATGTAAAATGTATTTTTGTAGTTGCAGATTGCAAGTTTTTTCTCATATTACATATTTTGTATGCTCAAACAATGGATCATAGTATGATCTAAACCATTGATATTAAAAAATACAAAATACATACACAATCAAAATTGAAAAGCCATACATAATATTCAAATAGACTGTGGAAATTTGATTAGTTTAGAATTAGTTTTAATTTTTGTACTTGTACAATGTCATACATGTCTAAGTATTAAATGAGTGAGTTGTTCATGTTGTGGATCTCGGCCTCTTGTTTCCGACTGAAATTTTTCTTTTGAGGGGTGATCAAGATTTTTTAGTCTTTGGCCTCCTGTCTTTTTTGTATTTTCAAGATCTTAATGTCTATAGGTTTACTTTGGTTTGGTTGATCAGTATTTTCATTTGTAGAATCAATGAAACACATTTGAGGGTTTTTTCATTCATATTATTTTAAATGTTGTCAGATTAGTTTTCTCATTTTACTATATTCAACTCTTCCTTAGTTGATCTAGTGTATATCTTTTAGCATGCAAGGTTCACCACACACACTATTTCCAATACTTTGTTTGACAGTAGTAAGGTTTAAATTATCATTGAAGACATTGGGTTGATGTGTAAAATTTATTCCCTTTTCATTGTTTCTTAATGTGTGTGTACCCTTTGCAAAATGAATTTAGAAGTGTGCTTTTTGTTTTGTTTCACCATGACATGTTCTTATAGTTTTCCAATGTTTGAAAGGTCTTTGTGGGTCACAAAATCCATTAATTAAATTGAAAGCAAGGTTTGTATGTCATGAAACTCTTGCATTGCTCATTGCATTTGAAGCCACTTGTAACTTGTTTTTTTAATAGTTTTTTTGGCTAGCATGAACTATAGGCTAAGCAATCCAAGAAGTTTGGAAGTAGCTGTGAAAATAACTATAGAGTTCCTAAATGCAACAATTAAGCAAGTGTTGGTTAAGGGTCCAAAGCTAAGGGTTGTTAAGGCAAAAGATGCATTTACAGAATTGAAAAATGCTTCAGGTTATGTTGTGGCCGCAATTCCATCGACTAAGGGTAAAGTTTCAGAGACTCTTCCACATTTCATAAGAACTTACTGGGGTGTAGTCGATATTGCATTCTGTGCTGAAATAGTTGAGTCTGTAGATGCTTACTTATTTGCAGGGCCCATTTTTAATGAATATAGCTCAATTGGATATTCATTACTCTTGAAGAAGGAGAAAGCTATAATTGTGTAGCCTAATCTGGTAACTATCACAAATGGACCTACTTTTGGGTGTATATTAATGAAAGACTTCTTAGAAGCCATCACAAAGAAGTTGAAGCACAATACAATGGCCTTCGATAATTATTAGCATATATTTGTGCCTCACAGTGTTCCCTTGAAAGGTGCTCCAAACGAGGCTCTTAGAGTCAAATTGTTATTCAAACACATCCAGGTAAAATTATTGAGAATCACTACATATCATAAAATGACTTATGGTTTAGTCGGTACTTCAATCCTTGGTTTTGTTGTTGTTCCTATAGATTAATGAGTAAACGCTTCTTATTTGTAGGCCATGCTATCAAATGAGACAGTTGTCATTGCAGAAACTGGTGACTCTTGGGTCAACTTCCAGAAGCTTAAACTCCCAAAGAAATGCAGGTAATGCAAAATCTCTTGCAAAAGTTTATATAATTAAATTTCTAACTCATTTATTTTGATGATGGATCATAGTGTATGATTTAAAATGTTGATCTAACCAAGAAACTATTGAACAAAAAAATTTTGAACAACAAAGTTCATAAAATTATAATACATGATTTGTCTAACTGACTAGCTTGTTACCTGTAAGTCACAAATTTGCGCTGAAATAGTTCCAACAATTTATTGCAATTATTTATGCCCCTATTTTGAATTGGTTATTAGGTTTAGTTTGAAGAATCAGTAATTTGTGACATTATTTTTCTTAAGGCTTGTGTCAATGTTGAATGATTCATTCTAATGTTGATTTTGTAGGTATGAGTTTTAGATGCAATATGGATCAATTGGTTGGTCTGTTGGAGCTACACTGGGATATGCTCAAGCATTGTATAGGATGAGTTTAAGGCCCAATTCCATCACCTTGAGAGGATGGTAAGGCTTGTATTCCATCTTTATTGATATTCCCCAAAACCATTTGTATCTCTACTAGCATACTTCATTGCAATAGTCTTTGAATATCCATTCTTGCTATTACAATCAATGCTAGCAAAGCTTTAACACACAAATCCACTCAGAGTTTCAAAAGAGAACTAAGGTTAGATTGAAGGATGTGGAATTTCTTTCTCTCTCTAGACCATGTGGCAACAATTTTAGCAATTTTGCAGTACCACCTAGAATACTTAAATGATGCCCTAATTCTTTGTCATTGCTTATTCCACAAAGTGCCTGTAATGTAGAACTTTGTATAACATAGTGCCCCTCATAACCATTCTATGTTGCACTACTATTAACTACGTACATAATTCCTCCCTACTACCTTCAACCCTTAAGCATACTTGGATTTCTCAATGGTTGCATAGTACTTGCACTTAAATATGTTTTATTAAGTGTCTATTGACTGCACATCTTTTCTTGTGTTTTTCTACAAACACAATATTTTAGAATAATTTCTAAATCCATTTGCAATCCCTAAATGATACATGATGTCCAAGTTTCAGCTATTTAATTGCAATTATTGAGTTTCTAAAGGATCCATGTAATTCATCATTTTATGAAAGGTTGAGTTAGTTTACTAAATCTTTCTTTCTAGTTGCAAAAAAATGCAATAACTATATGCAAGAATAATGAACTAGAAAGTGATCCAAACTAAATTGAATCAAATATCAACACACCTAACAAGACAAATGACACACATTAGCACTAAATTTTTCATCCAGTAAAACAATAAAATAAACACAACTGCTATTAAAATCTTGTACTACCTTTTTATGTTTATCGCTTACCTATCTACAACTCCACAATCGATATTGACAGTCTCTTGCCCTCACCGTGCAATTGAATTACTTTAGTTTTATTGATGCAGCTGAACTACAAGTTCCTTTTGTGTTGTTGACAAATTGTAAGCTTTCAACTTTTGTGAAGCCATTATAGATGCAAATGAACAACTGGTGAGGTGTCAATTTTAAGGCAATTTTTTGTTTCTATAATGTACAGTTCAATTGCTAGAAATATTTCATCTAGATTGTTAATTGATAGATTGTTAACTTTTCATGTCATTTTCTACTTTGGTTGGGTAGTTCTCCTTGCATTTGTAAATCATAAATCTTGCTGGAGTCTTTAGCCTAATGACAGTTTGGTATTACATCCAAGGCGATAACATAGTTGACTTAAAACTTTGCATTCAAGAAAACATCAAAGGATAATATTTGAATTGTGGATATTTGTAAATTATGTTGGTTTTAGACATAGTTATAGTTATGTATGCGCTCTTATGATGTTGTGATTGGGACTGTAAGTTTTTTTTGTCACGTTTATCTGTTTGAAAAATAGATGAAATTATTGACTTTCATTCCTGATAAATAATTTTTTCCTAATTTTATTCTTCCCTGCAGGAACCAAAATTTAGAGGTGCTGTGCCAATTATTGCAAAGGCTTTGCTCTCATAGGAGCCTTTTAAACTGCACAAAATTTGAGTTATGAAGCATAATTGCTCGGTGGAGACTCAGGATATCGTGCACATTTCTTCCTCCTTCCCATTTTTTTATATGAAATAAATCATCTGACAAATGAAACAATGGTGTGGAGGTAGAAATGTGCACGATACCCTTACTCTCATGCATCGAGCAATTATGCTTTAGAATCAAGTTTTGTGCAATTTAGAAGGCTCCTATGAGAGAAAAGCTTTTACAATAAATGGGATAGCTCATCGAAATTTCTATATATCTTCATCTCAATTTTGACACAAATGCAATATTTTGGTCAAAATTTTGACGCAAAACTGGTTCACTTTGGTGTTGCGAGTATGGTACCGACGAAAAAATGTAAAACACTTTCATCGTAATTTCGGCAAAAATGCAATATTTTGGTCAAAATTTTGACGCAAAACTGGTCCACTTTGGTGTCGCGTATATGCCACTAGAGGAGAAATGTGAATTAGATTCATCGCAATTTCGATGCACTACTATGAAGGTTTATGTCAAAATTTTGACAAGCACCGCTGGTAAATGAGGTAATATCGCTTCAGCTTGGACCAGGGAAAGCGACAAAATTCATGTCGGTAAGTCAACCTTTATGTTGTCAAAATTTTGACGTGGAATGTATGTGGTGAAAAACTGACCAAAAAAGACTGACGGCAAGCTTGGTCACCTTATCGACCTACTCTTGTCAAAATTTTGACCTTTTTGCGTCAAAATTCAAGCCTAAATTTACTAGTGAGAAATGGAAAATTTGAAGATTCTAAATACAAAGCCATGCCCACAATGTAGGAGGGAAATAGAGAAGAATGAAGATTGCATGCATATGACATGTGTGGAACCATGCAAATTTCATTTTTGCTGGTTATACCTTGGGGTTTGGCAAGGATATCCTAATTTTTATGCCTACAACAGATTTAATGTTGAAATCAGAAATCCGAAACAGAAGAAGAGAACATAAAGAGGGAAGAGAGGGAAGCCATTAAACAATACTTGGATAGATACAATCATTATTATGAGGGATGGGCAGCCCATGAAAATTCCAGGGCCAAGGCAGAGTTAAATGTGAAGCATGCTCTGATTAAATAGTTAGTTGACAAACAATTCGTAACAAAGTCACATGTTCAATTGGTAAGAGATGCATGGGATCAGATTGTTGAATGAGAAAGAGTGTTGAAGTGGACATATGTTTATGAGTATTATCTCGCTGAAAATGAAAATAAAAGTGCCTACAACGAATTGTTCAAGTATAACCAAGCCTCTATCGAATCTCATTTAGAACAACTCCAGCAATGTGTTGAGGGGGAGTTGTAGGTTTTTATTGAGAGTGAAAAGTCTGCAAAAGAATTTAATGAATATTGAATGAAGCTTGATACCCTTACATCTGCCGTTGGCCACTATTTTCACAACCTTGTCAACGATATTGAAAGGAAAGCAAAAGAAAAACAAGACTATAACACCATTTTATATTGGGGAAGACTATGTAGGCCAAGTTGTAATGAACAAGATTATATATAAAGTAATTAAATGTTATAGGCATTTGATCAAATATATAGTTTCAATCAAAGTTATCAGAATGTTGTACTATCTTCTGAAAAAATAAAAATTGTCATGAGTTGGGAAATCTTGTTTCTTAGATTTCTCTTCTTTCTCCTTTTCTCTTTACATAGATTTATTTTGTAGAATAACAAACTTAATCTTAAATCAATTATTTAAAAATAATTATAATATTAATTCTTATTATGAATAAATATTATTCTTGATTAGATAATTTAGTACTTAAATCTATGATTAATCTTATAAAATAATATTTGTTAGATCCTAATATAAAATTTGCAATGGAGAATCAATAGCAAAAGGTTTGACTATAATAGTAAGAAAATAGATAGACTATTTACATAAGTATTATAAAATTCTTAACAGTCATATCTAATTTCTTAGATATTATTCATATTAAGAAATTATTCATATTAAAATTTGAATACTTTTATTAATTTGTAATTTATAGAATTAAAGAATCATTATCACATAGTGCATGTCTAATGTTTTTATGTCCAAAGTGGTAAATTTTCATTAATGATTAATTCAAGTGGGTATAATCTTAAGTAGAGGAGTTAGCACTAGAGTACTAAGTAGTAAAACTTATAATAATTGACGGAAATTTTGGCATTCTATTAACTTTTTTTTAATTTGTAGGTAAAGAAGATTACCTCTGATACAAATCCTCAAGAGGACTTGGGAGAGCATACCCTCCCTTACAATACAATTTTTTCTTTTGAGAGGGCATGGGAAGGCATGCCTATCCTTACAAAGGAATCAAATACTAGCAATCACACATAAGGGTGCAATAGATACGCCCAAAAGATATATAAGGTGAGTTAGAGGTAAAATTTAGCATATTTTCTTGAAACATAAAAGTGATAGCTATACAAATAAATTTAACCAATCTTTGAATGACAAAGATAATCATGCTTCATATCTTATATAATCATGCTTCATTGCCATAAATCTTAATCTTAACCATAATCCTGATCCTAAATTACACCATAACTTAACTATAAGCACAACCACAACCATGATATGTGTTGGTTCTATCCTCAATGTTATTGTTGCCATTTTAAGCCATGGAACCCATTTGATTTAATAGAAAAGTACAAACATTTTTAATGTTATTTCCACAAGTAATCATTTGATGGGAAGTTGTTACATTTCACCTATGTTGTGTCTACTCATGTTTCTATTTTTTTCACCCAAGGATAATTATTTTCATTTCTATTTATTTTAAAATAACAATTTTTTTCATTTCAATTTATTTTAGAATAACATATTTTTTTACTGTTAATTTTTTTTCTGTTTTATTTTTATTGAAATCTAACATTGATATCATAATATTTTATATGCAAATGAAATCAAAATTTTAAAAATGCAATCAAATTTTAAAACAAGGTTGTGTAAGTTTTTTCAAAAATTTCATAACCATTTTTAAAATAATTTTTTAAAATATAGATTTTTAATTTAATACATTTTTTCTTTTCCATGTTATCCATGTAATAGCAAGATGAAATCTCTTTGGAACAAACTATAAAATATTTTAAGCAATTTAAACTACTAGATATTCTAATTAATTTAAACAACTTAATTAAAATGCAAACTCATTTGCTTGTCCTCACAACCACATGCATTTTTTTGCATTTAAAATATAAAACAATTAAAACTCTCAACATTTTTTCCTTTTGCATGAAGTCTATTCAAAAACAAAAAATAAGTGAGTCATATTTCTCAAAAAAGCATACTCTAAAATCATTTCCTCCTTAGAGCCAACCCGAATGTGGCTTTTTTCGCTTTCTGTGGGCCCATTTGGTAGCAAGCATGGGAATTGGGCATAAGCATATGTTATTCTAGATTCACTATTCATGCATTTGTTATTCTAGATTCACTATTCTTGATCAATTTGGTTCACTCAAAATTTGATAGGGAATATGTTTACCCTACATTTTGTTACAAGCTAGAGTTGTTGTTGCACCAAAAGATCGACCTCTTAATGTCCGATACAACCACTAGACTTATAAAACATAGAAGGTGGTTAAACCATGTCACGAATCTCAAAGGGCAAGGCTGACAGTTAGTCCAACAATTCCCCCCTCAACATTACCCAAGGAGATTCAAACTTGTGACCAAGCTCTGATACCACTTTTTACAAGCTAGAGTTTTTCTTGTACCAAAATATCAACCTATTAATTCTCGATACAACCACTAGACTTATAGAACATAGGAGGTGGTTAAACCATGTCATGAATCTCGAAGGGGAAGGCTGACAGTTAGTCCAACACATTTGGTTGTGCAAAACTAGAATTAGTACATAATTATTTATTAAGTTTTTTGTTGTTTTAATTTAATATTTTTTCCCTTTTTCATTTGTTGAGTTGGTTAATTATTTTATAAAAGGTAATTTATTTTATTTTTCATTTTATGGAGTTTAGTTAAATTATCAGAAATTCAATTTTTCTTTTTCTAAATAGAAAGAATCATGAATAGTTAGACACAATAAAATAATCATAAAACTAGTACAATTTGTTCATCATTTAGTCATGAAAATATTAATATACACAACTATTTACCACAATAATAAATTAGTTACCATGATCATAAATAAGTTCCAAACAAAAAAATATTATAAATCATTATTAGTTTTTTTCCATCATTTTTATTCAAATCTTAAAGTAAGTTATAGTCTACAATAGTTTCTCTAACTTTTAACTACATTTATGCACTTCTTCATCATTACTTTCATGTGTTGTAGATTTGCTTACTGTAGATGTAGGTGGGACATCATCTACCCACTAAAAGAAGTTACATCCACAACCCCTCTACAATACCAAATCTAAATTAGTGGTTGTCACAATTTAGTTCTTACATAAAATATAAATGTACAACAAAATATTAGTAACAACCTTTAGACTCTTTAGATATCACAAGGATTTACATTTTGGATTACTCATTGTGTGTGAGGTCTTCATTGTTGTTGGGTCAATGTCACACTCACACATTGGCAAACTTAAGTCCATCAGTGTTATATACATAATGAACATATCAAACACACAAAAAGAATCATTTCAATTCTAGACATTCATTAAAATACCAAAAATAGTAAAGTGCAACATTACTTTCTTAGTGTAAGTACATAAATTCTCTCTCTAAAATCTTTTATATGATCATTGATATTGTTGCTTTACACGATTCATTTTGTATCTAAAAGCTAAATTAGAAAAAATCCCAAAATAGAACACAAACATATGAGTAACAACATATATTTTTTATTAAGATTTTATCATTACTAAGTAAGTATCTCGAATATATTTATAACCCTCATTCAAGTGGAATGATGGTTGATTACTAACATTGTTTATAATTTTCTTTGTCAATTGAAACTACATATAGAAATTCATCTCCAATGACTAAGAGGAAACACAAACCTATGAAAAATAGATTTTAAATCTAAAAAGTCTTACTACTGATCAGCATATAACTATTTTTAACCTTCAAATCTAATATATATTTGTAATATTAACCGATCAACTCAAAGATGAAAAAAAATATTGATTATGGTTGTTTCTTAACAAGCTATAAATAGAAACATTGGTGCATTTATCCAACAAAACTGAACTTAACCAAAATAAACTTGAATTTAGCCCCTTTTTAATATTTATTTGGAGGAGGAGAAAAATCCAACCTCACCCAATTAATTTATATCAACACACTACTAGCAAAAACTAAGCCTTGATTACAATACCAGTATTAAAGAGTTTAACACAACAATTACATTAGAAACATTAAAGAGTTTGACACAATAGTTACAATATCAAAAAGACTACAATATGAAAAGGAAATTATAATATATCAAATCTAGAATAGTAGTTCAATATAGATGTTTAACACCATAAAAAATGAAAGAATTAATAATAACAAGTGACATTTAGCATAAGTGTTGGTTTCAAGAAAAATATTATGGACTCATTAAGAATGTTAATCTAACAAGGTTTAATGTGGCTCTCTAGCATAATCCAACACTTTTATACTCCTCCAAACTTATATCTAACATAATCCTCCATCACCTTTGCATCCATCTCTAAGAACCAAATAGCTCTTGTAGGTTCATGCATAAAATTGTCACATGCCACACTCAAAATTTCACGCCCAAGTGTGGGGATGGCTTTTAGGGTAGCTAACACATTTGCACCTTTCTTAGTATCCTCTTTATCAACCTTGATAGTGTGAAGCTTACTTATTCCCTCCTATATCATATAGATGCTTTCAGATATTACATCCAAAGAAGTGGCCATGCTTTCCTTCTTCATCTTTGGCCTTCCTATCGATGGTATAAAAGGATTGTTTCTAGTGGATACAGTGGACTGATTTGACTAAAGGAAATCTTCATCTAAATCAGCAGCAATGTTCATAGAGGTATTAAAATCCTCATCATCATCTAGATCAATAGCCTCAACAAAAAGGTTACCATCTTCACTATCTTGTGTTGTTGCAACTATGTTTCTTTTTGCAATGTAATTCCCGACAATGGTTGCTAGATCATTAAAATAGCTTCAAATGGCTACCTCTTGTATAGTTTTTGCATTCTTGAATTCCTTTCTCTACACATTGGCATGTTTAGATATTTGTTTGACATTAGAATTCAAAAACACTTTGGATAATACTTCACCTTCATTCCATCCCATCCATTGTCTTCAACATCCATGCATTGCGTTGTCTCATTCCAAGAAAATCCACTTGTATTTTGTAACACTTTCATTACTCCATACACTACTTTCTGCATTTTCAACTTTTTTTTGAAGTTTTTTTTTCTAAGATTCAACTTCAACTCTTCACCGAATCTCTTCTCTATGGAAGTCCATGCTTCCTTTTGAAAACCTCCTTTACCTTTTCTTCCTATTTGAACTTGCTCAAGGAGAAAATATAAGAATTTTCTCTTGATCTCTCTAGTCCATATCACTTTGAGACTTCTAGAAGAACTAACAATAGGGGTAGTAATGGGCATAGTAATAGGTGTATAAATGGGTGTAGCAATAGGGTGCATACAAACCTCCTCATGTATGCTTGTCATTATATTTTTGAAAGACAGTTTTACCTTGGATATAAGTAGTTGTTATATTGCTGCAAAAATTCCAATAAATAATGATTAGTTAGTAAACGTATGGACACTAAATATTGTTGATAGAAGAAAACTTCTAAAAGACATGATCATATGGGGTGGTTGATGCTAGAAGCCAAAAATATGGTGCTGCACTTTGCAAACATGGCATTTAATAGTCTCAAACAAGAACACACTATTAAATAGGAGAAATAAATTAGTGCACAAAATCAATTGTTGACCTACTCTACCTAAAGAAAATCATGTAGATGTGAATAAATGATATATATACATATATAAAAAAGCATTCAAATAGTGGCCTATTTTGTTGATTTTACTACTCCCACTTCTATTTTGTATCAAAATTTTGTTGATAATTGTGACTCTTAATCAATCACTACATGCTTTGTTGTCAGGTGTTGTAGTGGGGCTTACTTTGTTGACAGTCATAACAATAGCATTGCTTGGACTTCTAATCAACTACATAGGAATAAAAAAATTCAATGTGTTGTTGATGACCTATGTTTATGCTTTCATTCCTTGTTTATGTAAAGGTCAACCCCCTTGTTTTAGTTGTTTTAGGAGAACAATATATCAATATTATCTTTCTAATTGAACAATACTAGACAAGTAATGATATTTTCTTGATAAAAGTCAACCCCTTGTTTTGGCTGCTATAGGAGAAGAATATATAAATATTATCTTTCTAATTGAATAGTACTAGACAAGGAATGATATTATCTTGAAAGATGAAAGGAGCCAAGATGAAAACAATACACACTTTATAACAAATGAAGTGAAATCTCTTGATCTAGATGAAGCAAATAAAATCATTGTAACAATAATTAGTCATAACCATCAAAGAGAATTTTTAGGATTATATGAGCACAATTGAAATCTTGTGTATAACTAAATTTTGGTACATGTTTGATATACAGTGAGAAATTAAGGAAAATAAAATAAGTAGAGATTTAATATATAGTAAGAAATTAGAGAAAATAAAATAAGTTGTATGTAAAGGGAACACTACCCATGGTGCATTGAGGTTGAAACAGATTGAATATCATAATATTTATGATAAGATAAAGGCTTTTTGTTCACATTTTTCAATCAATGGTTTATTGGCAGATCATTAGTGGCCACATTGGGTCTAATAAACACAATAGAGGCAGAGTACATACTATAGTCTAATTCTTAGAGTGGATGACTTGTTGGCATATAAGTAAAATAGTTCTAATCAATGACCTCTAACAAATGATCTGTACACTTATCTAAGAACTATAGTAAAACAATGGTTTATTTAGAAGGATAAAAAACTAGTCTTAATAAGTTCACCCTAAAAATCAAAAGAATTGCACAGTTTTAATCATTAGACTTACATATTTGATATCATATATATATATATATATATATATATATATATATATATATATATATATATATATATATATATATATATATATATATATATATATATATATATATATATATATATATATATATATATATATATATATATATAGAGAGAGAGAGAGAGAGAGAGAGAGAGAGAGAGAGAGAGAGAGACTTACATAGTTGAATGAAATTAACATTAATATTCCATTTAGAGCTTGCTAGAAGTGATGACATGAATATATTTGATAAATACAATACAATACAATGTTGCAAGACTTACTTAGTTGAATGAAATTAACATTAATATTCCATTTAGAGCTTGTTGGAAGTGATGACATGAATATATTTGATAAATACAATACAATACAATAGAGCATCATATTTGAGTCAAATTTAACTCACATTTAGAGTATTCTAGCTATTCAAAATTGAAGTGTCTATGCAAGTAAAAATAACAACTAATGCCGACATCTATAGTCCTCCCACACCCTTCATGCTATTTCATCTCAAAAATTTCCACAATCTTCTCTATCTCGCTGAGTCATCCCATAAGTGTCAAGATTTGGCACATTTATCCCATCACAATCATCATCCTCTTCAATTTCCACATCCAGTGGAACATCATCCTCTATTGTAATGTAATTGTGTAGTATGCAGCATGCTAATACAATGTTTGTTTGAGTCATGATATTATAGGACATCACATGCCTTAGGAGAGGAAAATGTTTCTTTGAAAAATACCAAATGTGCACTCAATCACATACCTAAGTGAGAATTGTGTGTCGTTAAATAAAACATGTGCGTTATAGATTAGATTTTCTTTGGAAAACTCTTTTAGGTGGTACTACATACATTGATTAGGGGAAACAAATCCAAGAACATTTGGATGGCTAGCATCAACTAAATAGAACTTTCGTATACAAAGGAAAAAGAAGTTATAGATTTGAAATAACATAAAGACTATGATTTACAATAGTGAATATAGAATCATTAATAATAGATTTTTATATACTAGGGGAAACTAGTAGTGGATCTTCTCTTGACAAAATAGAAGCAAGATCATGACTATTTGCAGTTGACCCTTCCCAACCAATAATAACATATTGTAACTTTTAGTCAAATGAACATACACCCATTACATTATGTGGTACATTACCCTTTTATCATGGTATTTTTCTTGGTTGTGCACATCAATGGTAACTACTGTATGGGTTCTATTGATTGCTCTAGTACAATCCTAGCATAAGAAAAATTATTGTCAAATATGTAACAACATGCCTAAGATTCATGCAAAAAAATATGTCGATAGGAGATTTACCTTAAACTACAGATCAAAATGGTCCTTCTCAATTATTTCTAAAGGAGTATTTTGAGAAGGGGGAAAAAGTAATTGCTATGGAGGGACATGATAGCCTTCAAAGCCTTGTGAAAGTAGCAACTCACTATCTCTCCCAAGTGACCAAAGTTATGGCCAATCTTATGATTCCTTAGATTGTGCCCAAGGGTATGAAGAAACATGACTAGTTGCTCTTCCAATGTCATGTTTATCATATCTTTAATGCCCCCTTTCTCACTTATAATATTGGAAAGCTTGAAGAAAGCTCCTCTACTTATTTGTATTTGATCATGGCCATCTATCTCATTGGAATATATAATACATTTATAAAAAGGACAAGAAGCTCTTCTTTGCCTACGCCTATGTACTCTAGCATCCTCAAAAGATGCTACTATGAATACTGCTTAGGTGGTAAATAGAATAGAAAGTACATGCAAGGCAGAAATCTTCCTAAAAATTCTTCCCTAAACTTCTATATCATTAGTAGGATCTACTATAAATATTGCTTGGGTGGTAAGCAAAATAGCAAGTGCATACAAGAGGGTGATCTTCCTAACAATTCTTCCTTGAACTTCTATATCATTAGTAGGATCCATTGAATGGCTTGTAACCACAAATTAGAGATATTGTTTGACATTCTCACATAAGTTTAGGGTGTACATTATCTAGGTTTGAAATTTTCCTATCTAGCCACGACATCATCTTTTGAGCCCATAACGAAATATTGCTAGTATAGGTGTACACCAAAACTATAGGTTGGATTATATATTAGGAATCTCTCTACAAAGAAATGTTCTATTTAGTAAAGAACAATTTATATAAGCCATTAATATGCAACATATCTTACTATTATTCATAGAAGACAACAATGATTTTGTGGACTTTTTAGAGATATTATCAAACCTTTGCATATCACTATTTTTCCTTCCTATATTTTGCAACAAGACATAAATAAAATTTTAGGAAAGAATAAAGGATATCAGTGATAAAAATCCATGCATAAAATTATAAAGCATATTATAGGTAATATCCATGCAAATAAAGGATATGTTAAGATAAGATAGAAACATATTATGTGATGTAAATACAACATAAGTTTGCATGATATAGCACCCAAATTTGTTCCAATTTAGTTATTTGTGTTTATTTAAAGATAAAATTCACTTTAACTAGGGATTTAGAAAAATAAAACATGCAACAGATAAGATGGATTTTTTACATTTTTTTAGGTTGCCTTTTTTATCATATGAAGAGTAGGGAAAGATTATTTGGAATAGACTTGTGGGAATTTATAAATAATTAATTAACTATCAGTTTTCATAAAAAATGGGAGTGGCTTAAATGTAACCTTAGATTGTTCTAGTATTTTGTCATAATCAGTATAAAGCTAATCCCAGTACAAGGTTCACACTATGAAGATGTAGCTGATTGCATTGATGTAAAATTTCAAGGAACCTTCAAACAAGAAAACACAGTCATGGTAGAAAGAGCACTAAGGAATCCTTCTTAGGCAGAATATGAGATAACTTTCACATGGGGAGTATTTGATGAATTATTTAAAGATGAAATTTTGAAAGATACCCATTTTCCATTGATGTCAAAGGAGGAGGGAAAGAAAGGAGGAGAACCAAAATATGTGTGGAAGTATCCATCAATGAAAAAGGGGGGATATTGATGGAAATACCATCATTGATGTCAAAAACACAAATAAGTTTTCATTGATGGAAAATGAAAAAAAAGTTATCATCTCTGAAGTCATAACTTGGTTGTTTACAAGGTAAAAGAAATATAATAATTAGTGCATTATCAACAATATATGCATCCAAATAAAGACAAAAAATATTCTATCTTACAAGAGTGATAGAAAAACAAAGATAGATCTAGACTTATGTTGGACAGAGTATTCATGCTACAAAGACTACATATGACATTTAAGTTGGCATCATATGAAGTGTTTGATGACATGAATCTAATGGTCATCATCATGGTGTGTGATTCATTAAATTTTGTGACATAATGATAACCTTTTCCAATTCCCTCGCTAAAGTTCTAATCTTGTGAAAAATTGAAGCCAATTATTTGGTTAATGTCAGTTTCTATAAGAATATTACCATGTAATCATAGAAATTTCTAGAATGGTTATAGCTTATTTATGATATTACCATATTTATGAGCCATTTATTTTCATCGACCCCATTGGAAATACAAAAACCATTAGTATTTTTATAATGCTAAAGGGTTGTTTTCAATATCAAGATGATCTCAAAAGGTGTGGCATTTCCACATTATCCACTCTTTGCTTCATGGTTAACAACCAACATATAAAGCCAAGGCAATCCTAGGGCAAAATGCTACCAATGCAATTTTTCTCTCTTTCAACCAATTTTTTTTTGGTTTTCTCACTACATTTTAAGCAATTCTTTAGTTTCCTCTACAAGGGACCTCTTTTCCAATGACACTCCTCTGGTAGCACTCAACTTCATCACAGGGCCTCTAGTAGTGGCACTAATTAGTCAATGTTGGACTTTTTCCCTACAAGGACAAATACCTAATCTTTTTCGTAATGTCTCCTACTTTCTTCTTCTTATATTGTACTTGTTCTATTATGGACATCATTTGGTGCTCCATTTGTCTGCTATTTATTTGGTGTAAGCTTCTAGTCCCTTAGACCCTTGTTGTTGTCTTTTTTTGGATATTAATTTTATTAACTTATCTTATCTTATCTGCCTTAGTTATCGTCATCTCTCTATACAAGAAAGAAAATTAGTTACATATATCTTCACTTTGTCCAATTTGATTTGGAGATATATCCATTTTTTGGCATCTACTCTTCCATTCCACCATAACCCACAAAGAAGTAAATTATAGGTAAATAAAATGAAATATGAGACACCCAATTGAATACATTCATACCAAGTAGATTTTAATCAATCATATGAATTTTATTTTTCTTTTAAAGATAACAAAATAAGACCATTGATAAAGTTCAACCAACACATCAAAACATAACATATTCAAAACATGTGCATGAGTGCATAAATTTAATGAGAAGAGATGTTTCATAGAACATATATTTTTACAGTAGAGAAGAGTATTCATCTACGAAAGGAAAACATCAGAAATTCACAAAATGTCACTGAGATCAGGTCCAAAAGTTAAACATGTACAGATTGGAAAACAAATCAAACAAATCAATTATTTTAGTATCCACCGCAAGTCACAGGAGTTACATAATGATGTTTTATGCACAAAAAAAATTTGAAGATTACTACATGAACACTACAACAACAACATATTGACAAACAAGATTGATATTGAAAATAAATTTGATGCTTTCATCAATAGATTTTAATATTAAAAAATGCAATAACCTATCCATCAACTTCAAACATTAAATCTAGTAGTAAAGAAGACACTGGCATGATGAAAGTAGAGGAAGTATATATGAAATTCAGTGAAAGATTGAATGAAGGATATTATCTTTGGTAAAAACTCAAACATCAAATATAATGTACAATGATAATCAAATTCAATATACAAGTCAACATGTGTAAAGCAAAAGAGGTGATATTAGGACAGTTGGACAATTCAACCAATTGATTATCAATCACCATGCAATCTGTATCGCTTGAGATATAAGCATTGAAGACTTGCCTTCCATATTACCTTTTGTTGGGAATAAATGTCAATGCCTTCTGTTTTTCCTCGAGCCCCATGCCCATCTACCCTGTCAGGTCACCGTAGGCATTCATGGATGGCAGGCATTCATTTTGGTAGGTGAGATTTTTTGAATTTGGAAATGAGAGGGAAAAATGTTTTAGGTCAGAAGACAAAAAGGAATGTTTCTACATTCATTCTAAGATCAAGTGCAGATCAAGAACAACAGAGAAGTTGCAGAGAAGAGCAGTGGAAGAAGATCAGCAGATCCAGTCGTCAGAGTGCAGAGAAAGAAGTTTGTTTATTTCATGCTTGCAGTTGCACGTCTTCTCTCTGATCATTCTGTAAGTTTATTGTTCATTGGATTCGACCTGTGAAGCAGTGATTGCTCTAGGCATTTTTATATGCAGCCATTAGAGCTGCAAGTTTAAAGTTTGAAGTATTGAAGTTGTTTGAAGTTTTAGGGTATATTTAGGGGTTTCAGGTTGAAGCCGAATGCTCCCAGATCTTGTGTTGTTTTAAATCAAAGTTAAATACTAAGCAAGCAGGCATACTCAGATCTATTTTTCTTCCTCTCTACATTGGATTTGAGAAGATCTTTTTTGAATATTTTTAGTTTTGAGTCTCTGGTTTTAACCGTGAAAAGTTTCACGTGATATCCTGGTCACTCGGCTTGGTCCCTGTTTCTCCAGAGTGCAAGCCGAGCTCACTCGACACATTCCCTTGCCAAGCTCACTTGGTACCTTCCCTTGTCAAGCTCTCCTCTCTGTGCCGAGTTCACTCGACACTTGTTGCCTGTCACTCGGAACCTTCATGTACCAAGCAAGTGCTGAGTAATTTTTGGCACTCGACACCTTCCTGTGCCGAGCACTTTTTCTTAAGTGCCGAGCAACCTGCCACTCGGCACCATCATGTGCCAAGTAAAAGTGGCACTCGTCACCTTCCTGTGCCGAGCAAATTTTAAGTGCCGAGTATAAATTGTTTTAGGTTTAGGGTTGTGAGTTGAAATTTTTAATCTATATTTCTCACATGGTATCAGAAATTTGAGGCCCCACATCCAAAGTGAGTTAGGGCATTTGTTTTTCTTGGGATATTTATCATGGTAGGAGATGTAGGAAAGATATGGCAGCGGCCACCATCATTTGATGGGCAAAATTATGATACATTTGCAAAGAAAATGAAAACAATTATGGTAGCAAATGATTTGTGGGAGTTTGTGGTCAATGGATTCAATGATGTGACTGATCCAACTTAGTATGTTGCTCTCACAAATGCATAGAAGACTCATTTGAAAGAGTCAAGGAGGAAAGATGCTAAGGAATTAAGTCTTATTGAAGTAGCAATGACAGAGACTATATTCCCAAAGATTGCAGCAACAAATTACGCAAAGGAAGCATGGGATATCCTTGGGACAAACTTCAAGGGGACTGATAAAGTCCACACAGTTAAGCTGCAGAACATTAGGAGGGAGTTTGAGAACCTTGAGATGAAGGAAAATGAATCAGTTGTAGACTTCAATTCAAGGACCTCCAATGTGATCAACCAATTGAAGTCAAATGGAGAAGACTATCAAGAGCAGAGGATAGTGGAGAAGATATTGAGGAGTTTACCTCATAAATATGACCATTTGGTCATGACAATAGAAGAGGCAAAAGACCTCACTACTTTGACAATGGATGAGTTGATGGGTTCTCTTCAAACCCATGAGTATAGGATCAATAGATCCACATATTCTTCTACCCAAGAGCAAGCATTCAAGGCTCAATCAAATCTAAGAGGAAGGGGGAGAGGAAGAAATGGCTCAGGTAGAAACTCCAGAGGCAGAGGCCGAGGTAATGGAGGACAAAGAAATGTTGCAGCAGAAAGTTCAGGAAGAACAGATGGAGCAAGTAGCTCACAAAATACTTCAAGAGGAGGTAAGAAAAACTACAACTCAAATAAGAGTAATGTAGAATGCTACTATTTTCATAAATATGGGCATTATGCAAATGAATGCTAGAAGAAGTAGAAAGATCAGTTAGGACAAGCAAATGTGGCTGATGTGAATATGGGAAGTGAAAACACTGCCTTCATCATGTGTAATATTGGTGAAGAAGGAAGCCCTGAGGTTTGGTACCTCGACAGTGGATGTAGCAACCAAATGAGTGGTAATGAAACCTTGTTTTCATTCATTAACAAGAGTTTCAAATTAGAAATTAAGATGGGTAACAATGGAACCCTACCAGTTGTGGGCAAAGGATCTATTATGGTCCGCACCAAGAAAGGTGAGAGAAGGGAAATACAAAATGTGTATTTCACCCCTAGTATGAAGCACAATTTGATGAGCATTGGTCAGCTCATTCAAAATGGATACAAAGTGCTAATGGAGAATGACATGTGTGTCATTCAAGAAAAGGATGGGAGCAAGAACTTACTTGTAGCAGTTCAAATGACCAAGAACAGAATGTTTCCCTTGAGGATTGAGACATGTTTCTCATCTCAAGTTTGTGCTTCACCTCCCACACAATCAGCTCTAAAGAGTGTGATTGAAGACCCCTCACAGCTATGGCACCTCAGGTATGGTCATCTTGGCTATGCTGGTTTAAATTTATTGTCAGATAAAAGAATGGTAGAAGGTTTGCCACATGTAGGAAATTCTTGTGACAAGTGTGAGGCTTGTATTTTGGGTAAGCAAAATAGGCTTCCCTTTAATGCTAAAAATTCTAGGAGGGCTAGATATCCATTAGAGTTAGTGCATACTGACCTAGTCGGTCCTATGCAAGTTACTTCCATTGTGGGGAGTACTTATTTCATGACATTCATTGATGATTTTAGTCATAGGACATGGGTGTATTTCTTAAAGAATAAATCTGAAGCATTTGAAAAATTTGTAGAATTTAAAGCTCAGGCTGAAAGAGAATGTGGACACTATATCAAGGTCCTTAGATCATATAGAGGAGGGGAGTATACCTCCAATTCTTTTGTAAATTTTTGCAGAAAACATGGAATAAAGAAAGAGCTCACAGCTAGCTATACACCATAGCATAATGGAGTGGCTGAAAGAAAGAACAGGACCATTGTTGAAATGGAAAGGAGCATGATGAAAGAGAAAGGTCTCCCAACTAAATTTTGGGGAGAGGCTATGGAAACAGCAGTTTACCTAATTAATAGGTGTCCTACAAAGGCAGTCCATGATAGAATTCCAATGGAAGCATGGTCACGAAGAAGATGGAAAGTTGAACACCTAAGGGTGTTTGGATGTGTTGCATATGCACATGTGCCTAAAGAGCAAAGGCAAAAATTTGATGACAAAGGTGTGAAATGCATTTTCACAGGGTATAGCCTAGAATCAAAGGCATACAGATTGTATGATCCATTGAACAACAAGATGATGCTTTCAAGAGATGTGAAATTTCTTGAAAATCAATCTTGGTATGGTTCAGCTGATGAGTCACTGAGCACTTCTAGTAAAGTGCCAATTATGAGTGAAGAGGATGTTGATGAACAGCAAGAAGAAGGAGCAAATAGAAGAAAAGGCAAGCAAATTCAAACATTGTCGAGCTCCTCTAGGCATGACCGAGTGTTAGTGCCGAGTACTAGTGAAAATCGAGCTAGTCGGCAATGCAACAGCAATGAAGATTCTAATCCCACACTCTCCTCCCTATTACCAAGAAAGACCAAGAGTCTTAGGGAGATATACCAAGATGAAAGGTATGAAGATTATGATGAGAGTGTTAATTTTGCATTATTTTCTCATAGTGATCCAGTATATTTTGAGGAAGCTATTAAGGAGAAGAAATGGTGTAATGCCATGGATGAGGAAATAGATGCCATAGAAAGGAATGAGACATGGGAGCTAACTGATTTACCTCCCAAGAAGCAAGTGATTGGAGTGAAATGGGTCTATAAGACCAAATGCAATGCTGAAGGCAAGATTGATAGGCATAAGGCAAGGCTAGTAGTCAAGGGCTACAAAACAGTAGTATGGCAAAGATTATGATGAGACCTATGCCCCAGTTGCAAGAATGGAAACCATGTGTGCTGTCATAGCAATTGCAGCTCAACACAAGTGGAAGGTATTTCAAATGGATGTGAAGTTCGCTTTCCTATATGGTGTATTGAAAGAAGAAGTGTATGTGGAGCAGCCACCTGGTTATGAAGTTGCAAGTGAAGAGAATAAAGTATATAGATTGAAAAGAGCTCTTTATGGGCTCAAGCAAGCTCCATGGGCATGGTACAGTAGGATTGACTCATATTTGATGAGCAATGGCTTTAGAAAAAGCAATGGTGAGCCCACTCTTTACATTAAGGCAGCAGATGGTAATGTATTGATTGTTCTCTTGTATGCAGATGACTTAATTTTTACTGGTGATGATGAGAATCTAATTGGTGAGTTCAAAGAGGTGATGAAAAGTGAATTTGAAATGACAGACCTAAGTCTCTTGAAATACTTTCTAGGCATAGAATTAAAACAAATGCATGATGGCATCTTCATCTCTCAAGAAAAGTATGCAGGGCAGATCTTGGAGAGATTCAAAATGCAGAACAGTAAGGCAGCCCCCACACCAACAACAGTAGGTCTAAAGTTGAGAAAGGAAGATTCTAGCAAGAGAGTGGATCCAACATTATACAAGAGTATGGTTGGAAGTCTAATGTATTTGACAACAACTCAGCCAAACCTAATACATGTAGTAAGTCTGATTTCTAGATTTATGAAAACACCAAGGGATTCCCATTGGCAAGCGGGAAAAAGGATCCTAATGTATGTGAAAGGTACCAAGGGATTTGGGATTTTGTACACTGCATCAAATGATGATTTCAAGTTGGTGGGATACACAGATAGTGATTGGGCTAAAAGTTTAGATGGTAGGAAGAGCACTTTCGGATACATGTTTCATATGGGATTGGGTACAATTTCATGGGCATCCAAGAAGCAACCTATTGTTGCTCAATCTACAGCAGAGGCTAAATACATTGCAGCAAATGCAGCAACATGTCAAGCAATTTGGCTAAGGAGGATCTTGACAGATTTGAATGAAAGGCAAGAGGATGGAACCATAATTTACTATGACAACATCTCTTCAATTGCATTGTCTAAGAATCCAGTCTTCCATGGGAGAAGCAAGCATATAGAGATTAGATATCACTTCATCAGAGAGTTGGTGGAGAACGAAGATATCAAAATTGAGTATTGCAAGTCTGAGCAGCAGCTAGCAGATATTTTCACCAAGCCATTAGGCATTGGAACTTTTATGCACCTAAGACAAAGTCTTGGTGTAGTTGATTTGGATTAGCAGTGATCCTTGTTTGTGGGTCTTAGGAAAAAGGGGGAGTGTTGGAAATAAACGTCAACACTTGCTGTTTGTCCTCGAGCCCCATGCCCATCTACCCTGTTAGGTCACTGCAGGCATTCATTTTGCTAGGTGAGATTTTTTGAATCTGGAAATGAGAGGGAAAAACATTTTAGGTCAGAAGACAAAAAGGAATGTTTCTACATTCATTCTAAGATCAAGTGCAGATCAAGTAGAGCAGAGAAGTTGCAGAGAAGAGTACTGGAAGAAGATTAGCAGATCCTGTTGTCAGAGTGCAGAGAAAGAAGTTTTTATATTTCGTGCTTGCAATTGCATGTCTTCTCTCTGATCATTTTGTAAGTTTATTGTTCATTGGATTCGATCTGTGAAGCAATGATTGCTCCAGGCATTTTTGTATGTAGCCATTAGAGCTGCAAGTTTAAAGTTTGAAGTATCGAAGTCATTTGAAGTTTTAGGGTATATTTAGGGTTTTTTGGTTGAAGTTGAATGCTCCCAGATCTTGTATTGTTTTAAATCAAAGTTAAATACTAAGCAAGCAGGCATACTCGGATCTATTGTTCTTCCTCTCTACATTGCATTTGAGAATATCTTTGTTGAATATTTTCAGTTCTGAGTCTCTGGTTTTAGTCGTGAAAAGTTTCACGTGATATCTTGGTCGGTCGACTTGGTCCCTGTTTCTCCAGAGTGCAAGCCGAGCTCACTCGACACCTTCCCTTGCCGAGCTCTCCTCTCTGTGCCGAGTTCACTCGGCACCTGTTGCCTATCACTCGGCACCTTCATGTGCCGAGTAATTTCTGGCACTTGGCACCTTCCTGTGCCGAGCACTTTTTCTTAAGTGCCAAGCAACCTGCCACTTGGAACCATCATGTGCCGAGTAAAATTGGCACTCGACACCTTCCTGTGCCGAGCAACTTTTAAGTGCCGAGTATAAATTGTTTTAGGTTTAGGGTTGTGAGTTTAAATTTTTAATCTATATTTCTCACACTTTTCAGTCTATATGTCCTGGGGAATGGTGTTGCTAGAGATTGGAAAAATCTATTGAATAAGGATAAGCGTGAACCTAGCATAAAGAACCACACATGGTGAAAGTTTTCAACGTTTTAGGCTTTGGGAAGGATGAAAGGTGTGGGAAAGACATTGATTTTGATACTTTTGTTGGAGCTCTAGATGAGGCGATGAAGGAGTGTTGCCTATCTTTTAGGCAAATGAGATCTTTGTCACCGCTTTCATAGTTTCTTAGTGAGAAGAGCTAACAAAATCTGATACAATGGAGTTTTTTCCACTGAGTTGGAAAAGGGGGCTTTAGTAGAGGAGGAAGTCAAGAGTTCAATTCCTACCAAGCAGTGGAATGACTTTATGTTCAGAAGCGCTAGTGAGCAGCGGGCGAAGAGTAAGGACAAGGTCACAAAGATATTAAGAAAAGCCCATAATAAGTTAACAACTCAAAAATCCAAGAAGGAACAAAGAAACATTGTCCATAAACAAATAAACGTAATGCAGGAAAATAGATTCAGTCCTTAACTTGTTAAGCTCCATTGCAAACTTGGTTCACCTGATGAGAATGGCCAAAACACAGAAAAATTCCTCCACCCAATGAAAAAGACCCAAATACAATGAGTGCGCACCAGTATTTTGTCAAAAATTTGGGTGCCACACTTTTCACGGATCTGAAATATTATGTTCTAGAAAAGTAAAAATGGATTAGGAATGGACATTTGATATTCCATCTATTTGGGTGGAACAGAAAATGCTCATTTTTAACAAAAAAAACTAGCATATATATTCTTATTATAAATTCCCATTGGATGCACCCAAACAAAGAATTAAAAATTGTAAGAATTTATCAATGACTATTCCATTCTAATTCTTGCTGCCAAACGGTTCTAAGTGCTTTGTCTATGCTTTAACTTTGCATGCATATGTCAAAAAAGAATGGTACATGGTTTTGATACACCAGCTACAACTCAATTTGAAAAAAGAATGGTACATGGTTTTGATACACCAGCTACAACTCAATTTGAAAAACATATGTAGTTTGGTTTATATGGTTTTGTATCCGTACTAAAAAGTTCAGTACCCCCAAAAATTTAACAATAAAATCAATTTGAAAAACATATGAAGTAGTCTGATTTATATGGTTTTGTATCCGTACTAAAAAGTTCAGTACCCCCAAAAATTTAACAATAAAAGCATAATCTGTGTTCTTATTTGTTCCTTCTTAACTGGTTTTTCTTTTGTGGGCATGTAGAGATGGCCAGTGGAATATAGCAAGGACATGAATGGCTATACAGAATATACATAAGAACAATCATAGACATTGGACCCAATGTTGTGTTAGAGATAAATCTCCATGAGATAGCAATTTTGTGGAGAACACCTTTGGAGAGCCCTCTTCTTTCATTTCATACTCTCTACGTTATATTCATAATTTTTTGATTCTAAATTGAAATTTGAAAAGATGAAATGAAATTGGTGTTGTCTATATGGGGGAGAGAATAATGAAGGTGAAGAATTTAGTGGGAACAGAAGAGGGAGGTGAGGCATCAGACAATTGTGGAGAAACCAAGTGAGACATGGAAATTGTTTGGGGAATTTGGGAAACGGGGAATTGTAATGGTTGGGTATTTTCAATGGGCATAGAAGTCATGGGAAATTAGCAGAGGGAGATGAAAGAAGATCAAGGAGAGACATTGCACGAGAAGATTGTGCTAGAAAATCGTACCAATGTTTTCTTCGATAAAAGGGGGAGAAATTGGATTTGATCCATGAATGACTATGGTGCAATCTATTCCTATAACTAAAAGCATCCTCTATGTGCATGATTGTAACATAAAGTAGATATGGAATCGGTTGCAATGAGCTCCCCCATTCTTTGTTTAAGCTTCAACATGCACTTCTGTAGAAATATTTTCTCATGTTCAATTGAGTTGTATCCACAGTAACCCCTGCTTCTTGCTAGGATTTTACGGAACATATAATTTCAAAAGAAGTATAATCCCATTTTCATGAAAGTTGGAAGAGAAACAAGTTTACACAAAATCAGATAAACAAGATAGAAATCAGTTGCAAATTAAAAACAAAACATCTTAAGTCTTTCGGAACACACCTTCAGTGTAATTTCGCTCACTGTGTTGCTCCATGGCTTTTGGACAAGACGATCCTCTTAGAGGTCATTAAGTATGGCTGCAACGTTTGGAATTCTTACATTTTTCTAAAAATCATGTGAGCATCCCTTATTATGCCAATTTTTGATGGAGTGAATGCGTTAGCAGCTCTGTGTCTGAATGTACCACTGGAAGCTACATGTCGCAATGCAACTGTCTTAGCAGCTCACTGTCGAAACATGGTCGCGGCAACTCTAATTCTGTAAGCAGCATCTTGGTGTCAAATTTATGGTAAAGATACTACTTACATAATTATTATCTTTTAAAGTTTTTGTAAGTGAATAGTTTAACATATTTCGTTCTTTGGCACCTGCACATTTGCGTCATTTTATTTTAATAGGAAATTAAATGTATTTTTAAAAACAAGAGCTGCTATGTAGCTAGAGTCCTGCTTATGTTAAAAATAGAAATGGAAGGTTTGATTATTTAGTTCTTGTTGTAATGTTATAATGTTTAGAAAGTGATAGTATTAGTTTTCACTTATGTATGTATACATTTAGTTAATATATGAAGAATCACACATTAGTTTAATCACATTGTAACAACAAAGAAAGAGTCAATTAGTAGTTATATGAATGAGTGTGCAAAGAGCATGGAAGAATAAAATAAATCAATCCTATGAAGTCTAACACTTAAAACATGGAGACAACTAACTTGAAATACATTGACAAACAAATCTTGCATTAGAATGTGATTCAAAAAATAATTTACATAAATTCATGTTTGTGCCATGGTGGCATTTTGTGCCATGTTTCCACCTTTTAGTGAATACTTATATTGGATAAACTAAAATTTTGAAGCATTCAAAAGATTTAGAGTGCATAGAGAATCTTGATATGAATAGTTATATGTGGAATTTTCTTTGTGACATGTTTAACTTCAATGCTTCTTGTGACATCAAACTACATATGTTCAACTTATTTAGAAAAGTTAAACTTTGTAGATAGTGATGCAGTTTACAAATTTGTTGGCCAAAATTGAGTTTGAACCAAACCCTAGATTATCAAAACTACAATACTCTTACTTTGGGCAATCTATGATTTCTCAAAAATTAAATGGATTTGAAAGTGAAAATTTTACAAAGGTTCCATGAAATTTTTATCTATCCTCCCCATTGATATTAACCCTTTTAATTATTCTATGATTTAAAAAAATATATACACACATACAATCTGCTCCTTATAAATATAACTTTTAAGACCATTCTACAATTTTAAAATGAAACAAGAAAGCTATGAGACTTCTAAACTCAACATGACTATGGGCATGCACTATAGTCCATTGTATTCTAAATACATCCAACAAGAGGATCCAATTTTCTAAACTTGAAAAAATGAAAATTTAAAAGCCCCATCACAAAAATATTCAACATTAATGTATGAAAACATACAATGTCAAGATGCAGACATGAAGTATACACATTATTTAACATTAGTGATAGCATTAAAGAAGGGCATGATAGCCACATAATAACTAAAACAGATTGATAATGGAAAGATGCAATCTCTTGAAGACTAGACATGTTGACTACAACCCACAATGGATGCAAGTAATTATCTTTTTAAAGGTATAAGTAGGACTAAGCACTACTCATATGAGGGAGGGGGTGGCAATTAAGAACACATATACAAAGAGATAAGAGCATATTGGAACCACGATAAGGAGAACCACAAGCCAGTCACACATAGTCGGTTAGTTACCATTTACAGTAGGAGACTCGCAAAATGCTACAATCAATGTTGATGGATAAGGGCATATTTTTAGGATAATCAATTCACATCAGACTTAATAGAGAAGCATATGCAAGAAAACCCAAACAAAATATTCAGAAGCTTGTAAACATTTCACAGTAGAAAATAATATCAGTTTGGGAAAATAATGGAATAGATATTAGATAAAAATCATGAGGGAAAATCGATTCAAGCATGAAATAGAAATGAAGGTAAAAATTAATCTAATGGAGAAGTATATGACAGCCACGCAGTGTGTTGGTAAACAGATTTGTCACAATAGAATTTTCCCAACGGAGTGTGTGGCAAACCATTCACAATAGTTCGAGAGGCCCTTGGTATGTGGCCTTCCTCTACGTTTAGAAGGGTAGCTCCCTCGTATGATATAATTTTTAAAGGATTTTCAAATAAAGAATTTAAAACTTCAAAGTTCAAGAGAAAGTCATCCAAGATGAATGCACCACAGGCCCTCGTGACCTTCTTCGGTAAACAAGGTTCATAACAATGGTGATCAAGAACTACACTTGAAGGCAACCAGTATTACCAAGTACATTTTTTATCATTCGAAAACATTCGCTTAACATCATGAGAATGTCTACTACTGCATATAATGATTTGGATTTTGAAATAAGAAACCCAAAGCACATCTCATTTCATTTTCTTGCACCAAGAAAGCAATAGAGATTTTTCAATTCAGAGATAAAAAGTGTACATACTTTCCAAAATTTATCCCTAGATCAAAATTTCAGCATAGTGTTCCCTTATTTTTCCAACCAAAAAGTCCCTTTACAATGCTAAAAGATGTCCTTATATAGACTTAGAGGTTAATAACTACCTCTTCGTGGTTAATAACCACCTCCAAAATACATAATTTTGGAAGGTTAATTAACCTCAAGAAAATTAACCTATAGAGGGAAACTTGCAAAAAAAAAACTTTAGCTAGAGTTCCTAAGGAAGTTTACATATACAATCATTGATTCTTTTAGCTACTAACTCTATCTACCCAGGCACAATTGATCTATCCTGGAAAGCCCTGTAAGCATCTAGGATGATTATCATTGATTCATAGTTCAGAATGAACACATTTTCCATCCCGAGTTTGGCTGTGAAGTATCTATCTTGAATTTCTTTTGACTCTTGTCGATAGGCTGAAATGTTACAATCTCTTAGACTAACTGGAACCAGGCTAAGCTTCATCATAGTTTCAGCATCTGATACATGGCTTTCTATTTTTGAATGAATCTGAACACTGAAGGAATCAATGAGAAATTGACAATCAACATGCTGAAGATCACTTACTGGCACCCCATTTGTGATAGTAGAGATTAATTCATTTGTACCTTTTGTTTTTAGTTGCTCCAAAGAAGCTATTAGCTTTTCGAACTCAATGATCCCTTTGTTGATGTTTATCACCTTCCAACCAACACTTTTACCCTAGATACATGTTTGGTTATCATTTGGATTAGCAATAATTTTCTCAAGAAATAGGGTGCTCATATCTAACTTGGCCATTTATTTTAATTCATCAGCTACTTTTTGCCAGTTGGATTTATGTTCCTCGCTACTTTCCAACTCTTTAAAAATTTCCTCTATCTATGCTATGGCTTTCCTATTTATCTCTTTTACCCCAGTTATAAGTTTTGAAGCATCCTCTATCATCCTGTTTATCCAAGCTTTGATCATTATACTATGTGACTTGTGTTTGTCGATTCTTTCAACAACAGTATGATCCAAAATACCATCAGGACCTACTAAAATCGACGGAGTGACCACGGCTTGGGCATTAGAAGGATTCCTGATTGAATTAATATAAGCTACCATCATCTGAACTTGTTCCTTGAGTTGCTCTTTGGATCTTTATTCTTCCTTCACCCTTTACAACATCTGAGCGACAATCAGTTCAAAATTTTGAAACTCTCTTTCTACAATAGAAGGACCAAGATCAACCTTTTCTAGAATGAAGTCTGATTCAGATGCTTCATCAATACTCTTTTCAATTATAGGCTTGGCTAATTCCACACACAAGTTGCTTGAAGTTTCATCAATAGCTAACTTGGACATCACCTTGGTCTTCTTCACCTTAGGAGGCTTTTGAAGAATACTAGAGATCACATCAAATGGAGGTGGGACCATTTGAACAACTTTCTTCCTCTTCTGAAGACTATCCTGGAACCACGAATGTGTAATTTCTGAAGCTTGCACATTACTTGTTATATTTTCAGCAACCATCATTAAGTCTTCTGAATTAGATAACAGGTTATCTAATTGCGTGATGTCTATTATTGGCATATCAGGAGAAGGGTGACTCAAGTGAGGAATCGCTACATCATGAGGGGATGTAACAGGGACATGTGATTTAGCAAATTGAGGAGTTATTTGATCTTTTTCACTGGATTCATTCCCTTCCTGATTCATTCTACCTTTCATTCTTGTCCTTTTTCTTTTGACTGTAAACTTATCCGGCTGATTCAGATCTTCATCCCGATCTTGAGCACCTATATCCAGTTGTTACATCTTCTCACTAGAAGTTGCCTCTATCACCATCCGAGATGATTCCCCTTTATTATTTCTCCTCTCTTTACCTTGAAATTCACCAGTTGCTTTTTCAGCTCTGACTTTACTGATCCAGTCTCTTGTCCTTTTAAGAACAAAGGCAGTCCTTTCCTCCAAGCTTTTTAACTCTAGAATTGACCAATCAATAGGAGGGAGATCTAGCAATTCAATTTTCTCATAATAGTAAGGATCGACCAAAGAAACCCCATCGTCATCTACACCTGTCACATCAATATCCAACTTGAAGTCTATCACCTGCAGTATTGTAAGCCACATCTAATCTCTCTTCCTAACTTCGAAGTCATTTTCACAATCCTCCCAAAAGTCTTCTAGAGCCAGGAAGTGACCAAGACTGGGATTTAACTTTAATTCATTCACTCCATAGCCCTTACTTTCAAAAGGGAAACACATCGTGTAAGGATGCAAATTTATTGTGGCAATAGATCTTTCAATGTTCCTGGCATCTGATGTAGTATCAAAACTATAATATCTGATGCCGATAGGAAAAGCTATTTCATCTATCCTCCTATTCCTATAAAGTTTATTGATTTGATTAATTTGCCTGCACATTTTAATTAAGACCAGTTTATCATCAACAAATCTAGGTAGCATCAGTGGACACCCATCATACACAGCTAACCTGATATAAGTAAACTTCAAGAATTCTATGAAAACACTTCCATATTTTTGTACTTTCATCACTGCTTCCGATGAAATTCTGATTCCAATGTTTCCTTGAATTTCCCTTAATGTTAGCATGGTGAATGCATCATTCACTCTTCTAAAATGGTGCATGCTATTATCATACTGAATTTGAGGAAGATGATTATAAATGATGGTTGTGTCATCATAAACGCCCTACCGATTAAGTCCTTGCCAACCTTTGGTGCTTGCGATAGCATAGAAGAGATATAAAGTAATCTAAAAGTAGTCATTTTCTTGAAGTCTCATGAGTTGTCTATGTAGTGAGTCACTGGTAATTTTAGCCCAATAAATAGTTTTTTTCCTTCACAGATCATGTTGATAAATAGGAACATCCAACCTTCAAACTCGTGTGAGTCTCGAAGACCAACGATCCTGCTTAGTAAGGTCACCATGTTTGCCACATCTTCTTTTAACAATGACTTGTGAATGGATTTTCCTAATTGAGATTTCCCTTTTCTTGGTTGTGAGAACCATGAGCTGGGAATGGTGTTTAAACATTGAGTTTGATTTGCAGTAAAATACTCCTGGGCAGTTCTCAGATTGATGCTAGCATATTGCATCCAGGTAGGCAATCGAAAAACACTAGCAATAGAGGTAGGATCTAGATTAACAATTAATTTATTGTTCGATGAAATAACTTCTCTAGTATTCAGATGATAAGCCTTCATGCACTCCAATACCAAGTCTGGGCACTGTGCTGAAATGGGGTGTCCACCTGCTCGGGCTAAGCCACTTTCTCATATCCTTTCGGCTAATGGGGTCGTTTCTTCATTTACAAGAGATGAATATAAGTCTTGAAGGTAAACACTTCCTAAAATGTTACCACCAACATCCGTAAGCATACTTTTTAAAACAAGAGCATAATCCGGCCTTTGATACTTGTACTTCATGATTGATTATCAATCTTTCTTTCAACTATGGTGGATGTCTTCAACTCCGCACTACATTCTTTATTTCTAGCTGAATTTGAGTGACGTAATCAATGAAGCTTCCAAGGCTACAGGTCAGGAACGAGCATTTCATTTTGTCAAGCATTTTGCATGCTTCCCTAGCACTCTATATGTTCTATTCATGCTCACCACCTCTTTTTTTAAATTTTGACATTATGTCAAACAAGTTAAGAGCAATCTCAAGTATTGCAAACATTCTGCCATGAAAGCTCTTAAGAAGCCTTCCCTGTCAGCACCTTCAAGGTTGAGATCTGGCGATAGAATGAACATGTGACATATAAATATTTTAAGAAATCGGAGGCTCAGTTTCCTTTTCTTTAAACTATCTTTGCCCTGCTAGCTTAAAGATGATAATGCACTCTTTTGTGCATGCTGTGGTAATCTGAAAATCCATTGTGAATGTATTATATGTAGTCTCATTATCAATGAGTGTAAAACATCAATGAGTGTGCAACGATCAAAGGAGAATTGGAAAATATTTTTGGTTCACCCAATGCAATTTGAGAGAAGTCTTTTACAAGATCATTTGTCTTGTTCGCGTGGATGAGAACAGACATTTCTCTGAACAGGTCGCAGTACTTTGAGAGACCAACTTTGTCCAGGATAGTGTGCAATAATGGTCATGATATCATCCTGGTGGTATTTTCTATAGTGTTGGTGAGTTGATATATATACATGTATCACTATCTATCCATAGGTTATATAGATGCGTGCCACAGAATCCAACTACCTAGCATGGATAGCTTGTCTATGAGTTCTGCAATAATATATGGGTATGACTTCACCTTCTCAAAACAAAACTTCTCATACATCAACCCACATATCACTACATCTTGTCCATATTATACTCCAAGAAGATCTGCTACGAATTGTTTTGCTGTTGCAGATTGGTGCCAAGGATTAGTTTTGATGTTTCCCACTAGTTGAGGTCCTTCGATAGGTGAATCTGGTGCAACTTCTTTTAGACCATACCCAACAAGTTCAAATAGAAAGGGCTCGGCCTCCAAGTATTCCAAATTTAGAGGGAATCCTACTAAATCTACACCCCACTTTGAACTTTCCCTGGTACACAACTTCCATTTTGCTTGTGTGACTTCTCATGGAAGAATTTAAAATAAGTTAGAGAGATTTTCATACAGGTTAGTAACCGTCTCAAAGAGGTTAAGAAATACATATTTTGGGAGAGGTTAGTTAACCCACTCCAAAATGCGTGTTTTGAAAGTTATCATTAACCTCTTGAGAGGTTAAGAAAAATGCATTTTTGGAGTGGTTAATTAACCTACTCCAAAATGCGCAATTTGAGAGTTATCATTAACCTTCTAAGAGGTTAATGGATAATGATAGACTCGAAAACACATATTTTTGGGCTCAACATTAACTTGCTATAAGTTTGAGCTCAGAAGCCAGATTTTAAAAATTTCAAGTGCTGGGTGGAGCTGGGAAGAAGCCGGAGACATGAAGATTCATAAACTCACAAAGATTCAGAGATAAAATCACCAATTGAAACCTTAAAATTGGGAAATTTTCAAAAATTAACCAACGTTTATAAAATTGAAAGAATTTTATAACCGGGCAACAGCTGGCTCTAACTGGGGACAAGGACTATACAGGACAAAGCTTGAATCTACAATGAATAAAATAATGCCTTATCCATTGGGTCTATAAAATAGAGTCAACTAAGGGACCAATTTACAAAAGAGGGAACAAACACCAAAAATGAGACAACAGGAAGGAAGAACTAAAGCAACACAAACTGATAGGAGCACACCAAAAATAGGACAACTTATATACAAAAAGGTGTACAAACACCTTCTACTGATGATAATGCTTTAGATGTTGCCCATTATAAGGTAAGGGCAACTGGGTACCACTCAGGTATGACAAGATAAAAGAATTCTTACCACATACTTCTTTAATCTGGAAAGGGCCTCTCCATAAAGAGTCAAATTTTCCATGTAAGCCCTTTGGTTCTCTGCATTTATCCCAAAGCAAGACAAGATCACCTACTTGAAAAACCCTCTGCTTAGCCTTTTTATCAAATAACTTCTTAACACGGGATTGATGTTCCTGAATTCTGTCTACAACCACCTCTCTCTCTTCTTCCAACTTTGTCAAATACAACATTCATTTTTCAAGAGCATCTTTGAATTCATGATTCTCAATAGCATTCTGTAATTTCAAGGTGGATAGTTCCAAAGGAAGAGGAAGAGCTGGCTCAATTCCATACAAGATCTCAAAGGGGGATAATCCTATTGCTCTCTTCTTAGTAGTACAATCTGCCCACAGTGCATCGTACAAGTGCTTGTGCCAGGACCTTTGATTAACATCTATCAATTTTTGCACAATCGTCGTAATATTTTTATTGCTTGATTCTGCCTAACCATTTCCTTGTGAAAAATAATCAAAGGAATGAGAGAGAATAACCTCATATTGATAGCAGAAGGATGATATCTCTTGGGAAGAGAAGTTGCTAGCATTGTCAATAGCAATTTTGTTCGGAACACCAAACCTAACCAGAATGTTTTGTTTGATAAAATTGCACACCACTTCTGAAGTTGTTTTCTTGACTGGGATCGCTTCCACCCACTTGGTAAAATAGTCAGTTGCCAACAAAATGTGAGAGTGTCCAGCAGTGGATGAAGGATGAATAGGACCAACGAAATCCAAACCCCATTGTTGAAAGGGTTCTTCAATTACCACTGGCTTCAAGGGCAGTGCTGCTAATTGGACTCTTCCTTTGAAGTATTAACAAGAATCACACTTTTTCACCCATTCTTTTGCATCTTTGAACATCCCGGGCCAGTAAAAAAAATTTCTCAAAATTTTGTAAGTCGTTACTGATGCTGAGTAATGACCTCCACATGCTTCATTATGAAATAACTAAAGCAACTCCTTTCTTTGTTCAGAATCAACACATCTCAAAAAAGTACCATCTATCCCTTTCTTGTATAAAGCATCACCCCAGAGAACATACTTTGCAGATTTCAATTTTAAGGTCCTGCTCTCTTTAGGTGATAAATAACTAGGACATTCTCCATATGTCAGAAAATAGGCAATATTTGAAAACCAATCGTCAACATTGCTAATGAATAAAACTAATGGCATTTCTTCGTCCATCTCTTCTTCACCTTTAGAAGATCCTTCTGCAATTTCCTTACACAAACCTTTTCCTCTGAAAAGCTTTGTAGGTTTGATATCAAGATCGTATTCTTGTACTTTAGCTATCTAGGATGCCCTTTTGTTCACACCAATTTCCTGTTGTGTCAGTATAGTCTTCACTACCGAATCAGGAACAAATACCTTGGAGTGAGAGTTTAGGATGTAGAACCTAAATTGTTTCACTGCTCTGACCAAAGCATATGCATTCTTCTTAATCAAAGAATATTTCAATTCATGTTTCTTAAGAGGGATGCTCATGAATGCTATCGGGGCCTCGGTATTGTCTTTTTCAGGTTGTGTAAGTATAGCAGATAAAGTGTTTTCAGATGCATAGCAATATAAATAAAAATCTTTAGAAAAATATGGATAAGAAAGGGTAGGGGCATTGGCAATTTCAGTCTTGATTTGTTCAAAAGAAGCCTTACCTTCTTTTGTTCACTTAAAATTTGTATTCCCTTTCATCATATCCACAATTGACTTTGTAATCTCAGAGAAGTCAGGCACAAACCTCCTTATGAAGTTTATCTGCCCAAAGAAAGATCTGACTCCTGGTTTACTCATGTGAAATGACAATTGTTGAATAGCTTTCACCCATTTAGGATCTATTCGAATACCCTCTTTAGAGACAATATGCCCTAGTAGTTTACTTTCAATCACCCCAAATATAGACTTCTTAGGATTTAGTGAGATGCCTTGAGTTTGACATCGATGCAATATAGCTTCGAGATGATGCACATGATCTCTTCTCTATTTTGAAAACACTGTAAGATCATCAAGGTACATCACAATAATCTTATTCTTGAAATCCTCGAATGAATGATCCATGGCCCATTGAAAGGTGGCCCCAATATTTATCGAACCAAAAGGCATACAATTGTAGGCAAACATAACCCATAGAGTGGTAAAAGCTACTTTGTGTTGATCTTCTGGTGCGACACTGATCTGGTTATAACTGGAGAAGCCATCTAGCATTGACATGAGTCCTGAGCCAGATACCAATTGTAGAATATGATGCATGATAGGGAGCCCATAATTATCCTTAAGTGATGCTTGATTCAAATTGCGAAAGTCAACACATATTCTTATCTCACCATTCTTCTTCCTGATAGGAACAATATTGGCTACCCATGTGGAATGGTGAATGGGATAAATAATCTTTGCTTTAAGCATCTTATCGACTTCATTGAAAATAGCATCAGCTACCTTGGGATTGAATTGCCTTTGCTTTTGCCAAAAGGGATTTGAACCAAGTTTCAAGGGAATCTGATGTTTAAATTTCTCATTCATGAATTCCTTAAGATCTTCATAACACCAAGCAAAAATGTCTTGGTAAGCATTTAACAACTTTGTGAATTCTTCTTTCTCTTGAGATGTCAAATCTTTCCCTATTAGGACCATCTTTGGGTTTTCCTCAAAACCAATATTTACTTTCTCATAACTCGAACAATTAGAAGGTTTAGTGTCTTCAGCTTTCTCTTTCCTTTTGTCTTCTTTATCAAAAAGACTCTCTAGGGTGACTAATCCTCTTGGAATAACGTTACCTTCCAATTGAATAACCTTAGGATCATCTCCTTGTTTTCCATTATGATTACGCGATCCTTGAAATTTTAGGTTTGAAAATGGAGGCCTTCCCTCGAGAAATGCAATTATTTGCCCATCATCATCAAAAACTTGCTAGTGTCGATCATTATCAGGCACACTGGGTCTATGAATCATCTCTACTGTGTAAACATCTCTTCTGAACTCAGGGTGAGGAATAAGTAGAGATGCAGAGACTAAAAGACAATCTGCTTTAGAATTTTGTTCATGAGGAATAGCATATAAAGAAAAAGCATCAAAATGCTCAATCTCATCCCACACTCTATTTCTATATGCCTTTAGTTTTGCATTCTTTTTTTGATATTGCCTCCGCACCTGGTTGACAATTAATTCTACATCTCTAGATACCTTGAGTTGCTTGATTCCCTTTTCTTTTGCATACTCAAGACCAAGTAGAAGGGCTTCATATTCCATGGTATTATTGGTGGTCTCAAAAGCTAACTTATAAGCCTTTGGAAATTTCTCTCCTTTCGGTGATATCAACACTATCCCAGTACCTGAACCAAAAGAAGAAGAACTTCCATCAAACTCCATTGACCATAATTCATTGGTTATATCAAGCATGAGAGACTTAGTTACATCTTCTTCAGTGGACATCATCATGTACGTTCCATGCCTAGTATCAACATACAATATTTCAGCTCTTGGATCATCTAATTTCAAAACTGTATATTTAGCTTTGGGTTCAGGGTCAAGCTTAACCTTTTTATTTCCAATCGGGATAAGGGCATGAGACATGTCCATCTTGATTTCACCACCAAGATCTTTGCAAAAAAGTTTGCTCAAAAGCATCCCATAACTAGCAAGAATATCAACAACTAGGATGTTCAATTTTAACTTCTTCTCAGGATGTGCTGCAAGTGCTACTTGAGCATCTTTCAACTGGCCAACTAGCGAGACTTGTTTTGCCTCCATAGAATACACTTTTCCAGAAGGTTTACTCAGAGAGAGACCCAAGGCATGTTCTACCTTTGAACGCATGACATTATCGGATGCACCAGAAGCAATGATACAATTACTTAACTTGCATCTAGCTATATAAAGAGAAACATAGAAAGGCTCAGGTTTGTCTGACAAAGACACTGCAACAAAATATTCTTTCTCAGTCATGGGCCCTTCCAAATTACCTTCTGCTTCTAGAGAAACTCTCGATTCATGATTGATAGTGATCTCAGGTGAGCGTTTTCCTTTACCAACACATTGGATCAACCTTTCTAATTGATGAGGGTTGGCTTTTAGGTAATCCAACTAAGAAATTTGTACTTTGGTCTTCTTACAGTGATCAATAAAATCAAAAGGGTCTTCAATGATAGGAGGAGTTTTACCCTTATCTATCTCCTTTTCTTGTGAAGGTTCTTCCGGAGTATGCTTACGAGACAAAATCCTCTTAGCAGTCTCATCAAAAGCTTTTTCCTTTGCTTGTTTAATCCACTTTTCTTCCAATCTTTGTCTCCAACTTGGTGTAGCCACATTGCAAGAATGATTTTTAATATCTTTGGCTTTGTCGTCATTAGATTCATATTCCAGAAAGTTAATAGAAGAGGTCCCAACAGTGGGTTCTATTACATCTTCAAGAGCCACATATTCTTCTATCTTCTCCATAGTCAAATGCATTTGCATGAATCTAGCCATCTCAGGACAGTTTGCACCATCATGATCTATTTTTAGATGAAAATCACACATAGCAGCTTGTTTACCAGATGATGAGGGATGTTCGATGGCTAATCTTGGTGTTGATTAGGGTAGCCATTTAATTTGTCTATTTTGCTGATATGGCATATAATTCCTCCTTGGAATATCTTGATACAAAGGCGGAGGATTATGAGGCAACTGCCTTTGAGTTGTAACAAATCATTAACCAATTTTTGATATAAAGGATTAGTGGTAGTGATAGGGGCTTGTTGACCTTTTCCCTTTTGTAGATCACGACTCCATTTTCCTGAACTAAGCAAGTCATCTTCCACCTCGATAGCCAAAGTTTGCGTGGCTTGTATGGTAGTGGGTCTTGTCCTTCGTATTTGAAAGCTTACGTCAGAAGGTTGAGCACTAATGAAGAAAGTCATTTGATTGTCTTCAGTGGGTCTTTTGTTGATAGGAATTTGATTTACCATCTGATTAAAATGAGCAATGAATTCTTGCATGGGCTCATGAATTTCCTTCTTCATCTAAGTCAACTAGGAAAGGAGCAAATGTTCATCTTTAGCAGTCTTAAATCTCCTTTTGAAAGCTTGAATCAAAGTTACCCATGAAGTAATTGATCCAGCTGGTAGCTATCCAAACCATTTAGCTGCGGCTTCAGTGAGTGTTTCAACAAAAAGATGGACAAAAACATCTTTATGTTGAATTGCAAGAACCCCGCTTGCTATAAAGAATGCACTTATATGTTGATCAGTGTTGACTTTTTTGTCACCGAAAAACTTGGGAAGAATTTTTTGAGAACCAACGGGCATGTCATGTAATTGGTTCCCTAAATCTAGAGGACCAATAGCAGCTCCCCATGGGACTAGTGGTTGCGGTGCTTGATGTGCCATGGTCGAAAGAATGATATTCAAGGGCTAAAAATTTATAGCTAAAGGTACAAGAGTACCAGGTAGAATCAAATATTGAAAGGCTGCAGGAGAAACAGTAGCCTTAGTTGGTGAAGAAGACCTACTAACAAACTTGACCTTTTTCTTCTTCTTAGGAGTAACTGGCTTAAAATCTAACTTCTGAAGGGCTTCAAAATCTTTGTCTACCAAACCCTTTTTTCTATCAACCCACGTGTATGGTCTATCAGCCAGCTTAATGGTTATTATTTATTTTCCCTTAAATATGACCAAGATTATGTCTGTTTCTTCCTGGAATGACCACTATTCTTTCAATAACTACAATGTTCTGACCAATAGGGGCTCTTCGCAAGATTTCTCTGAACTCTTCTTCTTCTTCTTGAACTTGATTCACTTGATGATATTCCTATGCACTTCATCTACACCTCCAGGCTAGAGTGTTCAAGTCTGAGATGATATCTTCCTAGGTGTCCTGAAAGCCAAGGTTCGGTTGGAGAATAGAAAAAATGTTCTCATGCGGAAGCACCATTGTGCTTCATTACAGGAAACTGTTAGTCCTTTCTCATTCAGTCTCCCTAGTAGAGTCACCAAAAATATGTTGTTAAATAGATTTGTCACAATAGAATTTTCCCAACGAAGTGTGTGGCAAACCGTTCACAACAGTTGGAGATGCCCTTGGTATGCGGCCTTCCTTTGCGTTTAGAAGGGCAGCTCCCTCGTATGATATAATTTTTAAAGGATTTTCAAATAAAGAATTTAAAACTTCAAAGTTCAAGAGAAAGTAATCCAAGATGAATGCACCACACACCCTCACAACCTTCTTCGGTAAACAAGGTTGATAGCAATGGTGATCAAGAACTACGCTTGATGGCAACCAGTATTACCAAGTACATTTGTTATCATTCAAAAAAATTTGCATAACATCATGAGAATGTCTACTACTACATATAATGATTTGGATTTTAAAATAAGAAACCCAAAGCACATCTCATTTCATTTTCTTGCACCAAGAAAGCAATAGAGATTTTTCAATTCAGAGATAAAAAGTGTACATACTTTCCAAAATTTATCCCTAGATCAAAATTTCAGCATAGTGTTCCCTTATTTTTCCAACCAAAAAGTCCCTTTACAACGCTAAAAGATGTCCTTATATAGACTTAGAGGTTAATAACTACCTCTTCGTGGTTAATAACGACCTCCAAAATATGTAATTTTGGAAGGTTAATTAACCTCAAGATAATTAACCTATACAAGGAAACTTGTGAAAACAAAACTTTAGTTAGAGTTCCTAAGGACGTTTACATATACAATCATTGATTCTTCTAGATACTAACTCTATCTACTCGGACACAATTGATCTATCCCGGAAAGCCTTGTAAGCATCTAGGATGATCATCACTGATTCATAGTTCAGAATGAACACATTTTCCATCTTGAGTTTGGCTGTGAAGTATCTATCTTGAATTTCTTCTAACTCTTTTCGATTGGCTGAAATGTTACAATCTCCCAGAGTGACTACAACCAGGCTAAGCTTCATCATAGTTTCAGCATCTGATACACGGTTTTCTATTTCTGAATGAATCTAAAAACTGAAGGAATCAATGAGAAATTGACAATCAACATGTTGAAGATCACTTACTGGCACTCCACCTATGATAGTAGAGATTAATTCATCTGTACCTTTTGTTTTTAGTTGCTCCAAAGAAGCTACTAGCTTTTCAAGCTCAATGATCCCTTTGTTGATGTTTATCACCTTCCAACTAACACTTTTACTCTAGATACGTGTTTGGTTATCATTTGGATCAGCAATAATTTTCTCAAGAAATAAGGTGCTCGTATCTAACTTGGCCATTTCTTTTAATTCATCAGCTACTTTTTGCCAATTGGATTTATGTTCCTTTCTACTTTCCAATTCTTTAGAAATTTCCTATATCTGTGCTATGGCTTTTCCATATATCTCTTTTACCCTAGTTATAAGTTTTGAAGGATCCTCTATCATCATGTTTATCCAAGCTTCGATCATCATACTATGCAACTTGTGTTTGTCGATTCTTTCAACAAAAGTATGATCCGAAATACCATGAGGACCTACTAAAATTGATGGAGTGACCACGACTTGGGCATTAGAAGGATTGGTGATTGAATTAATATAAGCTACCATCATCTGAACTTGTTCCTTGAATTTCTCTTTAGCTCTTTTCTCTTCCTTCTTCCTTTGCAACATCTGAGCGAAAATCAGTTCAAAAATTTTAAACTCTCTTTTTGCATTAGAAGGCCCAAGATCAACCTTTTCTAGAATGAAATCTGATTCAAATGCTTCATCAATACTCTTTTCAATGATAGGCTTGGCTAATTCCACACACAAGTTGCCTCAAGTTTCATCAATAGCTAACCTGAACATCACCTTGGTCTTTTTCACCTTAGGAGGCTTCTGAAGAATACTAGAGATCACATCAAATGGAGGTGGGACCATTTGAACAACTTTCTTCCTCTTCTGAAGACTATCTTGGAAACACGAATGTGTAATTTCAGAAGCTTGTACATCGCTTGTTATATTTTCAGCAACCATCATTAAGTCTTTTGAATTAGATAACGGGTTATCTAACTGTGTGATGTCTAATATTGGCATATCAGAAGAAGGGTGACTCAAGTAAGGAATCACTACATCATGAGGGGATGTAACAGGGACATGTGATTCAACAAATTGAGGAGTTCTTTGATCTTTTCCACTGGATTCATTCCCTTCCTGATTCATTCTACCTTTCATTCTTGTGGCTGATTCAGATCTTCATCTCGATCTTGGGCACCTGTATCGAGTTGTTCCATGTTGTCACTAGAAGTTGCCTCTATCACCATCCAAGATGATTTCCATTTATTATTTCTCCTCTCTTTAGCTTGAAACTCACCAGTTGCTTTTTCAGCTCTGACTTTACTGATCCAATCTCTTGTCCTTTTAAGAACAAAGGCAGTCCTTTCCTTCAAGCTTTTTAACTCTAGAATTGACCAATCAATAGGAGGGAGATCTAGCAATTCAATTTTCTTATAATAGTAAGGTTCGACCAAAGAAACCTCATCGTCATCTACACTTGTCACATCAATGTCCAACTTGAAGTCTATCACCTGCCGTATTGTAAGCCGCATCCAATCTCTCTTCCTGACTTCAAAGTCATTTACACAATCCTCCCAAAAGTCTTCTAGAGCTGAGAAGTGACCAAGACTTTGATTTAACTTTAATTCATTCACTGCATAGCCCTTACTGTCATAAGGGAAACACATCGTGTAAGGATGAAAATTTATTGTGGCAATAGATCTTTTAATGTTCCTAGCATCTAATGCAGCATCACAACTATAATATCCGATGCTGATAGGAAAAGCTATTTCATCTATCCTCCTATTCCTGCAAAGTTTATTGATTTGACTAATTTGCTTGCACACTTCAATTAAGACCAGTTTATCATCAAAAAATCTAGGTAGCATCAGCGAACACCCATCATAGGAAACTAACCTGATATAAGTAAACTTCAAGAATTGTATGAAAACACTTCCATATTTTTGTACTTTCATCACTGCTTTTGGTGAAATTTTGAGTCCAATGTTTCCTTGAATTTCCCTTACAATTAGCATGGTGAATGCATCATTCACGCTTCTAAAATGGTGCAAGCTATTATCATACTGAATTTGAGGAACATGATTATAAATGATGGTTGTTTCATCATAAACGCCCTACCGGTTAAGTCCTGGCCAACCTTTGGTGGTTGAAATAGCATAGAAGAGATATGAAGTCATATAAAATTAGTCATTTTCTTGAAGTCTCATGAACTGTCTATGTAGTGAGTCGCTGATAATTTCAGCCCAATCAAATATGTTGTTTTCCTTCATAGATCATGTTGATAAATAGGAACATCCAACCTTCAAACTCGTGTGAGTCCCAAAGACCAACGATCCTGCTTAGTAGGGTCACCATGTTTGCCACATCTTCTTTTAACAACGACCTGTGAATGGATTTTCCTAATTGAGATTTCCCTTTTCTTGGTTGTGAGAACCATGAGCTGGCAATGGTGATTTGCAGTAAAATACTCTTGGGCAGTTCTCAGATTGATGCTAGCATATTGCATCCGGGTAGGCAATCAAAAAATACTAGCAATAGAGGCAGGATCTAGATGAATAATTACTTTATTGTTCAATGAAATAACTTCTCTAGTATTTGGATGATAAGCCTTCATGCACTCCAATACCAAGTCTGGGCATTGTGCTGAAATAGGGTGTCCACCTGCTCGGGCTAAGCCACTTTCTGATATCCTTCTGGCTAATGGGGTCCTTTCTTCATTTACAAGAGATGACTAGAAGTCTTGAAGGTAGACACTTCCTAAAATGGTATCACCAACATCCTGAAGCATACTTTTTAAAATAGGAGCATAATCTAGCCTCTAATACTTGTACTTCATGATTGATTATCAATATTTCTTTCAAAAATGGTCAATGTCTTCAACTCCGCACTGCATCCTTTATTTCTAGCTGAATTTGAGTGACATAATCAGTGAAGCTTCGAAGGCTACAGGTCAAGAATGAGAATTTCATTTTCTCAAGCATTTTGCATACTTCCCTAGCACTCTACATGTATGTCCATGCTCACCAGCTTTTAAAAAAAATTTTGACATTATGTCAAACAAGTTAAGAGAAATCTCAAGTATTGCAAACATACTGCCATGAAAGCTCTTAAGAAGACTTCTCTGTCAGCACCTTCAAGGTTGAGATTTGGCGATAGAATGAATAGGTGACATATAAATATTTTAAGAAACTGCAGGCTCAATTTCCTTTTCTTTAAACTATCTTCACCCTGCTAGCTTAAAGATGATAATGCACTCTTTTGTGCATGCTGTGGTAATTTGAAAAATCCATTGTGAATGTATTATACGAAGTCTCATTATCAATGAGTGTACAACATCAATGATTGTGTAACGATCAAAGGAGAATTGGAAAACATTTTCAGTTCACCCGATGCAATATGTGAGAAGTCTTTTACAAGATCATTTTTCTTGTTCGCGTGGATGAGAATAGACATTTCTCTGAATAGGTCACAACACTTTGAGAGATCGACTTTGTCTAGGATAGTGTACGATAATGGTCATGATATCATCCTGGTGGTATTTTCTACAGTGTTGGTGAGTTGATATATATACATGTATCACTGTCTATCCACAAGTTATATAGATGCGTGCCATAGAATCCAACTTCCTAGCATGGACAACTTGTCTATGAGTTCTGCAATAATATATGGGTATGACTTCGCCTTCTCAAAACAAAACTTCTCATACATCAACCCACATATCACTACATCTTGTCCATATTATACTCCAATAAGATCTGCTACGAATTGTTTTGTTGTTGTAGATTGGTGCCGAGGATTAGTTTTGATGTTTCCCACTAGTTGAGGTCCTCCGATAGGTAAATCTGGTGCAACTTCTTTTAGACCATACCCAACAAGTTCAAATAGAAAGGGCTTGGCCTCTAAGTATTCTAAATTTAGAGGGAATCCTACTAAATCTACACCCCACTATGAACTTTCCTTGGTACGCAACTTCCATTTTTCTTGTGTGACTTCTCATAGAAGAATTTAAAACAAGTTAGAGAGATTTTCAAACAGGTTAGTAACCGTGTCGAAGAGGTTAAGAAATACATATTTTGGGAGAGGTTAATTAACCCACTCCAAAATGCGTGTTTTGAAAGTTATCATTAACCTCTTGAGAGGTCAAGAAAAATGCATTTTTGGAGTGGTTAATTAACCTACTCCAAAATGTGCAATTTGAGAGTTATCATTAACCTTCTAAGAGGTTAATGGTTAATGATAGACTCAAAAACACATATTTTGGGGCTCAACATTAACTTGCTATAAGTTTGAGCTCAAAAGCCGAATTTTAAAAATTTCAAGTGCTGGGTGGAGCTTGGAACTAGCCAGAGACATGAAGATTCATAAACTCACAAAGATTCAGAGATAAAATGGCCAATTGAAACTTAAAATTGGGCAATTTTCAAAAATTAACCAAGGTTTATAAAATTGAAAGAATTTTATAACCGGGCAACACAGTGAAAATAGAGTACATATTGTATACCATATAAAAAGTGATAAAATTATGATCATCTACATTACAAGCTATCAATATCGATCGTTTTATATCAACTTTCAATTCTTATCAAGGATCAATCTCTTATAATCACTTATCATAACAGTAATCTCAAATATGAATATCTAGCATTAGTTTACAAGCATTGTCTTATAATAAATAATTAATTACAAATATTACAGATGAGTGATTACATTGTAATAAATCAATATTATAATTTGGGAGCAAAGGTTTAAAATGAGATCATAATAGAAACTGTAGTTGTTAGTTATATTTGTATTGTTGAAGTGTGTAATCTTGAACTTGAGATAGAAATTATATCACTATTGAAAGGAACTATAGATCACTTAGAAGATTATACCAAAAATGAAAATTCTATGTTCAATATCTTTTAGTAATTCATGGCATCCATTCCATGAATAATTTAGTTTATGAAGATTCCAAGTGCAGAGATATAATCTTTAGTGGTAGATGTAGATTAAATGTGAGAAAGAGATCATTTGAAGATCATTACATTTGTATTTATTCAAAAAAAAATTTGTGTGAAAGAACTCAAATATATCTTGGCATACAATATTCAATACCCGCTTAACATTTATATATGAAAGAAAGATGTGCACAAGCAGTGTAAAAGGTGTTTCTGTTGCATATTGTATCTACTAAAGGTAAGACACTTAAATGGACAAAAAGATTGAGCATAACTTTGTAAAACAGAATCACTGTGGTAGCTCATTATATCCATATGGTCATAGCCAGAAACAATGTGCAAATGATTGCTAGGGTTTATGTTTTTATCTACCATAATAGATGTAGTGTAGATCGTAAATTTGGGAGCCTACATTTTGGGATAAACACTATTGTAGACTCCTATTTTTCTGCTGCCTCAACACTTTTTAGCATTGAAATGTCTACTGTATGCATTGTATGGACAAAAATTGGAATCCTTATGATAGTGGACGATTGAAATGTCTACTGTACACATTGTGTGGACAATATTTGGAGGAGACCTTGTGTTAGTAGATGACTTTTATGATGTCATGAGTTCAGGTTCCATTGAAGAGCTTCAATGTTTTATTGAAGCTATTAGATTGTAAACCCTAAACCTAATTTTTTTATTATAAATATACAAAATAGTAAATTATAGATGTAAACAGTAAACCTAAATTTTACTTATTTGAAATGTTTTGTAGGTGAGAATCAACAATGATAAATAATCATTCTTGATAATATGAAATTTGGTTCTCAGTAATTAATAACATAGTCAATGACATTGCTCAAGATGGTTGGTCCTTTCAAGAGAGGGATGTGAGCACCCACTTAAAGGAAATGGTGTGTACATTTTTTTATAAATATAAACTACGTGGTGATTTATTTATGTTGGGATATAAAGTCCGACGATCATATGTCTTTTCTTCTCCCTCTTGACTCTTCATATTTGTTGAGTTATATAAAATGGTTGTGTGTAGCCCATGTAATACATCATTTATTCATTAATAGTAATTCCATGCTAGTGTGGATGTAAGCAAGTTTTGTTGGACCACAATAAATCTTGTGTTTGTGTATTCATCTTATTTATTCTATTTCTTTTCTCAATTTAATATTTGCAATTGGTATCAAAGCCAAGGTCAAGCTAGAGTGGAGATGGAAGATGGTGAAGTTGATTTTATCATTAACAATTTTTTTGGAAATTTGGGCTCAGTAGAAAATGAGGTTGTACCTGCTAAGAGTAGAAGAATCTGCCATGTGAACTGGTGGGATGGCTAGGAAAATCAACCTAAAGCTGAACTAAAAAATGTAAAAGCTCTTAAATATGAGCTTATTGCAATTCTTGATTGCACAGGCCCAAATAAGAAAATAGTGATGGAAGAATTGTGGATGCAGACAAGAGAAGATAAGACTGGCAAGTCTTTTAAATTCCTAGTGTTGGCATATTATAAAATGAATTCTCTAATATCTAGTTCTGACCTCAAAGATACAGATAATTTTCCATCAAGAGTTCATAGGATTCTACAACTAGAATACTTTGAAGAGCATGCAAAGTTTCCAGTAGAAGAAGATGAAAAGTCTACTAAGAGAGAAGAAGGTGAAGGGATGGACGAAAGAGCAAAATATGTGTCTCACATGATAAAAGACACAATTGAAAGAAAAAGCCTATGTGTCGACCAAAAGGATGGTCAAGAGGTCAAAGTTGTTACTTAACTTGGAGTTGAAGAGAATTGGAAAGACCAAGGGCCAGATCAAGAATTTCTCGAGGGCATGTCCAAGGATCAGTCCTTGGTTGGTAGTCTCACTAAGATAGTTGATGGGAAAAAAATGGTGGCATATACATCGCCTAAGAGGATTTTTGAAGAAAAAAGCTATAAGGTTGATGAAATTGATAACAAAAGACAAGGTCAAGAGTCCAACCTATCATTTGTTGTCCTTGAATGGGTCTTGGATGTGGATTCCCTCGACTCCCCAAATCCTTCCATTCCCATTGTTTCAGCTATGAGGAACCATCCAAATCCAAATCCTGTTCATACCACAAGCCATAAGGTTGGTATTCCCACTAGGATTGAAGAATTTGATTGGGGAAATTCAAAATATGGGTGTACACAAGGCATACATGCTCGCAGTTTGATTAGGCATTAGGACCACGATAAAAATTATTGGAATATGAGATTATTTAAATTTAGTGCCCAAAATTTGAGATGGAACCATGGAGTTAGGCATTATAAGTGTCTGGGAATCAATTTGCAAAGGACACCAATAGATTCTTCACAAAATGTAGAAAATACATCCCTCACAAAATAGAGGCACTTTACAGTTCATAATTCTCCATTTTTGCATAAGGCTTAGACACATCATGCCATAGACCATTGCAATATTCTAGAATGAATGTCATCTCCAATAATCAATGATGAAATGGACAAGTTTGGAAAATCAATGGAGTTTCCTATCACATTTTGTTGAGCTTTGATCTTTGCCAAACTACTTATTATTCCAGACGATGACTTTGTCAATCCTATGCTAGATTCAAATGGTGAGAGCATATTATTGGTAGAAGTTGACAATATTCTCCTTTTTTGGAAAGACTAAAAATGAAAGGTGGTGTCATTTTATTCATGGAGGATGCCATTGATAAGGAAACTTGGAATTTTTCTATGCCTATTGATAGGCAATGTGAAGCTATAAGCTAATTATGCTAAGGACTATTACTGATCAGCATTCTCTAGAATCAACATATTTGATGTACTGGCAATACCACCTAGCAGAAGATAATGCTCAAAGATATGAGTAGTGCAAGGGTTATGCCCACAATCCGAATGAGGGAATAACTCAAGGATATATGTGGGTGTTTGTGTGCCTTGCAGAGAATGTGGGATCCAATTAGTTGCATTTTAAAAGGTTGCAGAAATTGAAGGAATTTAAGGCTGCATTGAGTTACTCTTTGGAGCAGTCTCTCACACGGGTAGAGTTGGCTAAGAAGCAGATCAAGAAAAAGAAGATAAATGGTCCAAGTAGACTGGAGGAACCTTCTCTTTCATGTAATTTGTGGTGTCTAGAAAAACCTAATTAGATTAGATTCAAGAAATCAAATATCTCACTCAAGAACATGAGAATATGTAAAGGAGATGTTTATGATTCCGATTTAAATTGGAGAAGATTAATATGGAGTGTGCTAGAGAAAAGTCTAGCAGCTTTGAGATTGTCTAAAGGCTTAAATATCCTCTAAAATTTGAATTGGGAAGCAGGGATGCTAATGCATATTGGTGTACCTATTGGACTTCACAGGGGAGTTTGTTGGGATATGAAGCCCAATGATCATATGTCTTTTCATTCTCCCTCTTAACTCTTCCTATTCGTTGAGTTCTATATAATGGTTGTGTGTAGCTCATGTAATACATCCTTTATTCCTTAATAGTAATTCCCTACTAAAGTTTGGATGTAGGAAAGCTTTGCTGAACCACAATAACTATTTGTTTGTGTATTCATCTTCTTTGTTCTATTTCTTTGCTCAATTTAATATTTACAATTTATATTGTGCAGATTGAGAAAAAATCATTGGAGTAAACCATTAATGCACTTTTGTGCTTATATAATATTGGTATAGGCTCGCAATCTCAATGACGAGGAGGCTGAATGGATAAAAATTGTATATATACAAACAATGCAGGAATACATTGAAATTGGAAAAATAACAATTGTCTTGGAACCAATTTTTTTTACATCAATCTATTTTTGTAGGACCTAAGATTTTAGAGAAAATCATCAACTATCTTGAGTATAGGAGTCTAATGTATCTAGTCAATATTCGTAGGCATCTTTTGAGCGATATTTAGAACTACAAGGTAATAGGTTTGATAGTAATATTTAATAGGTTTGATTAAAATAAAATATTATAATTTTTCTTTTTATTATAATATTTTTTAATAAAATTTAATATCTTTTATAATGAAGGTTTGGACCCTCTTTCACTTTACTCGGTTAAAAATTTTGGTGTCTGGAAGCCTAGAATTTCTTTATTGTTGGAAGAGAATGGTATCAAGAATTATGCTACCAATGATGTACCTATACCAACGGATGCAACACAACTTGCAGAATATAAGAAGGATGATGCCAAGGTGAGGAGGATTATCCTTGATGGTGTCAAGGATCATATTGTTCCACATATTGCAGAGCTAAATACAGTGAAGAAAATGTGGGATGCCATTTTGAATTTGTGTCTGAATGCTACCACCAACAGGAAGTTGATTCTCAAAGAGAAGCTAAAGAATACCCAGATGAACCAAGGAGAAGATGTCACAAGTTACCTCATCAGGCTCAGACTTGTCAAGGATGAGTTAGTAGTTGTTAGAGATAGCCCTAGTGATGATGAGCTAGTGATAATAGCCCTAAACAGGTTTACTAAACAATGCAGCGTCTTTGTTCCAATTGTTAGTGGATGAGATACTTTACCAAGTTGGGATTGACTATGGACTGATTTCACTTAGGAGGAGTTTAGACTAAGTCTTGTTAATGGGACCAACAAGAGTCAAAGAAATGAGATGTAACAATAGAATGTTGCCCTAGTGGGTAAAGGGAAAGAAAAGAAGGGATCTAGCAAAGGATCGAATTCACAAAGTGATAAGAAGAAGGACCTTTCTAAGGTCAAGTGCTCTAGATGTCATGACTTTGACCACTATGTCAGTGATTTCCTAGAGAGGAAGAATGGTAAGAAGTAGGTCGCAACTTCAACAAGTGTCAAAGAAGTCTCCAATAGAATGGAAGATGAATTTGCACTCATAGCTTGTATGGTTAGCTCAACCTCACAATGCATTTGGTATATATATAGTGGGGCATCATTTCATATGACAGGAGTTAGAGAGCACTTCTCCAGATACAAGGAGGAGGAAACCAACATCCAAATTTCTATGGGAAACTTGTCTAAACTCAACCTAGTTGGGAAAGGGATTATTCAATTTCAGAGGGAGAATGGAAAGATAATTCCACTTCATGATGTTGTATGTGCCAAGCTTAGGTATCAATTTGATTTTTGTATCTGTTCTTCAAGATAGGGGGTATAATGTACTCTTTAGAGGGACAAATGTGTTGATTAACGACAAGAATTGGAAATCACCCATAACTATTGGAGTTAGGAGTGGTCACCTTAATAGATTACAGTTTGATACTCCTAAGGCACTCATGAGTAGTAATAATCCTAGAGATCCTAGAGAGCTATGACATAGGAGGATGGGCCATATTCATCATGGAGCACTTAGATTACTTTATGAGATGGTGATAGGTGTTCCAAAGGTGAGCACAAAGCATGATGATGTATGTAACAGATGTGTGTTGGGGAAGTTCATGAAAGGATCTTTTCCAAGAAGTGACACTAGATCTGAGGGTCTTCTTGATCTAGTACATTCAGATGTTTTTGGACCGATGTCGACGAAATCTCTCAAAGGATATAAGTACTATGTTACTTTTATTGATGATTCCTCTAGAAAGACCTGGATATACTTCTTGAAGACTGAGGATGAGGTTTTCAGTCGATTCCAAGAGTTCAAGGCTCTTGTGGAAAATTTGATAGGAAGGAAGATAAAGGTTCTTCAGTTAGACAATGGAGGCGAGTACAAAGGAAATGTCTTCCAAGAGTTCTGTACCAGAGAAGGAATTAAGAGAGAATGGACTATTCCTTACAATCCAGAACAAAATGGAGTTGTTGAGAGGAAGAACCATTCTATATTAGAGGTAGCAAAATCTATGCTACATGACCAGAACATGCCTTGTTACTTATGGGAAGAGGCATGTAATATAGCAGTCTACATCCAGAATAGAGTTCCACACAAGGTGTTAGGGAAGATGAAACTAGAGGAGGCATTCAAAAGGAAGAAGCTAGGTGTTGGTCACTTCAAGATATTTGGGAGTCTGGCATATTGTCATATTCCTAGAGATACACATACAAAGTTAGATCAAACTCTAGAGAGGGGCTACTTTTTTGGGTACAGTGAGACCTCAAAAGCATATAGGATTTTTATTCTAGGGACTAAAAGAATTATTGTCAGACATTATGTCAAGTTCATGAAGGACAAAGCATTCAAGAGATCTAGAGATTTTCCAGTAGATGATCAGAGTGAGTAGCCAATAGAAGCTCTAATACCAAGTCAAGGGTAGGAAAGCTCAAGTACAATTACCAATATGAGTGTAGACTCAAGTAGTGAAGATTCATAGAGTATGTAGTAATAGCTGCAACAGGAAATGCATCTAGAGGATTTAGAGGTTGACATTTCATCCTCTACAGTTGGTAGTAGGAACCATGAGGTTCTAGAACAAAAATGGATACTCAGGAGTTTGTGGAAGCTCCTAGGAAGAGTACTAGACAACGGAGACAACTAGCCAAGTTCAAATACTATATGGTATTAGTTAGTTAGTTCGTAGATAGTGAGCCTTCTAGCTATCAGGAAGCTACAAAAAATTAGGTATGGCAAGATGCTATGGTTGAAGAATATTCCTCAATAATGCAGAATGATGTGTGGGAGGTAGTGTCTAGACCAATAGATAGGGCAGTAGTTGGATCATGCTAGATCTATAAGATAAAACATGGTGCATATGGTAGCACAAAAGTACAAGGCAAGGTTTGTGGCAAAGGGGTTCTCTCAGAAGGAGGGAATAGACTATGAGGAGACATTTTCTCCAATTGCTAGGTATCCTTCTATACAAGCTGTAATATCACTTGCAACATAGATGGGATGGAAAATCCATCAAATGGATGTCAAGAAAACATTCCTTAATGGTGAGTTGAGGGAGGTGGTATACATAAAAAACCCATAAGGCTTTGTACACACAACAAAGATACCCACATATGCAAATTGAAGAAAGCATTGTATGGACTCAAGCAGGCTCCTAGAGCATGGTATGAGTGCATTGATACATACTTGTAGAAAATGGGCTTTGTGAAGAGTGAAGAAAATGCTAACCTCTACTACTTGGTGGTTGGGGGTGAGATTCTCATTCTTGTTCTTTATGTGGATGACCTGTTTCTTATAGGTTCACTAGGGCTCATAGTGAACTACAATTCAAACCTTGTAGAAGAGTTTGAGATGAAGGATTTGGGACTTATGCACTACTTTCTAGGCATGGAAGTGTGGCAGAGGGATGGGGAAATTTTCCTTGGTCAAGGGAAATATTGCATTGAAATCTTGAAGAAATTTAGGATGGAGGATATTGAAAAGCTATGTCTACACCCATGATCACAAATTAGAGGAAGGTAGATACATCTAGAGAGAAGGATGTAGATCCTACTTTATATAAATAGGTAATTGGTTTGGTTATGTATTTGGTCAAAACTAGGCCAGATATAGCATTTGCAGTTAACTCTCTTAGTCAGTTCATGGTTGAACCAAAGAAAATGCATTGGATAGTGGCTAAGCATGTGTTACGTTACTTCTATGGTACAATTGAGTATGGGATCAAATAATATTGAGGTGAAGGTATCAAGTTGATAGGCTATACTAACACAAATTAGGAAGGAACTACAAAAAACAAAAGGAGCACTTCAGGGTGTTGTTTCAACTTGGGATCAAGAGTTGTTTCTTGGTTCAACAAGAAGCAAAAATCTGTGGCTTTGAGTTTAGCAGAGGCAAAATACATAGAAGCTAGCATGGTGACATGTGAAGCCATATGGCTTTAGAATTTATTAGTAGCTTTGTTTAGTTAGAAGGTTGAGACTACTGTGATACATTGTGATAATCAGAGTTGCATCAAGTTGTTTGAGAATCTAGTGTTTCATGATAGGTCTAAACATATAGATATTAGATATCACTTCATCAGAGATTGTGCACAATGGGGAGTTTTTAGCTATAGTACATACCTACAGAGGAGTAGGTAGCAGACATTCTGACTAAGGCATTGGGAAGATAAAATTCATCTTGTTCAGTGATACGTTGGGTGTCATGCAAAATAGCTTCCTCACTAAGAGGGAGTGTTGGTTTTGGTAGCTTGGACAACTATTCATCCATATGCTATTATTTAATATATAATTGTTTTTGTTAACAAATTGGTTAGAGTAAGGATAGTTATTTATTAAAAAATTGACTTCTTTTAGAAGTAACTAGAAATAAATTTTGTTAGGGTTGGTAAGTTGTTTTATATCCTAGTCATCGATTGTAAATTGATCTTGGTCATTGGTTTACCAATGAGAGTAGTATAAAATCAGTGGGAATAGTAGTGGGGAATATCAGTGGGAGAAATTAGGTGGTTGTCAAAGTTCTAATAGTGAGAGGCAAGGAATTTTGTATCTCTTGATTTGGTGAAGTTTAATATAATTCCTCATCTGTAGAACTGGTTTTCCCTTAGAGGTTTTTCTAGGGACAATTTGTCCAAAAATATTGTGTTCATTGTGTTGTGGATTTCTTTTTGTATTTTATAAGTGAAGTTGCAGTTGTGTTATTTTTTGATATTAAGCTGTGAATTTATTTTTGGTAGTTTAATAATCATTTATGATAGGAGATTAATAATCCATGACTACAATAGTTGATTTTTCACAAATATCTACAAGATTGGCACCCTTACCAGGTTGTTGCCAATGGCTTGCTTATGTTATTAATGTTTTGAAAAAGATGGCAAAATAAAGGGAGAATCTCATCTCAAGATTTACAAAAATCATGGTTTATTCAAAGAAATAGACTATGCTTTGAAAATATTCCCATGCAGTGGAAAATGGATATTTTAGAGAAAGAAAAATTTGGGCTTAAAATTTGCAAAAACAATAGCATGTTACTTACCCAAAGGATTGGTAAAAACAAAACCCTACCACAAAAGGTGTGACCTCTTTACAAGGCTGCAGGCTACATAAATCAAGTAGTCGACCTAAATTAACTACCATCCCTAAAGCCAAGGGATTTTCAGCATCTATCTAATAGACAAAATAAGCACAGTTTCTCCTTTCTATTTTTGAAATTAGGATGTGAAGACAAATTTCCATAAACACATAAGAGGGCGAACATTTTTTACACTTGTTGCTTTGTCTACTTTTTTCCATGCACCTACCTTGCATGTAGGAACAATGTACCAACAAAAACAAACCATGTGGTGCTAATTGTGGCAGCTCCATGCCACATGCCATTTTTTTAGGCCCTCCTCTTTTTCACTAATTTTTCAAAAGAAAATATGAAGAGACTACTAAGAAAATGAAGGCCAACAAATCATGAAAAATAAATAAAATGAAAAAATTACATTTAAATACAAAATTTCACAGGCACCATAGGATAAAATAGTTGTGCATAGATTTAGATGTAGAAAGAGAGAAATAATAGGATGTTTAGAGAAAAACAAAAATAGTCCAGGCCTTCTTTCATTTACTGAAAATATATAAACTAGGGAGAATGTTAATACTATTACTTATCCTAAGAGTCTTTCATTTCCTACTCTTATTAGCATTAGAATAAAGATGAACTAGAATTCAATCAAAACCTCATAAATTTAAAGTGGACTAGTATATGGAAAAAAAAGAAGAAAACTAAATAATAAGTGGGGTTGTATGTGTGTATAGGTTGTCTAGAGAGTATAGTGCATAATCTCAAGTTCCTGACAGGTAAGTTCTTATCCTTCTATGTGATGATTAAAAGTTATCTTTGTTCATCTTATGAATCTCTATCTTATACATATTTTGATCTTTAGCTCAAGTCCCATTAAAATTTCTCCTTCAAGTACTCAACTTTAATACTAGTTGTTAGATAACTAAGAGGAGGGGTTAATTAACTTTATAGAAAATTATCCTACAAGTCCTTAAAGTACTTTTCACAACCTTACTTTCAATAACATCACCTTGGTAACAATAGTAAATTTCATAATGTTATTCAACTCAATCATTACTAGTAAATTGTTAGCTTTACATATCTCATCTATCGAGTATTAGAGTGAAATTCATGTGTAATCCAACTTTAAGAATAAAATGAGAAACATGAAATGAACATGCAAAAAAATAATTCGCACATACTGACATGCAAGTGTTTTTCACATGGAAGCTTTGTTAAGGGAGAAAAAAACCTGGGACTAGAATCCCAAACATTATAGTCTTTTGAAATGAGATATTTTAGGACACAAGACTGTTTAAGGTTTTAGGTTACATACACATTGTTAGATGTGACCTTGTAAAAGGATTCCTAGCAAAGATTGTCTAGGCCTGATCACTCCTTAGTATATAGAGTGGCTCACTCTAAAGGAGTTACAAACATTCAATTGAATACTACCATACAAATGGACTTACAATTAATATTATTAAATTGACTTAGTCAAGATATTTTTTGTACAATGATTAGAAAGTAATAATAAATGATGTGTTAAGATTAGCAACTCACTTTGCTTGATCAGATCTCCGTTTTTCTCAATCTCTATCCTCTATTCAGCTTCTATCTTCCTTCTTTCTTCTACCTAATCCACTCATTTACACTTAAATTTAGTACTTATATTACTTGATCTTCATAATGGAACTCTTCCCAACCATCCTTCTTTCCTTCTCTAAATTGACATAATCAAAACCTTCATGAACAAAAATTTAAAAATGTGTTCAACCCTTAAATAGATTTTTTTTTTAACCTAACCAAATTCCTCTATGTTTTATCACTTAAACACAACCATCTGATATTCATCTGGCTCAGATGTATTGAATCTAGATACTTGGACTTTACCTTGAAATTTGTGCTTTAATTCAAAATATTAAATCTCCTTCATTAGATCTTCTTTGAATTTCCCCATCCATAGATCTCATCATTATTTCCATCCTTATCTTTGAAACTTCTTGAATAATCTTTATTTTAATCAAATTTCACCCTCAAATAATTTCTTCCTTAGTTTTTTCTTTTTACTTGGTTAATACCTCATTCAATAAATCAATACTAGACTAAGTCAACAGTGTTCTTGCTTGGTTAATACTATCCGATCTTCACTCTTTTACTAGTACTCATGACTAAAGTAGTATGTTACCATCGATTCCTTCATTAATTGACCAAACTATTTTCTTGCTTCATGATCTCAATACTTAATTAAGTCACGCAAAATAAATAAATTATTATCATGCTATCAAATTCTAACTCATCAAGTGCCCATTCAAATTTATGCACTTATCAATATCATTATACTTTCTTTAAATCCTCTTCATCAATCAAATGATATGGCACTCTACTAAATTAGCATAATGTCTTACCAATTCATGCTTGAAATTAATAACAATATAACAACTAATATGAATCTTTCACATACATAATCAACATTATCAGTTGGGGCTAATATGACCTTCTTCTAGTGGAGAGGTTGTGCTTAGATCTATTTAGAAGGTTGCCAATGGAGATTTGGTTGTTTGGGGTTTAGGATCCCCATGTTCACAAATTTTTCTTTATTCATAATGATCCAACATAACTATAGTTCCTTTAGGAAATGAATTGGGGTGATGGGGCCTCTAGTTCTTCCTCAAACTAATTTGTATCTTAGAAACCCTTTTTCTTTGAAGCCCTGTTCTCATGGCTTCATGGCTTCGATGCTTGGGTTGCTGGATATGATGTCCAACTTGGTCATTGGTTCCTTTTCTTTTCATGAATGATACCTTCCTCTTTGCATGATTTCATTCCTTTGATAGGGGTAGAGAGGTTTTAGTTGGATGTGGTGTGCTTGGATGGATCAAAACTTGTCGACATATAGGGTTCTTCCCCATATTCCTTTTGGTGTGCTCCTTGATGATGGAACTACTATTTCTTTTATTTTGACCTTCATTACTCTAGTCCTCTACCCTTGTTACTTCAAAGGTTCATTTATGGATTCACCAAACCCCTCTTTTGGTGAGTGTTAGTGGTTTTGAAGAGATGTTGGGTGGTCTTGTAGCCCTTTTCTTATGGGTATGTTCATGTTATTTTGGATTATTCCCCATATGAATCGTATAGAGGTGAACTCAGGCTTTTTTTAGGTGGTTTCTCTTCTACTAGTTTTTACTTAGGTTATAGGTGATTTTTAGTTTTTAGTTTGTACTTTTTGGTGAGCCATCCAATGGAAGTGGCTGAATTATTGCAAATAGTGATATGTAGTGTTACTATGCTATCTTGACATGGTTTGAGTAGTGGGAGTATGAGTTTCTTCTGGTGGCTTCTTTCTATTTCTTTCTTCCTTATTCCTCATTTCTCTAGATAGAGAGGGTATCTCATGTTTCTAGTTCAAGGTTTATGCCTAAATCTTTTTTTTTCAAATTTAGTCATTTTCTCGTTGGTACTTGGTCATAACCATTTCTACTTCATTCAAAACCTTTTTGAATCCACCCCTTGTGGATTCCTTTCCTCCTATTGTTTACACTTATGTTACTTTTTAAATGGATTAAATTTATCTAACCTCTTATTATTTAGTCAAAATAATAAAGAAAATTACAACCCACCAATAAAATAAATTTCAAAACCTAAGCCTAATCCTAATTGAATAGTAAAATAAATCAAATTGTCAACCCAAATCTCAAACTAACTCAAGCCCTAAATAACACTAAACCAACTACCAAATAAACCATGATAACTAATTTAGAAATAAACCAAACTAAGCCCTAAGAATAAATTAATTACCATAATATTGACACTAAACTAAATTGAATCTTAACCCTAAACAAAATATAATCCAATCCCTCACTCTAATATTGATTGGATTCTAAACCTAGACTAATTCATTATTAAACCAAATTCAACTTTATTCCTAAATTATGTAGGTTGGATCCATATGTTAAACTCAATGGAAAACCAACAATAACCTAAATCAAATTTTAATCTAATCATAGTTAAATATAAGTCAAATTAAATCATTTAATTAAATTATATTTAACTCAAGTCCTAAAAATGACTAACTAAATAACAAACAAATTATAATGCTAACCCAATTTGAAATGTAACCCAACGCATTCAAGCCTAACTAAATTCTAAGTCAATCTAAATAGTAACCTTAAATTAAATAGAGTCATAATTTCACCAATCAAACAAATTAAACCCTAAACCTAATATAAATCAAACTAAATCTTGAACCTATACGAAATGTAAATAAACTAACATCTAAGATTAATTAAATTTATTTTTAGTAATAGCATTGAACTAGATTATATATTTAAAAATGATAAACTATGATGTGAATATCAAGATTTAACTGTGTGATTTTGAGTCAAGCTCGATGACCCATGTTTCATGAGTAGTGATTCAACATGAATCCATCTCTCATGAGAATAAATGGAACACTTAGCACTCATTGGATCTAGGTGATGCTCACAAGGGTGAAGCACTGGGACTTCCCGGGAGGTCACCCATCCCAGTACTACTCCAGCCTGAGCGTGCTTAACTACGGAGTTTCCTCCACAATTAAACCCAAAGCTTGCAACCCCATTTGCAAAACCTTCACCAAGTGTTGTGCCTTATGAACCATTCATTAGAAAGCCCCTTAAGCTCATCAATTGATAAGTAGGACAATGATATCAATGATAAACTAGTTTTAGAATATCATGATTCAAGGCTATTGTACTTGTTGTAGGCTCCTTTGTGCACAATTAGTGAGTTAGTTTGGACTAATCACGAGTAACTTTTTTTTAATAATTTAAATATTTATTTTTCAAATTTGATTAGTTGATTTGATTTGGTCTTACAAAACCCCTATTTTTGGAATGCTCACCCATTATTCTTATTTCTTTCTTGTAATCAGAAATATTATGTTGAAAATAAATTATTTAATATAAATAGACAAATAAAATTATATAATTTTTTTTAAAATGCTAATATTTGTGAACAACTTATTTTGTTACGTTTCAAAACTACAATATTAAAATTTTAAGTGCATTTGAAACACAATTTCTAGATAAACTTCTCAGCACCACAATTACTACAAGTCCTATGTTATAAATATTTATTTTTAATTTTCTTTTAAACAAATTTCTTTAACTTCTATTGAATTATAAGTATCAACTATGTCACACTTGCTTAATTATTAAATTTTGAACCAAATCCTTAGAATCAATCTGGGAAATAAGAAAAACATAGTTTGAATATTCTTTTCATTTCTGCATTTACTAAATTCAAGGTCTATAGTCATATTGACAACTAGCATATTTATAGCTTACTTTTTTTAAAATATAAAATCGAAGGATATATTTCATTTTAAGATAAGATTCTTTATCAATCTGACACAACTTTTATCTCACTTTGAAACATACAAATTGAACATTATTGAAGCTACCAAATTTATGGGAAGGCTATTTCAAAATAATGATAATACAACATCATTCCCTATACAAAAGACCATGTGAATTTGAAATCCCAATGCACAAAACAAATAGAGTTTGAAACCTAGTTTTGATTAGGGTTTCAGGTTTGGTATCATTATGCTTAATATGTGCATATAAACCCCTTCCATCTTACTCATTACATCATTACTTTCACTCAAGAAAAGGAGAAAAGGTCTGAAAACTTGGTCATTTTGGAGAGAATTCTGTTTGATTTCTTGCTAGGAAATGGAGAACATAGCTAGTCTCATGAAAATGTGGTTGTGGTTGGTGATGATTGTTTCTATCATTGGATTTATTACTGGTAGGTCAACAATGCACGATCACACTCATGGAGATGGTCTTGACAAATATCCCAACAACAATACTATTTCTTAGCTAGGATCATTACGAGTGAGAAAGGGTATGTGGCATGCTAGAGTAATAGAATATAGTCAATTTTTTTTTGGAAAAACACTTTGTTAGACTTTTGTAGTAATTATTTTTCAAATTTGAGTTTTATGAAATACTAGTAGTTTTAACGACTTAATTAGCTTATACTTCATATTTTAGAAGAGTTGTGTTGAGTGTCTTTGCTTAAGTTTTCTATGATTTAACGGTTTCATTAGCTTATAATTCATATTTGTAGAAAAGATGTGTTGAGTGTCTTTGCTTAAGTTCTCTATGATTTGATTCATTTCTTAGAAAACATTACAAAATGTCTTTACAGATCTTTGCATTAGTTTTATTTTTACTTTGAAGAAAACAAATCACTTAATTAGGTTTTTCCTTTAAAACATGATTTACTTAATTCTATAATATATTCCATAGTGTCAAGAGGAATATATTTGATAGTGTCAGGAGGTCCAATACCTTGGATAGGAGCTGTAGGAAGGATTTGAAAAGGATCTGATGGAACCAAATGTTAGTTTGTAAGTTGTGGGCAAGGGAGAGTCCTTTCCAAATGTGCTATTGGGTTTGCTAGGGGTGTCAAAGGTGGTTGGAAAGGAATTTCATATACAGTAACAAGATCTGATGATAACCCATGAATCCCCCTCTAGGTACATCGCACTATGCTACAAATCTAGCATCTTCCAACCCTAGAGGAGTCTAGTGACATTACAATTATATTGATCATCATGATCTATGTCTTCAATCACACAACCATAGATGGTAGGGGAGCAAGGGTGATCATCACTAGATCTACAATTGCACTTAATAGACCTAAATATGTTATTATTCACAATATTCAAGTTAGTGACACCACTTGTGACAATGTTCATATATTTAAATCCAAAAGAGTGTGGATGGATCATTTGACCTACTTTGATGGTTCAATTGGTCTTGTGTTTGCAGTTAAGGGATCTACTAATGTTACAATTTCAAACAATCAATTATCCAATAATCACTACAATATGTTATTGGGCTCCCAAGATTCAGACACAATTGATAAGGAAATGAGAGTCACAGTGTATAGGAACTGGATTAGTAATAAAAAATAGCACAATCCTCACCGCAAGTAACTTTAAATTCTCCTAATTATAAAACCAATGGAAAAAAATTCTATAAGAAACTTTTGACTTCATCATTTCATAGTTTCATGATTTGTTTCTTTTATTTTCTTTTAGGTGGGGTTATTGTGTGAAGTTATCTGAAACTACAAACTAAGAAAGAATGGAAAAGAGAAAAGACACAAACACACAATTTTATCATGGTTCACCACAATTTGTGTCTATGAGTGTGGAAGATCTCTATTAATGTAAATGTTTTTTTTACAATAGTTGTAGCTTCAGCTCTTCGAATATGATTTGAAATAATGAAACTCCAATACATATTTATAGAGTCTCAAAGGAAATGAAGAGACAAACAATTGGAGAGAACTAATAGTAAATTGTGCATAATAAGAGTCATACTATTGGGCTTCACATATACACCCAAAAAACCCCCACTTGAAGTCAAACTGCTATAATGCATGAGTCTCCCTTGAATTCCTCTATTGTTATTTCTTTACAATGTCGAAAGAAGCTCGATAGAACTTGAACTTCTATCATCAAACAACCTTTTTGAATGCATCAGTTGGATTCTCCTTAGTGTTAATCTTCAAGACCTAAAGTTTTCCCTCATCAAGTTTACTTCAAATGAAATGATACCATACCTCAATATGCTTAGTCCTTCTATGAAACATTGCATTTTTTTCCAAGTCAATGACACTTTTACTATCATGATACAAGGCTGATCCTTGTTGAGGAAAATCAAAATCACCAAATAGACATCACAACCAAATCAACTCTTTTTCTTCTTCAATAAGAGTAATGTATTCAACCTCAGTAGTAGAAAGTGATACCACTTTTTGAAACTTCAATGCCCAATTGATCACTACTCCAACAAAGATAAACACATAACCAGTAGTAGATCCTCTATTATCTAAATTTCCAGCCACATTTTAATTAGTATAATCTTTGAGTGAAGTTTCTTTTCCACCAAAATATAATACAAAATTAGGAGTACCCTTAAGATATCTTAAGATTCACTTAACCACATCCTAATGTTGTTTCTTAGATTACTCATAAATCTAGTGACAACCCCCACTGCTTGGGGGATATCTAGATGAATGCAAACCATTGCATACATAATACTACCCACTGTTAAAGAATGTGGAATGTTCTTCATGTAGTTTTGTTCTTCTTGTGTCTTGGGACACATGGCTAAAGATAATCTGAAATGATCAGCAGGAGGAGTGCTGATTGGTTTGGCATCCCCCATGCCAAATGTTTGTAGTACCTTGAGAATATAGTGTTCTTGAGAAAGATTTATTAAGAAAGCTTTATTTCCCTCTTGTTTCTATCATGGATAATATTCATGCCAAGTATCTATTTTTCTATCCCTAATTTTTTCATGGAAAAGCTTTTTGACATCTTTCCTTTCAATTCTAAAATCAGCTTCACAGATGAGCTGATGGCAAGCATGTCATCAACATAGAGAAATAAAAGAATAAAGGAACCATTAGGTAACTTCTTGTAGTAGACACATGGATCAGATTCATACCAAATGAAGTTATTTTCAGTCATGAATCGATCAAACTTGAGGTACCATTTCTTTAAAGCTTGCTTGAGACCATACAAGCTCTTCCTCAATCTGCAATATAAGCGTTTAATAAATCCCTCGAGTTGCATCATGTAGATTTCTTCATTTAGATCACCATGGAGAAATGTCATTTTGACATCCAACTATTCAAGTTTAAGGTCATGATCAGAAACTAATCCAAGAATAGCCCGGATTGTAGTCATCTTGACCATGGGTGAGAAGATTTCATCGAAATCTATGCCCTTTTTATGATCGAAACCTTTAACAACCAGCCTAGCTTTGTAATGCTTCTAATTTTTTCCTTTATATTTCAACCAACAAATCCATCAATTTTTGAGTGCTTTTAGATTTGGTGGCAAAGGAATCAAATCCCAAGATTTGTTTTGCAATAGAGAATCCATCTCTTCCTGCATTGTTGCCTCCTATTTGTGAGAATCTAATGCTTTGCATTGTTGGTTCAAGTTGGTCTAAAAGAAATTTTTTTGGCTCTGCTTCTTCAAAGTAAAAGAGTTCAAAATTAGAAAATTGGGTAGGAAGCCTTCTCTATCTTGTAGATTTTCTCAGCCCTGCACATCATCCCCCTTTTGCATTGTATCATTAGTATGTTGTTTCTCAATATCTAGATTATTCTATCTTAGGAGTTCATAGTCTTTTCCCTTTGAAGATGTGTAATGGTTCTTCTAAATATGAGAATCACTATTACATTAATGATCATATTGCTCAAGTGCAGAATGATGATTTGATGCCATAACCTTATTTTTACTTTGTGCAACTATCATTCCAATGTTGGGAATGTGGGCATGAATAGGGGAGAAAAATGGACTCTTTAGTTCCAAATTGCCTTCTATGTTATTATCACTATGTTCTATCTCAAGACCAGTGTCATGCTTGTATTTTGGGTTTATCAGATACATGTAGAATGAAGTGGAAGGGAAAGTGTGTGATTTCATACCTATTTCGATGTCATGGGAATTAACATCCCTTTGAATGGGCCTGTCTGCAGTTGATGCATCCTATTAGCCCTTGTCTAAGAGGCATGAGATGTGGGTGAGTTTCTCACTATCGACTGGATTGGTAAAACCATGCCCCCAATCCACTATGTTGTCAATTGGAATGGTAGAACCATGCCCCTAATCCACTATGTTGTTGGCAAGTTTGTCAATGTGAAGTTTGCCTACGTGGTCAATCTATTGGATGTGATGGAAGTGACCAATATTTGAACTTTTTTGCCCAAGCCAGACTATAGAATCACTATTAATATAATGTGAGGAAGACCACAGGTGAGGCTCTTGTGTCGAGTCCACCTCACCTGTGAGTGAACTTTCTTCATTATTAAATTGCCTGAGACCAAGACCATCGATAGTGACTTGATCATCATCAACATGTTTTGATCCAACCAACTCTGTATCTTTGTATTCAAATAGAGAGTTATCTTCACTATAGCTAGTTGGAGTGTTTTACTGAATTCTATGAGGCAAAGAGATGTTGTGATGACTATTTTTATTAAATAATTGATCATCATTTGTACTAGATTGACTCCACATACTAGTAGAAGAAGACGATAAAGGGGTAGGGTCTAACACTGAGGCAGGAGATAATTGATTTGCAAAAACAAGATTCTTATTTCGACCAGCATTATCATTATCAAAAATGGAGAAAGGGATATACTCACTTGCATATTTTTCTTCTATGTAGAGAGTAAAAAATACCTTCTCATTTAGGACATCATCTCTACTTTTGATGATTTTCTTCCCAACTAGATCCCATATTCTAAAACTGAATTGGTCTTCACCATAGGCCAAAAAAAGGCCTTTATGTGATTTTGGATCAAGCTTCTTTCTTTTCTCCTTTGGAACATGTACATAAGCTTTGCATCCAAACACCTGAATGTGAGACTATGAGATTTTCTTTCCGAACCACTCTTCCTCTGGTATGCCAAAGTCCAACTGAGAAGAGGGACTTTGGTTGATTAAGTATACTATTGTATTACATGCCTCTACCCAAAACTCCTTACCAAAACTGGCATTAGAAAGCATACAACGAGATTTCTCAAGAATTGTTCTACCCATCCTCTCTGCTGCTCCATTTTCTTGTAGGGTGAATGGAAAAATCTTGATTCTATGGATTCCATTATTTGATCAAACTCCATTGAGAAAAACTCTCCCCCATTATCCATTTGCAAGCACTTTATTTTGTGACCAATCTGATTCTGAACTAAAGCCTTAAAGATTTTAAACTTGCTAAAAATATCAAATTTCTTATGCAATATGTAAATGCATACCTTTCTTGTGCAATAATCAAGGAAAGTGAGGAAGAAGTTTGATCCTTTAATAGAGCTTTCCTCGGTGTATCTAAACACATTGGAGTAGACAAGTGTCAAAGGAGTGTCTTTCTTTTAGTGTCTTGTTCTTAAGAAGATGACCTACTTCTATTTTCCATAGGCACAATGTTCGCAAAATTGTAAGTCCACTAAATTTAGCCCCTATAATTGCTCCCTTTTATGCATAACAACAAGACCCTTTTTTCTCATGTGACCAAGCCTTTGATGCCGCAATTCTGAATTGCTATATTCAACTATCATGGTAGCACCCACTTCACTGGTATTTTCTACAATAGATAAACTCCCAATCTTGTCTCCTTTTGCAACTAACATGGATCCTTTTCTGACTTTCCATGAATCAATTAGAGAAGTGACAAAACCTTGTGCATATAGCTGACTTACGAAAATCAAATTTCTCTTTTGTTTTGGAACATGACACATATCTTTTAATAGCCATTTAACACCTCCTTTCAAAGATAATAAAATATGTTCTTTGCCTACTATTTCACATGCTCTATTATCACCCAAGTATACTTCATCAAACTTACCTTCTTGATAATTTGAGAAGTATTTTATACATGAAGTGGCATGAAATGATGTGCTAGAATCCAAAACCCATGAGGCTGAAGTAGTCTCAATTGTAGATAAAATCAGCACACTACCATCTTTGTTATAGATAATGTTGGCTTGACTTTCCCTCACTTGTTCTTGTGCTCTTTTATAACCTCTACAATCCTTTTTCACATGACCACTTTTTCCACAAAACTAGTAGTCTCCTCCTTTTCTTTCCCTTGACTTTAAGTGCCTAGCTGATTTTGATCTTCTATGATGATTGTGTCTTCCTTTATTTTAGCTTCTTCCTCTATTTTTGATGTTGACTATCATCAAGGCTTCATTTGATGAGGATTCCTTGTTGCTTCTCTGTATATCCTCTCTAAGTAGAGTTTCCATTATTTCATCATAGACCAACTTGCCCTTTGAGGAGTTAGAAGTACTAGCTATTATAACAACAGGATCCTAGCTATGAAGTAATGAACACAACAAGATGATAGCTTTAGATTCATCATCTTATGTCATGCCAACTGAGGGTGCTTGAAATAAAAAAGTGTTCAAATCATTTATGTGATTTGACATCACAGTCTCATCCTTCCTTCTCAGCTTGTAGAATTTCTTCATAATGAATATTTTATTTGCAACTAAGGTTGTTTCGAACATACTTTGAAGTTTATCCAAACTTCCTTGGTCATAGATTCATTATGTACATTGAATAAAACATTTTGTGATAAAGGAAGAAATATTTTTGCCTTTTCTTTATCATAAATTTTAATCTAGTCTTCATCCTTCATTGCAACTAGTTTCTTTTCTTTTCCATCAATTGTTACCACCAAGTCTTGCTTGACTAGCAACGAATGCATCTGAACTTTTCACAAACTAAAATTTTGTCCTGAGAATTTCTACACACACAAATCTTCCATGATTCTACATTTTTAGATACCAAAATCAATTCTAGCATCTATGCCAAGCTCTAATACCAATTGTGAAGTTCACTAAAAGTGAAAACTAAGAAAGCATAGAACAACAATAAAGAGAAAAGACACAAACACACGATTTTATCATGGTTCACCACAAATTGTGGCTATGTCCACACTACAGGGAAGATCTCTATTAATGTAAATGTTTGAATTTTACATCACCATTATAGCTTCAACTCTTCAAATATGATTTGAAATAATGAACCTCCAATACACATTTATAGAGTCTGAAAGGAAATGAAGAGACAAACAAAAACAATTGGAGGGAAACAATTATAAATTATGCATAATAAAACAAAGACTATTGGGCTTCACATATACACCTAACATATTGTCATGTGGTGAATAATTTGTATGTTAACTGGGGAGATTATGTATTTGGGTCATTAGTTCATGCACAAATATATTCTTAGAAGAATGTGTTTGTGCTTGGGAAAGACCCTGAAGTGACTCAATGGTTCCCAAGATATGAGTCTAAATATGATCGCAGTCCAAACATCCAATCCAATGGTGATCTACTTTTGAATGGTGCTATGTTTCACTAGTTCTTGTACAATGGAAGATCTCTGAATGTTCCTCCTTAAAAGAATCATAGGCAATATCCTCATGTAATCAATACTATGAGAGTACTGCATCTTGTTCAAAACTGTGCTGGAGTTCTTCTCAAAGGAAGTGTTCATTCTTGCCTTCTGCATGGATGAGATATGGTGGTCACTTGATGAGATTAGGGTTAAAAATGTTGATTTTATAGTAATTATGTCTAGACATTTATGTTGTTTCATGTCACTCATTTTGTTTATGGAAAAAAATATTGTATGAATGACAGTGAGTAAAGATATACATTGTTTTTTGCTGAGCTTCATAAATAAGCTACCAATGTGGCTATTAATATCATCTATTTGGTTTAAAGTGTTAATTTTTCAAATTATGCTTTTGATGAATTAGTGTAAAATTTCATTGGATAAATTTTAAAAATTGGAAGAAATTTAATTTATAATAATTTTAGGGTTTTGTAAAAAATTAGATTCACGCATTATTCTTATTACATAAAGTAGGAAGACTATCCAAATCCTAATCTTATAGATTGTTAATCTAAAAAATCATGTTTTTTATGCCTTATATTTTGAGAGAAAGGATGGAGGGGTTCTATATCAGATTGAGCCTAATAATTGTAAAGAATTTTTGATTGATCCTAAGAATGTTGGTAAATGTTTCAGAGTTTGATTCTATTATTTTCAATTATCATGCTATATCCTTGGAAATTTCCATCTTCATGACCCTTCTCATAATCATCATAGTATGGTTGCTAATTATATTGGACCAGGAAGAAAATGGAAGAAAGTGAGGCTACAATAAAATGCTTTGAGATGAAGGGACCTAACTAATGAGTTGAATTCTTTGATGGAAGAGTATAGGATCCTAGTAAGGGATAAGAATGATGAGTTCATTTGGAAGGCCACCTTGGCTAGGGAATTCTTGGTCAAATCTACCTATAGGCTAATTTTTGACAAATCTCTTGAACCTAATGACTGGGAAAATGTTTGGTTTAACTACTTAATCCTAAAGATCAACATTTTCTGATGGACCACCATTCATGGGAAAATTCTCACTATTGACAACTTGATGAAGAGGGGGTTCCAAATACCTAATAGATTTTATATGTGTAAGAGGGAGGAGGAGAGCATCAACCACTTATTCCTATATTGTAGTTTTTCTTCTAAGGTGTGGGGGAGAATTCTTCAGAAGTTGGAGGTGAACTGGGTGTTTAATAAGGATATGGGGGATTTGTTGAATTGGTAGGCCCCCTTCACCCATCCACTGCTTATCAATTTATGGAAGATCATTTCCCCCCAGGTATGTTGGGGCATTTGGAAGGAGCAAAATAATAAGGTGTTTAGAAATTAGGAGAGGGAGGTGAAGGTCATGGTGGAAGTGGTCTTCAAATTGAGATTTGAAAATATTAGCTACATCAATTGGAGAAAACTAGCATTCCCCCCTTCTACCTTGGAGGTTAGAGTGGAAAAGTGTTGGTTGTTGGTGGAAGGGATCATGGAGAATAATAACTCTAATCTTATGGCTAGAAAGAGAACCCGATGGAAAGCCCCACCTGCTAACTGGGTCAAACTAAATTTTGATGGAGTTGCTAGAAAGGAGGGATCCACAAGATGAGGGATAGTCATGGACTATAAGGGAAGGATGCTGTTGGGTTATGCTTCTCTATTAGGGAAAGTTCCAAATAATGTAATGAAAGTGATGGCTCTATACTGGGGTACAAGTTAGTCATTAGTGTGGGATGGAGGGATGTGCAAGTTGAAGGTGATTCTAAAGTTATTATTGAGACTGTTAAAGGCAATATGTAGGAGGGATGGGCTATCGAATGGATAATTGATGATATCTAGTACCTATTGGCCACCCTTAATAGGTTTGAATTGAATCACATTTTTTGGGAGGGAAATAGCATGGCTAATGGTATGGCAGTGATTGGCTTAAAGTTGGAGGGGCTAAGAGGTTGTAGGAATTTGAATGCCCTACCAAATTTGGTGAGGGAGTTACTAAATAAAGAAATGAAAAATGATGAATCCTAGCCTGTTACTTTGTATAGTGTTGTTGAGTTGGTGGGGTTGAAAAGCACTTGATGCTTATGTGGTAGGGAGTAAAGGCTTGGTTACAAGTAATAATTATTACTCATGGCCTAAAAATTGGAAGTTTGAAATGGGGGATTTTTTTTTTATTTCTCTTTATGGATCATCATACATTTTGTAGAAAAAATCATTATTTTGAAGCATTTGAGGCATGTTGGGAATGATGGAAATAATTGGGGGATAGATCGTAGTGGCTGACACATGATCTTTCTCACTAATTTGGCAGGCTTCATTATTACTGTTAATTTATCATCTCTGCTTATGGGATTATCTTACTAAGTGTGAAGTATTTTTTCAAAATTTTGTCTGGGTTCTAAAAAGAGAGAGGAGAGAAAAAAAGTATAGAGATGGGAGGTGATCTGATGCACATAGAACCAGCTATGATCGATGATAATGTGAGGAAACCCTTGGTGTGGTACTTACTGAAGGAGGGCAGTTTTGTCTCATTCCTGGAGGCTCTCAATGGTCATGAAGAGAATTCTTCTATGCAATCTGTTAACTCATGGGAGAATCATAGAGTGACAATAATTGTATCCTATTTCATGTTTTAGAGGAAGTGATTGCTATGACGACACACTTGGCAATGAAGGGAAGAAAATGGTAGCAGCTGACAAGGGTGACCAATGAAACGAGCCTAGAATGTTTCTTTGTGGAAGGTTAGGAACCAATTCGACATAGAGGAGGTTTCATGAGGGAGAAACTATCTGACCCATGGGACAAGGTTTGTCTGATTCTAATGAAGTAACTTACCTTGGAAGGAAGGCATGGAGTTTGCTACTACTACCATTTTCCTCTTCTTAGTCATTTCTGACACCATGATTTTATTTCACTTACCTTCTTCTTGCTGCATGATCTTGATGATATCATTGTTGATGTGAAAGATAAAATGAGAAGGGGCGTTAATTTGAGTATTTTACACCAAGGTTTAATTTTTAGGCTGTATCAATTTCACCTTGGTCTGGTCGCCCCCTAGGATTGTGGAAATTGATATCCCTATTCACTTGAACCCTCGGCCCCAAATGGTCCTTCTTAGGTTTATGGGTCCTAGATCCCCTACCCATGAGCCCTCTCCCAGTGGGTCCCTAGTGAATGCCTCTCCCAGGGGGAAAGAAGGAATATAGGATAAAAGTAAGGAGAAAATGTTGATAAAGTCAAAAGATGAGGGGAGAGGGGGAAGGAGGAGGTCAGGGAGGTTGGCTAAGTCTAAGGCTAAGAGGAAGTTGAGGGAGGGTGCCTCACAAGAGGAGTAGTCAGATTCTGAGGATTTGGCCTGCCCCAAAAGAAGAATGAAGGAAAAAACTGTGAATTTTGGAGTGGGAGGTACAAAAGAGGTTGAAGAGGATATTTTTGATTCCTCTAGGTAAAACTTAGGTAATGATAAGGAGAAGGAGGTATTGCATCTCTTGGTGACAGTTGTTCTTGGGTGTGTGGACCTAACAAAAGATCAATTCAACAAAATGATGGACATGTTCCCTTCCCCCACTACAATCTCCTCCCCTATTAAGGTAGGTTCCATAAAAGCTACTAACTCCCTAAATGTGTAGGATAATTAGGCTAGTTTGGATGACCATCTGAGTTAGTCACATAAGGTTGGTAATGAGGTGTAGGAGAGAATCCAAGTGTTGGAGGAGAGAATGGGACTGTTAATCAAGTTCATGATTAAAGTCACTCATGTAGCAGCTACCACTCTGTGCCTGTTGAAGGATACCGAAGGGGACCCATCCAAGGAGGACTCTAAGATTCTTTTTGACTTCCTGGTAGAAGACTGAGTGAATGTCCTTCTAGGGAAGAAGGAGGCCAAGAAATCATAGGGGCTCCCCACTTCTTTTATTTTTTGCATGTTTTTAATTTGTTGATTTACATAATTTTTTAGTTTTAAGGTTGACATGCCTTTATTTTTCTTAAGTGACTCTAGTTTGTTAACAAGCATTTTGTTTATAGCCTATAGTTACTTTTTAAATTATAATATAAACTTCTATTTTTATTTTAAAAAGCATTAGGGGTTAGTTATGTTCTGATGGTTCTCAGCTGGTAGTTGACTAGCTTGTTTGTAATGGGCTAGCCCCCTTATTTTAGTTGCTTTTATTTCAAAGACAACATCCTCTATTTCAACATTAGGAACCATGATATCATGTTTTACAAAAAAGGGGTCCCTTGTTGATAACATCTGATAAATATCAGGAAGTAATTATCACTCTCCAAATGCAATAACAAAACACAAAAATGAAGTATCAAAATCCAAAGTTGTCATATAACTAAGAATAAATAATGCTAAAGAATAGTGCTCGAAGAGAGTTTAGATAATATTAACTAAGGAAATTGAAAGGCATTTCTTAAGTATCACATTAAGAAAAAAATTAAGCTAGTAAATATAAGTCAACTTTGATTATTTAACACTTTTAGTATAAGAATAAAATCTTTATATATAATATTTAAGCCATCTAACTGAATAACCACCACTATCTTTTAAAACACATATAATTGAAACACCACATCCGAATAGTCAAGCCATTAAAGAAATGTGAGAAAGTGTCAAAAGAATAAAAATTGCAAAAATTAGGTGCAAGTTTAAAACCCTAAGAGTTTTCTTCACCACAAATAGCACAATCAAAGCTTGTTCATATGCAGTAGCTTGGTCGTCTTCAAAGCAAGAATAGAGAAAATCTAAGTCGATAATCATCTTTAACAAATGCTTTTATTTGCTTCTATAAGGCTTTCTAAAACAAGAGGGTTTGTTAATATTCCTTGAAAGGTAGCAGATGGTTGTCAAAGCCCCCTTTTTTCTTATGTTTCCTCACCATATCTTTATTGACACTTGACATGACTTTTACAACAAAACAAAATCTTAGTCATTCCACAATGATGCATTCCCACCATAGTAAAAAATAATAATTTAATTTAGTTATTTAAAATTTATTTATGAGTGTCTTTAAATAGTTACTATAGTACTTGCCGATAGGCTAAGTATCAGTACTTGCTAGTAGGCTAAGTACTATTGTGATTCTTTTCGGGTTTTATGCTTTAACTAGTGATTAAATATTTTGGATTCTATGACTTTAAAATTAATTGATTTCAAAAATTTATCGGACTAATATGATGCATAGCATAGATGCATGATTGTTAACATTACAATTTTAAGAAATTATTTTTCTAGAATTTGATTGGTTGAATTCATTTAGCTCTTATACTCGGGAGCTGGGTGGATTGTAAAGCTAATTTTTTTAAAGAATTGGTTTTTCTTAAGGAGAATATCATTAATGTAAAATAATTTTAATGTAAATGATTTGGTTTAATTTTTTAATATTGTATTTTTAATAATATAAAAATTTTCATTCAATTAAAAATACTAAAAACATATTTTGGTATATTATATAATAGTTTAAAAATACTACTATACATTATTATTATAAAAATATTATTATTTTTATATTTTAATATATTTCTAATATAATATTATCAAATGACATATGTAAATAGAACATATATATTAATATGTATATTTATAAATAAAATTTAAATTTAAGTTATAATTAATATCATTATAGAAAACTATAATCATAATAAAAATATTTTTATTAATTAAAATAATTTATAAACTATAATAATTTTTTTAAATTAAAGCTATATTTATATAAAAGGTAAAGGCAAGTACTAAGCCACTATGTGGCACTTGTTCTAATTAAGACAATAATAAGCACTTTAGTCTGTATATTCGCTTTCGCTTGGAAGACTAGTTGAGGAAATCAAAAAGTTGTTTAACTATCCTTCAAAATGTACATATATACAAAAATTACTCTAGCTGAACTTTTAGATCAAGAAACAAATCTTCCAAAACTAAATAGATAACAAATAGATTTGTTTGAGGAGCTTAAGATGACACCTCCTAAGAACCATGTCTTCTAAAATTCGTGCCTCCAAACACTTAAACAAAGTTCTTCAGAATGGTCTTCATGAACAAAATGTAGACTATGGTGAAGGTCCTACTCATGAGCATCACAAAAAGTTTGATAAGATTGGACATTGCCCACATTGTAGTGTCTATTGAGGTAAGCATGAACTTGACTTTTTCATTGTGGGTAAACTCCTATTGTTGAGCATCATAAGAAGCCAAATGGATTTTGGTATTTCTACATTGAGGTAAACATGGGTCCAGAACTTCTCTTTTAATTATGACTTTTCCAATCTACAATGAATCATGAGTGCAAGTCAAAAGTGACTAGAAAGAAAATAAAAGAAAAATGATAAATAAAGAACAAATATATTATTGTTTTTCTATTATAAAAATCTAGTTAATTAATTACATTTGTAATTTTCTAATAAATTATTATAATTTATGATTAATTTTTTAAATATATTATTAAACATACATACATTAGCCTGGAACAAGTTTTGTATTCTATTACCCAAAATGAGAACTTAAATAAACTTAATATATGTTGCCTAGATTTCAAAATTGCCTCAATTCCAAGCTTTTTGAGCTATGGTTATTCTCAAAATATGCATCACTTTAAGCATTAAAATGCTCACTTACTCTCAGAGTTTTTGAGAAATTTCATCCTTCAAATATCTTGGGTTCATTCCTAGCTCTATCCAACACTTCAAATTTTCAAAATCTGGCTTTTGAGTCAAAAGTTGTCGCAGGTTAATGGAAGGAACCAAAATACGTATTTTCTTTCAAAATCTTAACCACTAAACTTTAAAAGGTTAAGATAATTTTGCAAAATTAACCTCTAAAAAGGTTAAGATAAATTTTCAAAACATGTATTTTCTTCAACATCATTAACCTTAACCTCTCATCCAAAAAGGTGAAGGTTAGAGGCTCAAAACACGTATTTCAAAGACAGTTATCAACCTACCTCTTTTCCCATTTGAAAGAGGTTAAAAATTAAAAGGTTAATTAACATCCATGAAAGTTGGTTTCAAATTCCACATCTCAGAAAAGGGAAGAACTGAGTCGTTCTACTTCAGAATCAAGGGTTAACTACAATATCCTTCACTCTTAGCACATAGAAGGGAAGAATTTTTCTAAGTTCAACACTTCCAAGGAGGCTAAAAAAAATCATGATCATAAATATATTAATAATGCTTCAAGACAGAGCTTCCCATCCACAAAGCAGAAAAAGAGTAGCGCTTTTGTTTTGCCAAAGACCCTCAAAACCTTGCAAAGGAGAGACAACTATGATGAAGACTAGAGAAAAGAAGTAGAAGCAGGGGGTGAAGGAAGTTGGAGGAGTGACTAATGGAGCACAAATTGTAGTGGCCTATGAAATTTGCGAACAATAAGAAAGGGCTTGTAAACAAAAGCCAACTACTTGCAATATTCTACAGATGCTCTATTTATTTAATAAGATCAGGCCCTCCAACTAATAATGTCTACACAACCACATAAGGAGTTAAATGGAAACACCCAAAGAACCAATTGAATTACTAAAAGAAATGGCATTCCCTAAAAACTCTTTATAGTAGAACAAGATTAGTTAATTATGAATCTAGCACCACATCATGCTAGAGTCCATAGATTATGATAGGAGTCCTTGTTGATTCATGGGTATCAGATAGGTTTATTGATCTCTTTATCAAATCATTTGTCTCATCTGTCAAGCAAACACTGAAGATCTGAAGCCTTCGAGTCTACATCATTTAATGACTAACAAATTTGAACATATCAAAAAACAATGCCAAAAGGAAAGACTCAAAAGCATCGAATGTGGTTGATCATGAGTCAGGCATGCCTAATAGATAATCTTTGCAGTCACCATTAAAAGATGCATTATTCAAAGTTTCACATGACTTGATATTCTAGGCATGCTTAGCAATTGCATGTGTAGAAGCCAGGATCATAAAAGGAGAAAAGCACATGAAATTCTCAAAAGAAGTATGCTTACACATAACTAATTTCAAAGCCTAATGATGTTTCATAATCATTAGAAGATGTGATCCCATAAACTTGAAACACCATGCCAAATGAGTAGAGATATAAACACTTGAATTTCCAATCACCCAAATAGAGTTTTGTAGCTTACTCTAGAAGAATATCAATGCCATTCCTCATCAAACCGGACAAACAAAATGCTTTATGAAATATATGGTTTGACTAGTAATCATAAGGATCTAGATAAACCATGTTCATGTGTTATCACAACAAAGGTGGCTCGGGTATTCTATCGAACATGGGGACTTTTGCAAACCATTTTACAAATTGTCAATATAGTTTAAAATCTTTAGTATGTTTCAAGTGGAGATTTTGTTCTACGAAGAAAATGTGCAAAAGGGTGACACAAGAATTTTTTGACAGAAGAATTTGAAGATGTGGATGCTAAACCATCGCCTTGGTTCTAGCCATAGACATCAAGTTCATCTTTTGATTCTATTTAAAGTTGCAAGAGAAGCCACCATCTAGAAGAATGGTGGATATATGATGAAAGTTTAGATGAAGAAATTGTTTGTCATAGTCCCAGTTTGGATTCTTTATCAAAGAGTTGACTACAAAAGTGTCATGCTTGAAAATAGTGATTTTTGTCACATTTGGCCATATGATAAGGATTTGATCATTCTTGGTTAATTTTGTTGAGGTCAATTAACCTCTCCCAAAATACATATTTTAGAAGTAGTTGTTAAGCATGAAAGGGTAGTTCTTAACCTCCATCTCTATAAAAGGGATCTTTTTGGCTTTGTAAAGGGACTTTTTGGATTTGGAAATAAGGGGACACTATATTAAAGTTTTGGTAATAGAGCAATTTTTTTGAAAGTGTGTACAAATATTGTTCTTGTGATTAGAAATTTCTTTTATGTTCTTGGCACAAAGAAATAAAAATGAAACACATTTTGAGTTCTCTTTCTACATATCTAAAAGTTTAAATGTTGATTCTTTCTGTGTAATGGGTGTTTTCATGGTATTGTGCAAATGTTCGTGAATTATCAATTTAGCATTGTGCTAATAGTAGCCTTCAAGCATAGATCTTGATTGTTCTAATTAGCTAGTTTATGTTAACTCAAGAAAGTTGTGAAGTCATGTGGTGCATTTGTCATCATGAGCTTTCTCATCTTTTATAACATGATTTCATTTTTATTTAAAAACCTCAAAATAAATCATACGAGGGAGCTACCCCTCTAAATGTAGAGGAAGGCCGCATACCAAGGGCCTATCCAACTGTTGGAGAAATTGATTTGCCACATGCTTCGTTGGGCTAAATCATGTATTTTCTAAGTGACAAATATGTTTTCCAATAGATTTTTTGTGACCCTACTAGGGACCAAAACAAGAAAGATTAATCAATCGCCTATGATGAAACAACATGGTATTGCGCACGAGAATGTGCTTCCAATTCTCTAGCTGAATCTTGGTTTTCAAGACACATAGGAAGATATTATTTCATATTTGAATACTCTAGCCTGGAGGTGTAGATGAAGTTCCCAACAATATCATCAAGTAAGTCAGGTTCTAGAAGAAGAAGAAGAATTTGGGGAAATCTTGCGAAGAGCTCCTATTGGTCAAAATGTTGTAGTCATTGAAAGAATAGTTTCTATTCCAAGAAGGAACAGGTAAAATCTTGGTCACATCCAAGGTCAAGTAAATAATAATCAATAATTTGGTTGATGAAGGTACCTTCCCTTGAATGAAGGTTGGAAACTCTATTTGGAAGATTGAATATTGGTGACTCTATCTAAGGTTCAAACTCAAAACATGGTTTGGTACAATGGAAAAGTTAAAAGTGACAATGATGATGGATACTTTTCATATCCCAAGAAATAGATTCTTGATGAGCCTCTTCAAGTTGAATTCTTGAAGAATTTCTATGGAGGTAGGAGATTAGATCCTAGAATGGTTCATCCCCACTTGCTATTAATTTTTCTAAAGAGTGAAGGAGATGACAGAAAAGATTATGGGTTTCTTTCTCATGATCTTGATTCTTTATTTGAAAGAGGTTGAACATATAAAGATAAAGGTCTTTTTGAAAAGTTCCTTTCATCTAAATCAGAAATGAAGAATAATGAGAATGTCTTTCTTTCACTTGTCTCTTAACCAAATCAGATTTTCATCGATCCTAAGCAAGTTAGCTTCCTAAAGAGTTTCTATGGTGGATGGAAACTAGATCCATAAAAGATTCATCCTGTTTGATCCAAAGCTTGCAAATGATAGATGAAGAAAATGGTAAAGATAGTCAGTTTTTCTCTTACAAGCCCAAATCATTTCCAGAAAGAAGTTCCACATACAAGCATAAGGAAGAACATGACCAGAAAAGTGATTCATGTGAATTGAGGATGGAAAATGGTGACCAAAAAAGCGCCCTAATGCTCACACATGTTGCTCATCAAAATCAAACCTCCATTGATACTAATCAGGTTGAGTTTTTAAAAAGCTTCTATGGTAATGCAAACCTAAATCCTAACAAATTCCATCCTTCTTTACTTCAAATATTGAAAGAACTTGAGAAAGAAGACCCATGTAACAATTATTTTCTTGATAACAATATATCTCTCGATCCAAAAGTTATAAAGGACTCATCTAAATCTTCATGCATGAAAGAAGCGAAGATTCTATGTCTAATCAAGGAGAAGGTTGAAAAATGGAGTCTATAGGAGAAGAAGGGTCTACTAATGTATCAAGGCATCATTGTGAAAATTTCAAAACCAAGGAGGGCGTATTCAATCATCTCAATCCTAATGAGAAAGAAAAAGAAATATCAAATGTTTGTCAAGAAACTACACAACATATGATTGAAGATGAGGGGAATGTGGATCAAGGTGAATTTCATACTTCTTTTATTCCTACTTGGTACCTAGATGCTTCAATCCACCCATGATTATTCAAGGTCATGAATCTATTGACAACATCAATTGTTCATATGTTATGACACAAGCTGAAACCATTTCCATTGATAGAGATAAAGGCACCAATGAACCTCTGCAAATATCTACATTCCTTATGGAAATGAAGACCTTTACATTTGATGATATTGATGAACTTTTGATTAAAATATTGGTTGATGAAAAAGCTAAAAGTTAGCTGCAAGGAGAAGAATATGAATCATCTAGCCTTCATTCTTTATCATGCATGCAACAAGAATATCAACCTTTCACATTTTATGAAAGATATCTAGGGGAAGGATCAATTATTCAAAAAGACATAGATATCATTAAACATATAAAAAATGAAAGCTATATGGATATGACAAAAAATTCCTCTAATCCAATGGAAGTGGAATTAAAATCCTATGGATCATTTGAAGGTAAAAGAAATCCTCTTTTTGACCCTTCTCATCAAATAAGAGATCCTATGTCAAAGAGATTCTATGAGAAGAATAAGCATGATAAAATAAGTAATGAGTTAACAGATGATCTCATGGAGGAATATGATGAAGGAAACTCTAATGATGTTTTGATCCTAAGTTTGTGCTCAAAAGTTTTGGATGTAATTTTCTCAATGGAGAAAGTGTTTACTTTAATTCTTTGTTTCTAGATGAATGCATTTCTATTGATGCTTCTCAAATAGGTGTTTACGAACAAGGTTTAATGGCTATAGCTCCAAAGGTTGCTTCATGTCACAAATTATATGAAGGAAATCCAATAAGAAGTTTGGTATCTTCTCATCTTAACCATCAAAAGGCCCTTAAAATGGAGAATTTTGATATTAATGGGATGAAAATTGAAGTTATGGCCTGCAATGTTGAATATGGTACCAATGTAACTCAAAAGTTCCTAAAAATTCAAGATGATCTTTTGGAAGATGAGGAAGAAGAAATTGATCATAGGAAGATTCAATCTAGCACACATATGCATCTAGGTTGGAATGATCTTACAAAAGATTCAACCATAGTCATGCCCTTGGAAAAGAAAGAGTGTCTAGTATCGGAGATGAGTTTAGGACTTCATGATGACCAATTACTAGAAATTCAAGTAGAGGGCTCACCAAGTAGAGGAGATGATCAGAGATGCATTCAGAAACTTGAAAATCTAATTCTACAATTCTTTCAAAATGAAGTCATTTATGACATGCAACATGGGGGAGAATTGAATCCAAAGTCTAAGGTATTTGATGGTACATGGTTATTTGGATACATTCCCTTGTCCAAAGCAATGGATCTTGTTAGGAATATAAAATTTAGAATACAAAGAGCAAGCCTACATTTGAGTTCACAAGTAATGGGAAGTTGTTTCCTATTAAGCCACCATGGAATATACTTTTCCGAGCCAGTCAATGGGTTTCCATGATTCATCTGGAGCTAAATCTATCAAAGGTAGGGGTTTCCTACAATGTCCATTGTCTAATTAGGAGTTTCTGTTGCTTATGGTTTTTTCTTTTTGTTATCTCATTTTTGGTATTCATTCCCTATTTTGCAAAGTGGTTCCTCAGGTGACTCTACAACCCAATGGATAAAGCACTATTCTAGTTTTTCTAGATTCGAGCTACACTCTTATAAAGTCCTTGTTCCCAGATAGAGCTAGTTGTTGCCCAGATATCAATATTGCTTCAATTCCTAGATTTTTGAGCTATGGTTATTCTCAAAATATGCCTCATTTTAAGCATTAAAATGGTCACTTACTCTTAGAGTTTTTTTAAAAATTTCACCCTTCAAATATCTCGAGTTCATTCCCAACTTTGTCCAGGACCTCAAATTTTCAAAATTTGGCTTCCGAGTCAAAAGTTGTCGTAGGTTAATGGAAGGAAGAAAAATACATATTTTCAATCAAAATCTTAACCACTAACCTTTAAAAGGTTAAGATAATTTTGCAAAATTAACCTCTAAAAAGGTTAAGATAAACTATCAAAACACGTATTTTCTTCAACATCATTAACCTTAAACTCTCATCCAAAAAGGTTAAGGTTAGAGGCCCAAAACACATATTTCAAATATGGTTATCAACCTACCTCTTTTTCCATTTGAAAGAGGTTAAAAATTAAGAGGTTAATCAACCTCCATGAAAGTTGGTTTCAAATTCAACATCTCACAGAAGGAAAGAACTAAGCCATTCTACTTTAGAATCAAGGGTTAACTATGATATCCTTCACTCTCAGCAAAATTAAGGGAAGAATTTTTCTTAGTTCAAGACTTCCAAGGAGGCTAAAAACAATCATGATCATAAATCTATTGACAATGCTTCAAGACGGAGCTTCCTATCCATAAAGTAGAAAAAGAGAAACGCTTTTGTTTTGCCAAAGACCCTTAAAACCCCACAAAGGAGAGATAACTATGATGAAGACAAATGAAAAGAAGAAGAAGTAGGGGGGAAGGAAGTTGGAGGAGTGATTGAGGGAGAACAAATTGTAGTGGCATATGACATTTGTGAACAAGAAGAAACGACTTGTAAACAAAGGCCGATAGCTTGCAATACTCTCTAGATGCTCTATTTATTTAATAAGATCGAGCCCTCCAACAAATAATGTCTGCATAGCCACATAAGGAGTTAAATAGAAACACACAAAGAACTAATTGCATTACTAAAAGAAATGGCATTCCTGGAAAACTCTTCACATGATACACACACACACACACACTTGTTATATATATATATAAGAAGTGGAACACGATCAGTTAATTATGAATCTAGCACCACTTCATGCTAGAGTCTGCAGATTATGATAGGAGTCCTTGTCAATTCACAAGTACTTGATAGGTTTATTGATCTCTTTGTCAGATCACTCATCTCATCTATCAAGAAAAAACCAAAGATCTGAACCCTTCAAGTCTACATCATTTCATGACTAACAAATTTGAACATATCAAAAAACAATGCCAAATGGAAAGACTCAAAAGCATCGAATGTGGTTGATCATGAGTTAGGCATGCCCGATAGATAGTCTTTGCAGTCAGCATTAAAGGATGCATTCTTCAAAGTTTCACAAGAATTGATATTCTGGACATGCTTAGTAATTGCATGTGTAGAAGCCATGGTCATAAAATGAGAAAGGCACATAGAATTCTCAAAAGAAGTGTGCTTGAACATAACCAATTTCAAAGCCTATTGATGATTCATAATCATTAGAAGATGTGATCCCATGAACTTGAAACACCTGGCTCAATTTCACCATGTCAAATGCCTAAAGATACAAACACTTGCATTTCCAATCACCCAAATAGTGTTCTACGGCTTACTCTAGAAGAATATTAATGCCATTCCTCATCAAACTTGACAAACAAAATGCTTTATGAATATATGGTTTGACTACAATCATAAGGATCTAGATAAACCATGTTCATGTGTTATCACAACAAAGATGGCTTGGGTATTCTGTCAAACATGGGCAATTCTGCAAACCATTTGACAAATTGTCAATATAGTTTAAAATCTTTAGTGTGTGTCAAGTGGAGATTTTGTTCTACAAAGACAATGTGTAAAGGGTTACACAAGAATTGTTTTATAAAAGAATTTGAAGATGCGGATGCTAAAACAACACTTTGGCTGTAGCTGTAGACATCAAGTTCATCTTTGATTCTATTTGAAGTTGTAGGAGGAGCCACCATCTAGAAGAATGGTGGATATATGATGAAAGTTTAGATGAAGAAATTGTTTGTCATAGTCCCAATTTTGATTCTTCATCAAAGTGTTGACTACAAAAGTGTCATACTTGAAAATAGTGATTTTTATCACATTTTTCCATATGATAAGGATTTCATCATTCTTGGTCAATTTTGTTAAGGTTAATTAACCTCTCTCGAAACACATATTTTAGAAGTAGTTATTAACCACAAGAGGATAGTTCTTAACCTCCATCTCTATAAAAGGGATCTTTTTGGCTTTGTAAAGGGACTTTTTGGATTTGGAAATAAGGGGACACTATGTTAAATTTTTGGTAATAGAACAATTATTTGGAAAGTGTCTAGAAATCTTGTTCTTGTGATCAAAAATTTCTTTTGTGTTCTTGGTTCGAAGAAATAAAAAGGAAACACATTTTGAGTTCTCTTTCTACATATCTGAAAGTTGAAATGTTGATTCTTTCTGTGTAATGGGTGTTTTCACAGTATTGTGCAAATGTTCATGAATTATCGAATCATCATTGTGCTAATAGTAGCCTTCAAGCATAGATCTTGATTGTTGTAATTAGCTTTTTTATGTTAACTCAAGAAAGCTATGAAGTCGCGTGATGCATTCGTCATCATGAGCTTTCTCATCTTTCAAAATTTGATTTCATTTTTATTTAAAAATCTCAAAATAAATCATATGAGGTAGTTGCCCCTCTAAATGTAGAGGAAGGCCGCATACCAAGGGCCTATCTAGCTATTGGATAAATCAATTTTCCACACACTTCGTTGGGATAAATCATATTTTTTCTAAGTGTCAAATCTATTTACCAACAATATAAAAAAATATTTTAAATTATATTCATAATCACAATCTCAAAAAAATAATATTATAAAAAGTTGATTTAAGTACATAGTTATATTTAATAACACAATAATCTTACTTTTATGCTAATAATTTGATCATTAGAAGAGGGATGATGAGGAAGCATTCTGATAGCATTCATCTTCATAACTCACTTCATCAATGCCTTTCAAAAGACATGGAAAATGCTAGCATGTAGAATTTTGCAGAGCAATATAGATAGGTTATAAAAAAACATTTGCCACCTTAATACCAAATGACAAATATTGTATAGCTTACCTTGGAGGTTTCTTAGAAAAATACAACTTCACTTTGAAGAAACATATGTTTCCAAATTTTTTTCTCAATTCTACTTATGTATAAGTTGTATAAGTAGAATTTGTGAAGTTTAAGCTCTTTATAAAATTAATAAGAAATGAGAGCTCTATAGAGCTAGAGTCAACTCTTATATAAACAAAACATATGTAAAATAAATTAAGTAGATTGGAAGATACACGGCTAGGTAGAACGGAGAGTTTTTTTCGCTCTGCTAGGGTTTTCTTGCTTTATGTGAACTTTTAGTCTTTTTTGCATACGGCCTTTCGCTTGCACTCCCCTTCTGTCGGCACTTGTCATACCACATTTACTGTGGAAGCTTTAGGTTAGGATATAATGGCTCTGGCCAGCAGTGAACCAGTTGTTTCTGGTGTTCACACTGCTGCTTCAGACTACCATGGTGCCGCCCCCGAACAAACACCCGAGCAAGTTTGTCCCGAACGTTTTCCACGAGGTAATCCTGATATTGTCCTTCCTTTGCAAGAATTTGATACTGCATGTGACTGGTTAGAACAACATACCTTGATAGGGTATTTTGTTGGTAGGACTCCCCCTGAAGCTATGCTCAGAGAAAGGGTCAACAAAAGCTGGACTCCTCATGGCGTTAGCCTTGACGCTGTGCAAAACCTTACCAAAGGTTTTTTTTAATTTCGCTTTGCTAACCCATCGCAAGATGATATGGTTTTTACCAATGGCCCTTGGTCTGTACGTTCCTCTTTGCTTGTTTTTCAGAAATGGTCCCGAGACTTCTCTGTCTTGGATGACAAAAAGCTTAGGGTTCCTATTTGGGTCGAATTACCAGGTCTACCCTTGCCCTGATGGCCTTTTATTGAGTCTATTGCCCAAGCTTTTGGAAAAGTTGTTACCAAGGAGCTAGAGAATTTTTTTAATGCTCACCCTTAGCGGCGTGTTTGCATTGAAGTTGATCTTTCTAAAGATCTCAAGGATTCTATGGAAATCCAGATTGGCGCTCAAACCTTCACACAGAAGGTGATTTACTTGAACCTACCTAACACCTGTTATAGGTGCCAGTCTGTAGAACACAAGATTAGGGATTTCCCTTTGGCCACACCTAGGGTCAAACCCCAGCCTAAAGTGACGCCTGTCAAGCAGGAAGAAGGAAAAAAAGAAGAATGGGTTACTGTTGGGCACAAAGGCAAGCCTACCTTGAATCCTTTGGCCCCCAAGCCATCCTATGCGACAGTTACCACGATTCCTCTTGCTTCCACTGAAGTGTCAGGGCCTGCTAGCGTGGAGACGCCAGCGGCTTCTATTGCACTTGTTTTTGTTTCACAGGTTTCAAACCCTGCTGGCTCACAGGGGATTAAGGCATCCGCCAGGACCTCATCCTTGGCTGGGGCTCATTCTCCTCTTGTAGTCTCTTCCATAGTACCACCAGCAACAAGGCATTCTCGCAGTCCTCCAACATGTGCAGAGATATCAGGGGTCAAACGGCAGGCTATAAGTCCAGAGGATTTCCCATCTGACTTTCACCTGGTTTCTACCTTTTTGCAAAATAGTTACTCCTCTCTTGAGGACGAGGATGATATGGAAGAGTTTTCATGAGCTTCCTCTCTTGGAATGTTCGAGGTCTTACAGACCTCCCCAGAAAATTCTATGTCCGGGTTACCCGTCATAGACTTGGGAATTTATATTTTCTTTGCCTGCAAGAAGTTAAGATTTCTAGTTTCATGTTTTCTGCTGCATGCCGCGTCATTTGGCAGGATAGCATCATGTTTTCTTCTCAGCATGAAGTTGGCCGAGGTGGTGTAGTTACTCTCCTATCACCTCGCCTTCATTTTGCAATTATTTCGCACGGTTCTGACCCCACTCACCATATTATTTGGCTTTTGCTTTCCATTAACAATCATTCTTTTGGAGTCATTAATGTTTATGCCTCCAATGATGTTGTGGAAAGGGTACAAATGTGGGTTTGGCTTGCTAACAACCTGCCGCCAACTACTTGGGCCCTGTGTGGGGACTTCAATATGGTTGAAGTGGCCTCTGACAAAGATGGCATTCTGCCTTTCCGTTGGATAGCTGGGGAAAGAGAAGTCTGGTTTTACATGCGTCATAAATTGGGCCTCTTTGATCCCAATACTAGCTACCATCATGATAACGGGGCTTGGCACACTTGGTCCAATTTTCGAGCTGGTCCTGACCCTATATTGAAACATCTTGATTGTGCTATGATCTCGGCGCAATCTTTTTTTTATTTTTATGAAGATTGTGATCTACCTATCATTCCCCTAACATATGTGATGTTGTTAGACCACTATCCCATTTATTTTGGCATTTCTTGGCAAACAGCTGTGCCCAAAGTGGTTAAGTCTCAATTCTTCCTCAACATGTTTGTGCTATTGCATGCCTCCACCATCTCCCACATACAACGTGTCTGGAATTTGGAACCACATCCACATTCCCATCGAGGTTGGATTCAATGGTGGAATGATGTCATTACCAGAACAACTCATTTTTTGCGCATCTACGAGCGTCAACTAGAAATTTTCAGAAAATGATCTTATGAAGCCAACACCCTTGCCCTCAAAAAAGCCTCTGAAGCGCTCACCTTCAACCCCTTTGATGTGGATCTTCAACTTCAGCTTGCCAAGCTTCGCCATGAAAAGTAAATCGCTGATAACTATGCTGCCCGAGGAGCTCAAATCAAAGCCTGTCTCCACTGGTTGGAGGTTGGCGACAAAGCCTCGAAGGAGTTCTTCCAGGCTCTCTGAGCCTGTCATACCAATATTGGGATTAAAAAGATAAAATAGGGAACTGATGTTCTTTCCAGTTTGCCAGACATCCTGCAAGCTTTTGTTCTTCACTATGAGAACATTTTTGCTTCGCAGGGCCATTTGGTTGCTCAGGGGGAGGCTCTCAGAAAGTGTATTACTGTTACTCCAAACCGCCTCACGGTTGAGCAACGCGCTTTCTGTGAGCAACTTCTTTCCCTCCGAGACCTTAAAGAGGCAGTTTACTCCATAGCAGATGACAAATCCCTTGGGTGTGATGGATTTCCCTGTGAATTTTACAAACATCTTTGGGAGCAAATTGGTCCTGATCTGCACAAAGTCTATCTTAAAGCATACCATTCTAAAAGCTTACAAGCAATCATAAATAAAGGCAATATTAAATTCATACCTAAAGCTGGTGATCCTGAGGACATCTGCAACTAGAGGCCCATCACCCTCCTGAATGTGTCTTATAAGATCATTGCTAAGGTGCTCCCTCTCAAAATCCACCATATGCTTCCTCTAATTGTGCAGCCTGAACAAACTGGCTTCATCAAATCCAAGTATATTCTTGACAACATCATTGCTATCTGGGAAGGTATGGAATGGGCTCGTAAATCCAAGCAGCAGGCTATCTTTTTAAAGATAGATTTTGCTAAAGCCTATGATCGCATTGAATGGCCTTTCATTTTGGCTATGCTCCAGGCTCTGGGTTTTGGTCCCAATTTCCTTCAGTCCATGGAGATGCTCTTTGGTGATGCTAATGCTTGCATCACCATCAATAATTCGCAATCTAAAGCTTTTGGACTTTTTGGCTCCATCAGACAAGGTTGTCCGTTAGCTCCAACGCTTTATGTCCTTGCTGCTAAAGGTTTCGGTTATTTACTTGCTCACTCTGTGTCTTCAGGGCTAGTCCATGGCATTTCCTTGCCTAATTCTTCCTCCTAGTTAGTCAATGGTCATTTTGCTAATGATTCTTTTCTTACTCTTCTTGAAGATGAAGAAAATATCAAAAATGCTTTAAATTGTCTTGACACTTTTTGTCAAGCCTCTGGCTCTTCCATTCAATGGCATAAAATGCTCTGTTACCGATAGTCTTTTTTTCCAGCTCCACCTTGGCTAAGCCAATTCCAATGGAAATGGGTTACTCATGGAGAAATTTTTCGCTTTCTTGGCATTCCTTTTGCTTTCCAGGCTTCCCCTGTAGAACTTTGGAATGCTGTGCTTACAAAGATTACCAAAAAGCTTGATTATTGGATCACTAAGCCGCTCTCTCTTGCTGGTAAATTCCATATTTTCTCTAAGATTTTGGCTGCCACCCATGTGTTTTAATCTTCTTGTTGGGCTCCCTCCAAAGCTTCCTATCTCAAATTAGAACATTTGCTCAGAGACTTTCTTTGGGCCTCTGGTTCTGACCATCATGGTTTTCACGGAGTTTCTTGGGATTTCTGTTGTCTCCCAAGGGAATCTGGGGGTCTCAGCCTACTTTCCACTTGAAAGCAGGGCCTTGCCCTCTGTGCTAAATGGATTATCAAAGCTATTTCTGGAGATCAAGCCTGAAAAATTCTTGCTAGGCATTGCATCTCTTCCGGCTTCCCTGCTAACAGACCGGCATGGAAGGGAATTGGTTCTCAAACCCTTCTCAATATGCATGAACCAGTGGTCATACAGGGCTCTTTCATTATAAATAGCATCTGGAAAGCTTGGGAAGCTGTTAAACCTTGGCTTCGTTGGGCTGGTGATGAGTTTTGCAATGGGTTGTCCTTAAATCAGCAGAACATTTGGTGGTCTCCCCTGTTTTCTTTCCAGGGTATTCCTCTTGCTAAGACTCAAGGTGCCAGTGCTTTGTGTTTCTATAAACGTGGCATTCGCACTACCAAGGACATTTTTTCAAGAGTCGCCATGAATTTCAAGTCTTGGGAGGATATGCAAGTTCAATACCGCCTTGTTTGTGCTAATCGCCAGACTTATGAGCTTCTGTTGTCTTCCATCCCTGTGCACTTACTTCATAAAGTGGGGATTCAGTCTGTTCGACCTTGGTGGTATGATTGGAAGTGGTTTCCTGCCACTCCATTTACCAATTATAAGCTCAATATGGGATACAGATGGCTTTCGCCCCACCTTCCGATGGTGGACACACTTAATCAACGGTGGCATTTGCATTCTTCACTTTCTCAATGGAGAAAACGGTTCGACACCATTTGGAGTGCCATTACAGAACCCAAGATTGCTCACTTTGCTTGGTGCCTTGCTTTCCAAGGTCTTCCCCTAGGGCCTCGGCTCAAGCACATTGGAGTTCCTGATCCTAGATGCCCCTTCTATGGTCAACCTGAGTCCTTTTTGCATATTTTTTAGTTTTGTAAGCGTGCTCAGAATTATTGTCATTGGATTCATGATTTTTTCAAGCCTTTCAGGCCTGAACCTTTTTCATGGCACATGATCCTACTGGGTGATTCCCCCAAATTTCCTCGAAAGTTTTCCCAGATTTGGCATACCTTTAGGATGGAAATTTTGTTTTCTCTATGGAAAGATAGGAATGCAGTTTTATTCACTCACAATTTTTTGGATGTTAACATTGCAATGTACACTAAGGCATGCATTTGTAACAATGTCATTATGCAGATATAGGTGCAAGCTAATAAAGTTGCCCTGGAGGTTTCCCACTTACAAGAATTGTTAAACCATTGGGGCAATGCTCCTTGTACCATTGCCAGAGTGCCTCCGGATGCCTCGGCTGATGTCTCCTCGTCTCGCGGTCGCCATTCTAGACGCTAGTCCTCTGGTCGCCATTCACACATGATGCACTCCCAGGGTCCCCACCACCGCTCTCCTAGCGGTGGTCATGGTGGTTGGAGGTGCCACTCTGCTTCCCCACCACATGGTGGTTCTGGCTGGTCCCCGGCTCCCCCCCCCCTGGGCGGGCTTCTAGATGGTCTCCAGCTCCTCCCCCTGGACGGGCGCATGCTGGCAAGTTTCCCCGGCTGGCCCTGGCAATTTCTCCTCTGTGGCTAGACAAGAAGGATGCGGAGACTGCAACTACCCCAGATCCTACAGATGTTGCTGACGGCTGGACTGTTCCTAGTCCGTCTCACAATCCCACTGATGCGTGGGGATTTCCTGATAAAGATGATCCTCCTCCCTCTGCTAGTACTACCTTGGCAGCATGAGGTTGTTTTAAATTTTTTTTGATGAATAGTTTATAGTTCCTGGCTGTGGCCATGTTGTTTACTCCGGCTTTGGCCGATTGAACTCATTCGCGGGGTGATCCTGTATCCCCCGGCCATTTTTTGTGAATTGTAATCTTAGTAAATTTTATTAATTGAAAAGGACTATTCATCAAAAAATGAAAAAAAAATAAGTTATAAATGATTTCAAATAAAGATAGTTACTAATAATGAAAGAAAGAGAAGATATAATATTAAAGTAAATGGTAGCATTAAAGGGTTTAAAAATATTGATGAAAGTAATCAAAAAAAGAAAACTCAACTAAGAATCTTTGGAAATAACAAATACGAGTACTTAAATGGAAATTCTGTCATAATGTATATTGTGATTTGTCATTGGCTTATGGTTTGTTGAATACAAAATGTTGGTGACCCGTAATATGTTAATAGCTAGATCCACAGATTAATTAGGAAATTATAATTAGATAATAAACTTAAAAATACCCTTAGATTTGAGGAGTTTGGGTTGATATTCATGTAGAGTCCGTAATTAAAATGTTGGATCAAATAGGAGCTTGACAGTAATGTGGTGTTTTATAGTAAATTTTTCATAAACATTTAAGTTTAAGTTGATGCGAATGAAGAGTTGTGTGTATTTCAAGTTAATTTCATACTTGTTGCTCTCTTAAAATGCTAAATATTATTAAATGATCATTTACATTTGTTTAACTACAAGATAACATATTGTTAGAATTCAATTAGTCTTCGTGTCTTTTTTTAACATTAGATTGGGAGAATGAAATTATAATTAACTATTTTCTATGTAGTTTATTATGAGGAACATTAAATTTGAATTTAGATCTTTATATAAAATTAGTTATTGTTGTCACATTGCAAATAACTAAATATACATTAGGAAAGAAAAGTTAACAAGAAAATTAAATAATTTATTTAAAAAAATATATTTTTATTTAGTCCTTTAGCTATGACTAATAATTTTTTTTAAAGATATAAATTTAAATTTTTTATTTAATTGTATTTATTTCTAGATAGATTGACAGTTTTAATATTTCAAATTTTAGCAATATTTTAGCTTTTAATCATTTTGAAAAAAAAAAATTGCTCTTAATTTTATGAAAATTTTATTGTATTATTAAAATTGTTAGTATTGAGTGTGAATATTATCATAAAATTAATCATAAATAAAAATTTTACCTCCAATTTCTTCATATATTATAAATATAAAATACAATTGATATATCTACTTTTCTTAAATAAGTATTTTTTAAAAATTAACTGAAATTGAAATTATAAGATTATAATAGCAATAATAACATTATAATATTTTGTACATTAATTTTCTTAATTTTAAAATTTTTTATTAGCAACCTAATGACAATGCCACAGAGAAGACATCCCTATCATTAAAGCTCAAAGTCATATATCCTTATTTCTTCTCTATACCCACTGCTTTCATTCTGATTATGTAAAGTAAAAATTCCTGCAGCTTAAACAAACAAAAAATAAATCAGCGCTAACAGTTATTAATTTCCCAAGCTCAAATTGCATGTGACAAAAGTTGCATTTTAAGATGGACTTTAAAATGTTACAACCCCTTTCCCCAGTTGCTAATACAAGCACACTTAATTAAATGTTGAGTAGAGTTTTAAATGATTGATAGATGTTGCTTGACCAAATTTTTGACAAAGATATCAAATTATTGCCATCTTTCAATATTTTGACATTGATGTAACCATTTTTTTTATATTTCAAAAATGCCTATGCTATAAGCCTTTCAAAAAAGCCTATGCTGCAAGCCACGTATGATAAAATCATTATAGTGATAGAATAAATGAAATCAATTATCACACATTTGATAACAGTTGAAACTATTACCAAATAAATTGGATGCTTCAGTATACCCGAGTAAGAGCCAATTAATGATTGCAAATGTAAACTTCAACACTCACCACTGGTCATGTTGCAGGGATGGGATAAAATTTGATACAACATAGAACCTGTCGAAAGAAAGAGATCCTTATCCATCCTACTCGGGCATAGAGAACACTAGGTCCCTCGCACGTATGAACTTGGATTCTAAATCGACTCAACCAAGATGAATAATCTGAAAGGAGGCTGGGGGCATCGGTGTCATGGGAATCGGCTGGTGTGGGAGTCAAGCGTCCAATGGCATACATAGGAAGCCCATATCAAAGTGATTCCCAATTTAGTATTAGTTAGGAAATCCAACAAGATATTAGAACGTTTCCCAGATTGAATGTGTGGTTTAGATATCAGCGCACAACCAACAATGATATTCAATGATGTCAAATATCAGTATTTTCAGATTATTTGACTTCTGGCTGAAGAAATCACGTCATTACTATTTCTGGGGAGGCTTAAGAAATACTCTTATCTGTTATAAAAACAACAAACAGGGATGTGACTAAAGGTCATTCCATCTAGGTGCCAATAGAAGTAAATGATTAAACTTTCTTAATAAAGCTTTTTCTACCTGACTCGTATAAATTTATCAATAAAATGATATTACTACCTTGAGTGGGAAAATGCAGACTTCATTAGTTATATGAATTCTTACATTCTAGTTTTCTTGAATTTGTTCATACAGCTTTGTTCATCTGGAGTTGGTAAGGGATGGGGCATGCCCAGAGACAGTGTACAATCCACATTAGACAACTTTAACTTCAATTATCTTAGGTTTCTGAGCACTAAAATAAAAAATATATTGTAGCATCCTTAAATGTTGCACAAATAATTACATGAAACAAAGATTCTTTTGTGAATCATACCAAAAACATCTTTACCATTAGCGGAAGTCTATCAAATTGAAAAAACATTGCCATGTAGGTTAAGTTCCAGATAAACCAGTCAGGGGATACGTTGCAACATATCCACTAAAGCAGCTAACAATCAAAACACATAAGACAATACTTTGCTCAAATTAAAACAAAAGAAGGTAAATTTTTCTCATGAAAGAAACCCCATCACAAGTTTCCTCCCTACCCATGTTTGCTAGAATAGAAAGGATCAAATAGGATACAGACACTATTCTACATAACATTCCTGTAGCCCACTATTTTTCTGCACTAGTTTCGTTACAGTGGCCATCACAATGGATTCAAAGAAGCAGAACTATTCATTTATATCACATAGTCCACCTGCACTTTAATACAATAAATTCCATAGAAGCTCCATTCATTGAATGAACATGAAGCGAACCCTACATTCAGATTTTCTTATAATTTTGATACATTTCCAAAAAGTGAAGGGCATATGTAGAGGTTGCTTATAGAAAACAATTCAAGTTCTTTGTCCATCTTTTCTTTCTAGTCTAGTACAGTGCAATACATTGTTATATGCTTGCTATATGCTTGGAAAACCAAAAAGCAGCATAAGAAGCATTCAAATTATAAGCCTTTAACTAAAATATGCAACATCTGATTAAAACATAAGTCACCAACAGAAACACAGAGAACAATTCTTTACCTAAATGAGATGCGGGGATGATGCTCTCAGATGAGATCAAGAGAGGGGCAGCTCTAGCATTAAATCAATCTCCAAACCTTAGGTATGTGGAACTTAGGTATGATTCTCATGAGAGATGGATTCATGTTGAATCACTACTCATGAAATATGGGTCATCGAGTTTGACTCAAAATCACACGGTTAAATCCTGATATTCATATCACAATTTGACTAGCTGTGGAAATTATCTCCTACTTATCAACATGCATAGTGCTATTGGAATCACTGAAATGCCACTTTTTACAACTCTTTTTTCATGGTTATTTTTTCATCAAGAAAATGTAAAATGCTATTATGAAAAATGACTGGTACCAATGAGAAAACAAAAATCAAATTTCAAAAACTTATTTTAATAATATATTCTAAAGCAATCTTAGGATAAAACAATTGTTTATACAATTTCATGGTGTCAAAAGTAACTACAAATTGGAAGATTGAAAATTATAGTCTCCACCTATTTATAGGCCAGATTAAAAATTATATTTAAATACAAAATTTCACAAGCACCATAAGATAAAACAGTTGTACAATATTTAGAAGAATGAATTAATTGAAAAAAAGAGGTTGAAAACTTTAGTCTCCACCTATGATAGGCGGGACTAATAATTAGGCGATAGCAAAAATGGCACCGATGAAGAATTAAGACACGTGAAAATCAATTGGACCTACCATTCAGTGTCAATGCCCATCGGACAGATAAGACAGTGAATGAAATAAATGTTTAAAAAAAATTAAAACGATCCGACGATGGACGATATTTCAATCGTCTTGCACTGCTATGAGTAAATATACACCATAGATGCAATTCTGAAATTCAAAAACTTCAGTATAGGTACATGCCTTCTAAAGTAATGAAGATGTTAAAGAATAGTATCATCTCATAATGAAGATCAATTAATGATGTCATGAGAAGATTATTTTCTAGCCAAAACATAGGCCAAAAATAATAAGATTGAGTAGCTTAAAAAATAATAAGATTGAGTAGCTTAAAAACGCCACATTCTAGATACCCAAGAGAGGTGAATATTGACAAGGCATAAATAATCAGTGTAATAATTGATCTAGATTTAAAAATAGATAATGAAACGAGATGCGATATCTTTATTCAATGCTTCGGGCACCTCCAGTAAAACCATTAGCCTATAATAACAATGCTTATAATAAGTGAAACCATGACATCTTATAAGAAAAGAATGCCTTAGCTCATAAAGTTTAATAACAGAAAATAGCAGTAACTGGGGGAAGGGGGAAATAAAGTCATGAGAGATATTTGATATAGCTTAAGAACAATCTTAAGGCACTCATCTAGGCTTTATGAAAGCAACATAACGATTCCTTGAGAAGAAACCATATCTTTAGATATTGAGAGTTGTTATCAATTCCCCATATAATGTTAAGTAACTACCGACGAACAACATTATATAAAACGGTAACCCTCAATCTGTATTGGAAAGGGTTCGGATGGAAGAGGTGGAGGGAAAGTCTTCTTCAGTTTGTGACTCTGAGAAACTTTGCACACAAGAAGTGGAGATGGGGGGATTGGAGGAAGGGTAAATTGATTCCTTTCCTTTTTTGCAAGGTATTGAGCAGCTCCTCAGTACCCGTTCAAGGAACCTCGTGATAGAGGAGGTTTTCAGAGGGGACATTGACAAGGCCTCAGAGGAAGGTGAGATGAATGATACGAAGGACGGGGAGGTAGCCAGAGTCCTTTGCTGAAATGAGGATGAACTGCCAAATAAAATGGTAGATCTGGCCCAGCTGGATGATAAGGAAGGGAAGTGGCAAACCCATAGAAGACAGATAAGGGTTTCAAAGAAACTTGAGATGACAATGGAATTGAAATTGGATGTAGGGAAGTCAGGAAAACAAAGTAAGATAGTGAAGTACATGGCAAGGGAGGTGGCAAGTGGCAGGAAGCCCACCTTGGAATCCTTGACAAAAGGTAGAAAAAGATTTTCCTATCATTGAACATGAGGGGGTTAAATAGCCCTTACAAGTAGTTTGCCCTCAAACAACAATTGTTGAACCAAAAAATTGATATCCTATTTATCTAGGAGGTTAAAATGGCTATGATTAATTTGAAGAATATTGCAAATTATGTATGGCTAGGAGCAAAATTTTGTTATAGTGAAGTAGAAGGTGAGTCAGAAGGAGTGGCTACCTTCTAGAACCCAATTATTGGTAATGGCAGTGTTATCTGTATTCTAAGATCTATCTTATAATTGAGCATATGATAGGTGATAAGAATTGGAATATTGTTAATGTGTATGCTCCTAATACTAGAAATGGTAGACATAGCTTATTGGAGGAGCTATTGGTTTTTCTCTTTCAAAATAAGAACACCTTTTGCATGGGAGATTTTAACTCGCCTCTATACCCTTCAGAGAAAATTGGGGGATGATTGATTTTAATGATAGTATGAAGGATCTAGCTAATTTTATAAATAATAATGATTTACTAGATATGGAGATGCATGGTGTGAAGTTCACATGGTCGAATAATAGGAAGGGGGTTGACCTTATTCAAATCAAACTGGATAGACTTTTGGTCCCGACAGGGTGGGAAGGATTAACTTCCTCCTCTCTAACGGGACTACCCAAGACAGTCTTGGATCATGCCCCTATCCTCTTTAACTAGAAGGAAGATTCCCTGGGGGACCCAAGACCTTTTAGATATAAAATAATGTGGCAATCCCATCTTGACTTAAGCACTAGGGTGGTTGAGTGGTGGGGAATAAGGATTGAAGGGACAATGATGTATAGTCTCTTTGTTAAGTTGGAGAATATTAGAAGAAATGTGATGCCCTAAAAGAAAAGATATTTTGGTGATATTTTCAAGAGTAAGGCTGAGGTGGAAGGGAAGTTAGTTGAAATCTAGAAAGCAATAGAGGAAGGGGGACCCACGGATAACATTATCTAGGAGGAGGAAAAATACAAACAAGCATGGAAGGAAATGATGATGAGAGAGGAGACCTACTAGAAGAAAAGGTCAAGGGTGTTACGACTTAAAGTGGGTGATAGGAACACTGCATTTTTTCATAGATTTGCCTCAATTCATAAATGGAGAAACACAAGTGATAACATCAAAGATGAAAATAATGTGAAGCTGAATAAACCTGAAGAGATAGGGAATTGGGCAATGGCATACTTTAAAAATTATTACCTAGAAGAGCAAAGTGACTTTAGAGAGGAGGATATGCAATGGCTAATTGATTATATGCCCATGGTGATCTCAACTGAAGAGAACAAGGAGCTTGTTGAAATGGTGACTGAGGAGGAAGTCCATAGAGCTGTGTTCTCCATGAAAGCTTATAAATCGCTGGGACTTGATGGCTTCCCCTTGGCATTCTTTTAGTATTTTTGGGAGCTTATCAAGTTGGATCTCCTTCAGGTGGTTTGTGATTTTTTTAGAACTGGGAAACTTCTTAAACAACTCAATAGAACTTTCATTGAATTAATCCCCAAGGTGAAAGACCTAGAGACCCTCTCTGACTTTAGGTCGATCAGCCTATGTAACACCACTTACAAGATTTTCTCTAAAATTCTAGTGAATAGATTGAAGACACTGTTGCATAAGTTTATAGGGAAAACCTAGAGTGGATTTGTCCCAGGATGAAAAATCCTGGATGCTGCCATAATGACACATGAAGTCTTGCACTCTATGCAGAAAAGTGGTAATTCTAGTATGGCCTTGAAACTTGATATCTCTAAAGCTTATGATAGGATTAGTTGTACTTCCATGTACAAAGCTATAGAAATTATAGGCCTAAGTAAAGAGGTTATTAGAATGGTGAAGTCAATGGTTGAAACTGTCAGCTATTATGTGATGGTTAATGGGTCATCTTGAGAAAATTTTGGAGGGGAGAGAGGTCTTAGGAAGGGTGATCCTATCTCTCCCTACCTATTTATTATGACTACTAAAGTCCCGGGGAGAGCATTCAAGAGAAATTTGGAGGGTGGGTGGACGGGGGCGGGGAAGCGGGATAATCAAAGGTATTAAAATTATGTCCACACTACTCCCAAAGTGATTTAGTAGTTTGTGGATGATACCTTCCTTAGTGGGGAGTCCTTGGTGGGTGAAGCAAAATCTTGGAAGTTGGTGCTAGAGATATATGCTGTGAATGTGAGTCAAAAGATAACTTTTGATAAAAGAAAAGTGTTCTTCTTTAACACCCCTTGACCTTCAGTGAAGGATTGTTAATATTTTAGCATGCAACATTGTTGAGTTACCAAATACATATCTGGGTCTTCCTTTAACCATGAATTAAGTAACAACTTTTGGAATGACACTCTAGAAAGAATGGAGAAAAGTTGATCAGATGGAAAGGTAAAACTCTGAGTAGTGTGGGCAAACTACAACTACTAATCTCCTCCCTCCAAGGATTACCATTGTACTTCCTATCCTTATTTAAAATTATGTAGTGCATGGCTAATAAATTGGAAAAAAATCAATGTACCTTCCTTTGGTCTGGAGGAAGTGAGAAGATTAGAATAAGTTTGGTCAGCTGGGAAATAGTTTGCATACCTAAGTGCAAAGGAGGGTTGGGAGTGAGGAAGATAACTGATCTGAATAATGTGCTTCTCATAGAAATGGGGTGGAATTTGATGAAGGGAGAATCTAAATTGTGTAATATTATGAGAGCTAAGTACCTTGGAAATCTTATGTTCTCTCACTACACCTAGAGAAATGATCTTCCTATGAGCTCTAAAATCTAGGGTAATATTATGAAAAGTAGAACCCTTTTGAAGGAGGGAGTTAGGTGGATTGTAGGTAATGGTAGCCAAATTAATTTTTGTAGGGATCCATGGCTATTGGATAAAACTTTATCAAAAAAAAAGTTTGGGTCTCTTTGGACTACAGGACCAGGGGGTGGAATGGTAGCTGATTTTATTTGCCCGAGAAGAAAATGGAAAAAGGCGAAGCTACAATAGAATGATATGATAGGAAGGGAGCTGGTCAAAAATATGAATTCTTTGATGGAAGAGTATAGGATCCCAAGAAGGGGCATGAATGATGAGTTCATTTGGAAAGCTACCCTAGCGAGGGAATTCTCGGTTAAATCTACTACAAATTAAAGTTTGACAAAAGTCTTGAACCTAATGACTGGGGGAATGTATGGTTTAATCACTTAATTCCAAAGATTAATATTTTCTAGTGGACCACCATTCATGGGAAAATTCTCACTATTCACAACTTGATGAAGCAAGGGTTTCAAATACCAAATAGATCTATATTTGTAAGATGGAGGAGGAAAGCATCAACCACTTATTCCTACATTGTTGTTTTTATTCTAAGGTTTGGGGGAGAATTCTTTAGAAATTGGAGGTGATTTGGGTGTTTAATGTGGAAATTGGTGCAATAGGTGAACTAGCAAGGCCCCTTCACCTACCCGCTACTTATCAATCTATGGAAGATAATTCCCCCCCATGTTTGTTGGGGTATTTGGAAGGAGCGAAATAACAAGGTGTTCATGAATGAGGAGAGGGAGGTGAATGTTGTGGTGGAAAGGATCTACAAATTTATAGTCAAGAACATTAGTTTCAGCAAATGGAGGAAACCAGCATTCCCCCCTTCCACCCAGGAGGTTAGAGTAGCCAAGTGCTGGTCATTGGTATAAGGGTTTTATGGAGATTGATAATTCTAATCTTATGTCTAGAAAAAGAATCCAATGGAAACCCTTGCCTACTAACTGTGTAAAACTTAATTTTTATGGAGCTATTAGAAAGGAAGGTTCAATGGGTGGAGGGATAGTTAGGGACAGTAAGAGAAAGATGTTGTTGGCATATACTAGTCTATTAGGGAAAGTTTCAAATAATATTGCAGAATTGATCGCTTTGTAATGGGGTTTAAAATTGGTCATTAGTGTGGGCTGGAGGAATGTGCAAATTGAAGGAGATTCTAAAATTGTAATTGAGACTATCAAAGGTAATATGTGGGAGGGATAGGCTATCAAAAGGGTAATTGAAGATATTAAGTACCTATTAACCATCCTCAATAGGTTTGATTTGAATCACATTTTTTGGGAGGAAAATAACATGGCTGATGGAATGGTAGTAATCGGCTTAAAGCTGAAAGGGCTTAGATGTTGAAGGAATTTGAATGCTTTTCCAAATTTGGTAAGGGAGTTAGTAAGTCAGTAAGAGAAAAATGATGAATCCTAGCTGGTTATTTTGCATAATGTTGTTGAGCTGGTAGGTCAATATGTCCTTAAAGGACAAGTGGCACAGAGTAAAGGATTGGGTATGGGTTATAATAATTACTCATGGCCTAAAAATTAGAAGTTTGAAATGGGATAGATTTTATTTATTTCCCTTTATGTATCATCATATATTATGCAGTGAAAAGAATTATTTATTAAAGGATTGATGTGGGAATGATGGAAATGATTGGGGGATAGATCATGGTGGCTGACACATGATCTTTCTTACAAATTTGGTTGGCTTCATTATTTCTATTAATTGTGAATATCATCTCCACTTTTGGGCTTTTTTTCCTAAGTGTGAAATATTTTTGAGAAACAGTGTCTAGGCTCTAAGGAAAAAGAGAGGAGGGGAAAAGATTGCATAGATAGGTGGTGATTTGATGCCCATTGAACCAGCTATGATCGATGATAATATGAGGAAGCCCTTGGTGCAGTACTTACTAAAGTAGAGCAATTTTGTCTCATTCATGGAGGCTCTTAATGGGCATGATGAGAATTTCTCTATGTAGTTTGTTAACTCATGCGAGATTCGTAGAGTGATGACGATAATGGTATCTCATTTCATGTTTTGGAGGAGGTGATTGCTCTAGTGATAGGCTTGGATAAGAAGGGTAGGAAATGATAGTAGGTAACAAGGGTGATAGATAAAATGAGCCTACAACATTTCTTTGTGGAGGGTGAGGAACTGATTCAACATAGAGGAGGTTTCATGTGGGAGAAGCTTCCTGAATCGTGGAATGAGGTTTGTCTAGTTTTGATGAAATATCTAACCTTGGAAGGAAGGCATGGAGTCTGCTACTACTATTATTTTCCCCTCCTTAATCATTTTTATCACCAAGATTTTATTTCACTTCCTTTCTTCTTGCTACATGAATTAGAGGATACTATTGTAGATGTGAAAGAAAAAATGAAAAAGGGGGTTAATTTTACTATTTTACACCAAGGCGTAATTTTCAAGCTGTATCAATTCCACCTTCCCTTGGTCTCCTCTAAGATTGTGGAAATTGATATTCTAGTCCACCTAAACCCCCAACCCTAAATGGTTTCCCTTAGAATCATAGGTCCTAGAGCCCCTACCCCATAGCCCTCACCTAGTGGGTCCCTAATGAATCCCTCCCCCATGGGGAGAAAAAGGGAGACAAGATAAAGAAAAGGAGAAAGTGTTGGTGGAGTCAGAGGAGGAGGGGAGAGGGGGAAGAAGGAGTTCAGGGAGCTTAGCAAAATCTAATGCTAAGAGGAAGTTGATAGAGGGAGCCTAACAGGAGGAGTCAAATTCTGAGGATTCAAACTGCCCCAAATGGAGAATGAAGGAAAAAGTAGTTAATTTTGGGGTGGGAGGTATGGAGGAGGTGGAAGAGGAGGATTCAGAATCCTCTAGGTTAGACTCAGGAGAAGGAAATGAGAATAAGGAGGTGTCTAATGTTTCAGTGATAGTTGATTTGGTGTGTGTGGACCTAACTAAAGATCAGTTCCTGGACATGATGGATAGGATGCCTTCCCCCAATATGATTTCCTCCCCTATTAAGGCTATTTCCATAGATGATACTAACCCCCTGGTTGTGTAGGATACTACTAAGGTTGGTACGAATAGCCATCTGGGCAAGTTGCAAAAGGCTAGCAATGAGGTGTGGGAGAGAATCCAGATGTTGGAGGAAAGATGCACCTACTGACCAATTTCATGGTAAAAATTACTCGTGCAACTACTACCACTCTATACCTTTTCAAGGATGCTAAAGGGGGCCTATCTAAGGAGGAATCTAAGATGCTATTTGACTTCCTAGTAGAAGACTGGGTGAATGTCCTCCTAGGGAGGAAAGACGCCAAGAAATCTTAAGGGCTCCCTCCTTTTTCCTTATATGCTGCTAATCCACTAGTTTGTAGACTATTTATGGTGCAAGGTTTTCATGCCTTTGTTTATGTTTATCTTTAGTTTCTCAAATTTGTTAAAAAGCATTTTGTTTAAAGCTTGTAGATACTTTCTTAGTTATGGTTTAAACTTCTATTTTTGTTTTAAGTAGCAAAAGGTGTTAGTTTTGTTTCGATGGTTTTCCACTGGTAGTTGGCCAATTTGTTTGTAATAGGCCAGCCCCCTAGTTTTAGATGCTTTTAATTAAAAAATATTATATAAATATCATCTGAGAAAAAACATAACCACTGGAACACTGATAGAAGAGAATGCTTCAGCACTTTAAAACTTTAACATAATAAAACATAAATTTGGAGAAGGGGAAATATATGCTAGCAATGAATCCATTACAATTTAAAGACTAACTAAAGACCTAATACAACCAAAATTAAGGGGAAAATATGTATAATTAAATCCATATCTATCATACAGTATAATATAAACTAAGGACCTGACTCTCAAAAACATGGTACTTCAAGAAATACCCAAAAGCTCCAAAAATATGACTTGAGATCATTATGGTTATTTAACAACATCTTATATTTTGTAAATCAGTTTCTGGATTAGATTGTGTGTAAATCTCCACACAATCTAATCCATAAACTAATTTACAAACTATGATGGATTGTGGAAATCTGATACCATCTTATATGTCAAGCAAGAACACAAATTATACCTAGATTATTAGCCAAGCATATACAACTACTATTTGCTGAAAAAAATCAAACCGAGGTAATAACCACTTTAATTTGGAGAGGGAAACCTGATGGGGTAGAACTATTATAGATTAACAACTTAGCTGAAAAAATACAAATAAACATTAATCCTTTCTAGAACATTTTTTAAAGAAAGATGCAACAAATGTAAGCCTAGAATTTGATGGTCATCCTTCCCTATCATATGGTTTGGTCATTTTAATGTCTTTCATTAAAAAAATTGATTGCTAAATTTAAAAATAATTAAAATACATTTTTAAAAAGATAAAATATTTTTCAATATATAATAAATATTTTAAAGAGACTAAACTACTAAGAATTTAAAATAATATTATTTTGTAATATTTGAAAAATTCATAAATATATATATTTTTTAAAAATCGTATGTTTTAATCTACATAGTATCAAATTAAGTAAGAAAGTTTCATAACATGCTTTATTCTATTCTAAAAAAATTCTAAATTATTATAAATAATTACATTAAAAATTTATAAAGATTAAAAATATATATACTATCAAATAATATATTCAAGCATATTTATTTACATTGTTAAATAATATATTGTGTTGAAGTTGATGACAGATCAACCCTACAGCTCCTAAGAATCAACTGTATGCAAACACCTATTATAGAAGAGAAAAGAAAAAAACTATTGAGGAAGGAATTACCAGATCCATAGATGAGGCATTCTTGATAAGCAAAAAAGTAGATTACTATAATAAAAAATAAATGAATTGTTTACAATAAGAGTTGTCCTTATAAAAGAGATCGAAACCCTAAACAGGTCTAACCTAGGTTGCATCAATAAAAAATTAATAAAAGAATTAATTATTAGATGCCTAAAGTTTAGCTTAAGCAACTAGAGTTAATTATGAAATATCTAATTACTCTAACATATTGTACTTCTTATAATAAAATTTGAGAGTTTATTACTAATTTTGAGTGTCATATTTATGGTTTAGAAAAAATTAGTTTATGAATCTATATGGTCCATCAAATTTTTAGCTTGTCATATATGATTAAAAAGTGCAAAAATGTACCTTAATGCTAACCAAGAGAGATGATTAGGTTAGCTAAAAAGGCCCGATTATAGCCATATTCAAGGAGGCCTGAAAACTTTAAATTAAGAGGAGGGTAATGATTGTTGCAAGGGGGAGATATCTTCTAGAAAAAAAACCATTTTTTAAGATACCATGAGAGATAAACAAAATCACTAATTAGCATTTAATATAAAATAATTGTGATCTTTTCTATCTATATATGCTGTGATTAATCTATGAGAAAAATATCCACAAAAATAGAGATCAGTGCATGCTTCAACTCTTAAGATCTATAAAGGAATGAGGCTTTAATTTCAAGAGAGAAAAAGGCTTAAATGAATGGTAAGCTTCAAATTTTTGAATAGAGTCTTAATCAAGACATAGAAAAATACTACATTTTAATGGAGTGAATGACTTGAATAGACATTAACTTAACTTGGAGGAGGGGGAATATTAAAGGAGGGGTTTTCTCTTCATGCCAATACCAAAGATACCATAGGCATGTGATGGGAATGAATCAATACAAATTTTCAAACTAGTGTTGAACTCTAAATTGAATGAACTTTAACACTTGTAAACTAAGTAGTAAAATAATGAAGGTGGTTCTCTAAAACCATGTAAGCTCATACACAAATGTGTATATCAATAACAAAATTTTTTTATATGTGGAAACCCTTAGTGTGAGGATGAAAACCATGGTGGGAGTAATATACTCACTAAACTTTTACTCTAAATAAAAGGGTGCCTTGTTAAAGGCTACAATTTTTCCTTCTGAGAAAAATTTTTGTTAGCAAATAAAAGGGTGTCTTGTTAAAGGCTACAACTATTCCTTTTGAGAACACATTTTGTTTGGAATATTCATAACCTATGAGGATTACAAAAGCTTGTGGAAGCCACTCGATAAGAGGAGTTACAAACATTCCTTCTATAAGGCACCTTGTGAGAGGATTTATAAAAGTTTACTATTGAAGCTTTCTCAGTTAAGATCTTACAAATAGATGCAATGATGAGAAAGAAATCTAAGTGATTGATCTAAGAATGGCACAATCTTTCCTTGTACATCTCCTTGACAATTTTTTAAAGACTTTATTATCTTCTTTCTTTCCTTGGTTTTCACTTCTTCCTCATTGTGCTTGACAATTAGTCTGTTATTTGTCTCTTTGGTTTGTAACTATGATCTCCTCTTCTCTTATCTATAACTGCAAGAACATCATCAACACAAAAAACAACACTAAGTAGAGTGTACAAAAATCTTTTTAGACTTCCCAAATCTCAGGTGCCAAAAAAATTTAAAAATCCCACTCATATTCAAATCTAAATAGCATATATACTTGTCACATAACACCCATAACTACCTATGAGTAGATGTCCAACCTCATAGGCCTTCTTTTCTTCCCATGATTCTATGGTATAAATTATCTCTATTGGTTTGTGTTAGAATCAAGAACAAATTGAGCTTTGGAATGCTTAGGCATGTAACTTCCAATTGTAAGTTAATATTAGAGCGCTAGGAACATGCCACTTTTTGGTGACCTATACTGATATAGGTTGATTTTGGGTAACAAATACCTAAAAGAGCTGAAAATATAGATCTTGGATATGTAAAGAGAATTGTATCTTTGGATATTCTTTTCTAGATTTGCAATTCCACAAATATGCACCTACACATATGAGAAGGGGAAATTATTTAAGGATATTGCCTTTCTCAAGCACCCATTTATGAATGAAAGTTTAAATGAAGTGACAAAAAAAATGCAAACATGATAAATTTAAATTATATGTCTTTCTTATCAAACCCTTGTGGATGGATACAGATCCACTATATCCACAATGATTTTTACTTGAGTGTATGTAAGTCAAAATGTAGATGAAGTAGAATGTAGGATGTCTTCACTTATGCAATATATTAGCTCTTGTCATGAATTCATGGATCATAAAAGAATGATGAAGAATGAATGATATAGATCTCCTTCCTTGATGGTTAAATCCTTTACTTCCTATAGAGATCAGAATAGATCTAAGGAAATTCTTTAAAGATGGATGGATGAAATGCTATCTTTCATGAACTCCTCCAATACACACTAGACTACTTTCTTGAGAGCTTCAAAACGAGAGGAGAAAAATTCCTTTTATAGTGATTCTAGGAGTTAAATTTGAGGTAGATGAATGTACAAGGTGTGAAAGGAAAAATATCTTTCATCAAGCACAAAAACACTTTAAAATGTGGACCTTAGAGATTGAATCACATAGGGTTAAAAATATCGGTATAAGTTTCCTCAGAGTGACTCACTCTATAGAATGCAAACTTTGAGGTGAGTGATGCAATATTTGAGAGGTATTTAGAATTTTGATGAAAGGAAGATAGATAAGAGGAAAAAACTAAATATAGAGGCTATAATGAGGTCAAGAGGGAAGGTGAATAGGGTAGAGAAATTAGTAAATGGAAAATTTTACATATGAATTAGATCCAACATAGATTTTTAAGCAAGATTAAAGGAAAAGAAAGGATCTTCACTTAAATTATGTATGAAATTAAAAATGTAATGAAAGTTCCTAATTAGAAGGGACACACTAATGAGAGCTAAAATGATTTCAAAAATGGCTTTAAGAAATTCCTTTCTTTTTACGGTGATACAAATATAATGGTAGAAATTGGATTCAAGGTTGATAATTCATATTTTAGTGTTTGATGCGTTTATGTTAGAAGTTTGAAAGAGATGCTTTTGTAGTGCATACGTGTGATTGAAGAAATTTTTTGATGGATTGAGTTGGTGTCCCATTTCAAAGAAATTTTGTAATGCCTTTTTCTTAGTATTATAATTTACTTGATTTAATCTGATGGGTGTCTAATGTTATGTATGTGGTATAGGAAGAGAAAACATTGCAAGAACAACATAGACATGGTCAATCTCTCCTTGTTATTGTATCCAATGTTTATATAGGGCTAAATATTATACAATACCATCAAGAGGAAAGCAATATTATGTACAAATCTCTCAATGCAATAAATGATGTTTTATATTAAAAGGAAGAAGAACAAGAAGAAGAGATTGTTTAAGATTCATCATTGAACAGGAAAGATGGAGAAATTATGATGATGGGTACAAATCTTCTCTAATCTATAATATTATAATGATGTATTATGAAGTGTGATCTAAAATGTTAGTAAAAACCCACTGCGCATCCAATTCCAAAAGTATCAACTAACTAGATTAGCATGGACTATGAAAAATCTATTTTGCAAAGCTGGGATGATTATGAGCCAATAGTAAAAGGTTTGAAATAAATAGAAAGGGAAAGGATATTATTTTAACTATGGATGTTGTTTAAGTAAGGATTGTGAAATAATTGTGTCTCATCTTTTAGTTGGTACAAACAACATAACAAAAATTTTATGGATTAAAGTGCTTAGGGAGTTTAACATGATAATGGGTTTTTCAAAAAGGTTTGAGGTATGGCAATTATAGAGCATCAAGCCACTAAATCCTTGTTCCAATATTGGAGTCTTTAACAATGCTCCGTTAAAATTTAGTGTACCTCTATTTTTTATTTTCCTTATATAGAATAGGCTACATATTATTCATTATTTTGTAGCTAAGGTTGTGATTCCATGGAAGAGGTTTGGATTTGTTAAACTTTTAAATACAATCATTAAAAATATAGAACCAAAATTAGTACTTTTTAAAATAAATAAAGGCTTCACATATCTAGTGAAAAACCTTCTAATTAATGTTAAGGATGAAGACTAAAGTCTCTTCTATTAAGAATTTTTGTGTCAGTGTAATTATTATGGAATGTTTATGATATTAAATAGTAGGAAAAAAGAGTGATATCCCTTAGAAAGATAGATCAAAAATTTCATTTACAACAAGGTCAAGATTAGACCATTAACAATACACTAGTAGAATAGTTAGTAACCCACATCAAAAATGGGTAGATAGCTCACCCCAAACATGGGGAATATAATGAGAAATAAAAGGATGAAATTTCCCATGTTGATGGATATTTATCTAGAAAACACTATCAATAGGGTCCCCACCACAAGATAGATCGATTGGGAAATTCATCTTTGTGAGACTACCAACAATTTTTTTTAAAAAAAAGTCTTGAAATGTTGAAAAATGTTAGTAAAAGGTTGGAATTGAGTATGAGGGATAGATTTAAAGAGCATGGCTCCAAAAATATAGAGAGAGCCACACTAATAATAAGAGTTAGAGCAGGATCCACATGGTCTGAAGAGGCCAAATCATTAGCAAAAGCATCATCCCATTGGTTAGCCATCATTGTAATATGAAATATATCTAAGGGTTATCCAAAAGATGGTATACATTAGCGATTACCTTTACAATGTGAGAAAGCATAACCTATTGCCAAGCAACCAACAAAGAATCATTGAAAACACCAAAAGGGGAGACCCCCATAATCTAACGATTGAGTACATTGCTTATCCATAACCTTGAGAGCCAAATCCCTATAAAGATGTAAGGAAATGTCAATATCAACTAATACGAATGTAAACATAGATAGATACATGGAGGTCATGGTATTATACACGTCTAAGAAATGGATAATAGAGTTGTCAATGGCCACATAATAAGAATTCTCTCAAAAATAAAGATTTTAAGATTATGAATAACAAAATGTACTAAATACATATTGAGTGGTTTAGTAAGATGGTTCAGGGATACTATCTAAGTTTTTGCTAAAAGAGAGTGAGTTCCCTAACCACACAAGAATTTTCAACACTAGCTCTAAGTATAGTCAATTAATCAACATTAGCATCCTTCAACCAAGGGACAATGTATTTACCATGTGATGGAGAATAATCTATTATAAAGTAATCAATGGACAAGCATTGATGACATCAAAAGGGGAGACCCATCTCATGATCCAACAATTAAGTACATTGTCTATCATCAACAATGTAAACGACATCCCTAAAATGGGGTATGGAGCTGTCAATGTCAACCAATACATATGAAATGGTATATGGATCCATGGACATCATAGTATCATCCACCTCTAAGAAATAGACAATAGAGTTTTTGATGGCATGATCAAAACAAGAATTCTATCAAAACTATATAGTAAGATTGTGAAGAAAAACTAATAATGGATACATATTGAGTGGTTCAATAAGAGGGAACTTAAGAGAGACTATCTTAGGGTTGGCCAAAAGAGAGTGATTTCCCTAAGACCACAAATTTATCAACATAGGTTCTCAATCTTTACAAGAAAGGAAAGTAACAATTAAAAATACTTTAGCATAAGGGAAAATTTTAATATTCCCAAAAATCACAAATCTCCAAGACTCCTTCAACCAACAATGAAGATCAAATAAAGAAGGCTATAAATTAATAAACACAAAAAGAAACATGCAACATTAGTAGAACTCTACATTATCCACCAAATTAAGGCCACAAACCATTTTTCTATGACTCATGGGATCTATATTGGACTTGGAAAGTCTAGAGTTGAGTCAGCTATATCAAGTCTAGGGAGCTCATAACTCATACTGTGAAGTTGAGGCAAGTTTGGAAAAAGTCATTAAATCTACTAGACTTGATAGATTCATTGAGTACCAAGACTAGGAATTGATCATCGTAGGATCATCAAAAGATAAAAAAATATTATATTTTTTATTGCTTAAATGTGTAGTTGATGGTGTTGGTTTACTAAGTTTATATGTACATGTTATTTTAAGCATACTTTGAAGTGAAATAAACTAATTTATGCATAACCAACTAAAATTTTCAATAGTAATTTGAATGCCATACCTCAATAATTTTGATTATTTACTACAACAAAATTAAAAGGATAATCTATTGACTATTATTTGCAAATCTAATGTGTCATCTTTATTTTAATTCATATGTGTTTGTACCTTTATTATTAATTTTTGTTCTTACTTTGCATTTATAGAAATAAATAAGTATTATTTGGAGAAGTTTATTTTAATTCATAATTCTATTAATTTTTTTGAAGAAACCACAACAAGTTAGAAGGAAAAGAATAAATGATTTATTAATTTAATTCCAAATTCAAATCAAGTACCTTTATTATGAGCTTTTCCTTTTGTACATCAAATTCAAAATGTGGATTCAAAAAAAATTAAGTGCCACAACAATCTTCTTACCATACCCCAAAATGCTTTAATATGTGAGTTTGCTAGGGGATCATTTCTTGAGGACTGAATTTTGGTAAAAATCAGGCTCCTTTATAAAATAAGTAGTACCCAAGACAAATCCATACAATTTATCATTTAATATTCTCTTCCCATTTTTACTACAATTTTTTCTTGTTACAAAGACATTTTTACAAACAATTCTCATATGTTTAGACCAATAGTTCAATTGTATTCCAAATGCTTAAATTTATTATTGATCATATTAGTTTATTATATAAAGAATTTCTCAACATTTTATTTTGAACATCTTTTGATGTCCAATGAACAAGATTATGCATAAATGACTACATGATTTAGTAGTAGTTTAAATAGCATATCTCGATATTTATGATTCTTTATTATAGAAGAAAAAAAACTTCTTGACCTTTAAATTTTTAATGTGTTTTTTAGCTTGACTTATTTCCTTTATTTAAAGCCTAAAACTTACATTTATTCTTGTAATATGATTAATGTAAACATGTGCATATGTTCAAAGTAGCTTTTACTTAATGAGAATTCTATCTTTAACACATATTTCTTAAAATATGCATGAGGCAAGTTTTAAATCCTTAACATTATTTAAATTTCTTAGATTTCTTTTAACTTTCCAAGTCTTTCTCAAGTCAAAGTCTTGTTGATTGACGAAGGTATAAATAGGATAACAAGATAGTAAGAGGGGGGGTGAATTGGAATCTTAGGCACTTTTACTTTTTCAAAAATTCATTCACATTCATCAATTTCCTTGTGCATGTAAAACTTGTAGTAATAAACTTGTTGTAACATATAAATTTGATCTATCACATGCATTAAAAAAAACACATAACATAATATTTGTTACCCAGAAACCCTCCAAGGTGAAGGTAAAATTGGGCTAGGGATGACACCCACAAATATTCAATATTGTAGTAATAAAGTTAACTTGGTTGGGTTACAATGTTTGATCATAATAAATATGATCTACCCTACGAGAGGTCTTCCCTATTAAAAGTGTTTGAAATTTCTAGGTCTCACCTTGTTAGAAGGTTTAATAGTTAAAATAAAGTAAGGACTTTATTAGGATATTTAAAAATATCTGTTAAAACTACTCTCTTAAGAGATTTACCTTGATTCAAGTTGGTTAGAACTAATTGAGTACCCGACTCTCAATTTTCTCTATAAGTTGATTTCAAGTCTTCTCCTTTCTAACTGATCCTCTCTTCTAATCTGATAAAACTTCACTTCCCTATAATGGCTCTAAATAGGTCACTTTCTCTATTAAGAGATAACATAATAGTTTCACTAACTTATAATCCGATCTCGATCTTTCACTTCATCATTCACATATTTCTCCTTATTCACATGCACACTCTTCTGTTCTCACCTAATCACCACACCATACCATATGATCTAGGTTAAGATCTTCTCTATTTAAAGAGTTTTGTAAATAGTTTTCTAGATGCTTCCATAATTAGCCTCTTCAAGTGAATCATTGATCACAAAACATAGGGATTTGTGATCAACATCATAAACATGTAAAACTCTCTGTAACAACCTCTACATATATTAAATGTTCCTTCCATTTTGGCTCAAAAATGATTTACCTCAAAATATATATCATTCCTTAATTTTATGTATACTTTACATTGTTTGACCTTTACTATTGTTTGATACATGACATTGCTTTTATTCGGTCTGTATTATTCTCAACATGTACTATGTAACTCGGCACTCATATTCTTGAAATTGCTCAGTTGATGTTGATCTCATATTGTATAGAAAATACTTAGCGATCATACACTTACTCAACTACTATAGAGCTTGATATATACTTACTTATGTACATGAATTAGCCTATATAGAGTCATTCAATCAAAATGATGATTGGCTAACTCTGCCTTGTAAATGACTAAGTGTTTGATACTAATAGACAACAATAGTTAGGGATATGAACAAGTGCATCTCAAAAATTATCTTGTTGATCCCAATACAACTTTGATCCTTGTAAAACTGCAACAAAATAGCAAAGGGGAGATCTGATCTGGCAACACAATTTTAGTGCCGAGTAGTACAATTTTGACATGGTTGTTTCTAATGTTACAAACTACTATGTAAACCATTTTGGAGCCAATTTGAGGATTGTTTTTGTGATCCTATATGTTATGGACAAATCTTAATTACAAATCCCTATGTAGTACATGTAATCAATCAGAAAAAAGGGAAGGATTAAGTGACAATATGGGTCGATCATAATTATTGATTCATACCTAACCCCAAGTCACCTAGGTCTTCTTAATGAGGAAAAACCCTAAACTTTTTAATCAGTCTGGAAGGAGTAGAGAGAATTTTGCATGCACAAACATAAAATTCATGGTGACTAAGTTGTTGTGAATTGAAATGCATTGCAAAATCAGTTAGAAGAGAACATAGAAAAAAGGTTAGAGGACAGAAGAGATATGTCTGATCAAAGAAGGATCAAGAATACAAGCAAAGAGGTGATCTATTACCTAGTAGTAGAGTGCTAAGTGCAAGATCATTACTACAATATTCTAACAGGTGAATTAGTCAAGTCACTTAAAAGAGTAGTCTTAACTAGCTGTTGTAAATCCTTTAACATGGTGCTTACTTCATTGTAAGTTAAAGTTTTTTTACTAGGCACACTTCTAACACAATGTTGAAACCCTTTAATAGGGTAAGATCTAACAATGTTGTAAGCCTTTAACAAGGTAGAAATTTCACATGGTAGATCATGTTTCATGATCAAAAATTGTAACTTTCATTGGACACACTTTACAACTAGAGTAGTGAAGATTTGTGGGTGTTATCCCCACCCTAGTTTTACCTTCTCATTGGAGGGTTTCTAGGTAATCATATTTTGTGTCATATGTGTGAATGATTATATGTTTTCATGCTATGGATGTATATGCTTAATTTGGTATTTCAATTTACATACACAATTGTAAGATGGATGTGCTATGAATAATTTTATGGTTAAAATTTTGAAGTATTGATTCACCCCCCTGTCAGAGTTTACTTTTCCCATATTGTATCTCCAACACTAGGGTTTCAATTTTCTTTCCCAAGTATTACTATTTATAGAGTTTTCAATTTCAATTAGGATTCACATTTTTATTTTCTCAAAGTACTATAATTACTAAGGTTTCCAAATAAAAAAATTTCCCTAGTGTTGATTTACTAATGTTCTTCGAGTTCACAAGAATACTACATTCAAAAATCTTATTAAAAGTCAATTAAATATGACATTGAAATGTCAACCAAAACCCGAGTTTACCCAATTTCCAATTTCACAAAACAATAATTATTTAATTAAATCATCATTATATTTAAAATTAATAATTCAAAAATAATTTTATTGGTTAAAAATAGAAAACAATCCCCAGACTTGTGATCTAAAACTACCATATCATCTAAATTCATAAAAAAATAAAAATTAATAAGTATTATTAAACCTTAAATCTAATAATAATATAATTAATTAATAACAATTAAAACATTGTTAATTAAATTAATTAATATAATAATTTTAAAAATATATACTAAAACATTCATTAATTTATAAAATTTTAATCAATTTAAAATTACTTTAAAAAACTATTAAAAACCACTACTAAAAAAAATGCATTTATGGCCAGTTGGCCTACTAAAACAAACTGCCACAACAAAGTACTACTGCATTAGCAAGACCTGCTGCTACCACAATATTACATCATGGTCAACATTGTATATTTTTTTAATAAAAACATAAAATTCCCTCCCTCATTGAAAACTTAACTTCATAGTTTTATATTATATTTAATAATATAATTACCTAGTAATTTCTAATTACTTTGTAATTACACACACACACACACACACACACACACACACACACACACACACACACACACACACACACACACACACACACACACACACACACACATATAAGTATAGAAGTTTTTTGAAAATGAAGAACAATCAAATTCATAAACAAATCAGATTTTTGAAAATGAAGAACAATCAAATTCATAAACAAATCAGATTTTCTCTTATAACCCACATCCTAATTTTTAACACATCCATATACAAAATCCCCAAATTCATCAAACAATGTTTCCAATCTCAATTTTGTCTATAGTCATTTTCAAAATGAAAAAAAATTACCTTAAAAAATAAGGGTTTCAATCCAGAGGAATTTAAAAAAAAAAATACAACAGATACAAAAGATATATATTTTCAATGTAAGAGCTACTGCGCAAAACTCACAAGATCCTACCTAGATCTGATGTTAAATAACGAAAGCATGAAACACACCTAATTTTCCTTCTCTTTTGAAAACCCTCTTCTCGGAAATGAACTCCTCCAAACCTATTTGTGGAGAAATGAACTCAAATTTCTTGATAAAGAGTTCTTCCCCAAATTTAGAGCTTTGATGCGAAAATCGCTTTTCCTTTATTATTTTTCATTTTATTTTATTGTCATGCCCCAACTTTATGCAATTTAATTAAAATAAACTTTACCAAATTAATCTTTTCTCTCTCTTATTAAATCATGAGACACTTTTAAATAATATATTTTAATTCAACTACTAATATTATTTAGAGTTTATTATTAAAACGAAAAAATCCTAAATAATTATTATTAAATTAAATAAATGTAAATACACCAAAATTAGAGCTTTAATAAAATATTTAAATTTAATTCTTTTATTTAAGTAATTTCTCAATTAATTAAATATAATTAGATGTTGAATTTTCTTTAAAAAAATTAATAAATTAAATTAAATCATTAAATTATCTTTTAATTTGATTTAATTATAATAGAAACTCATTACAGACTCATAAGACTAAACCTGAAAGCACAACTTAAAGGCAAAGAACATATTCAAACTTTAGGGTCAAAATCATGAATTCATGTCACTTGACAAATTTTAAAGGTAAACAACTCATATACTTGTCCTACTTTCTAGGAAAATTGGCTTAAGTTAGGATTTGGACTCAATATTTATCTCCCCACTTATGACATTGAGATATTGCAATAGGGTATGGTCATCCTGACAATTCAGGGAAGCTGATACCTGGTACTTACAATCTGCATAAAAGTCAAGCATGTGCATACACATATATACTGAACTAAATAGGCAATGGCAGTGGATGGTACATCATATAGATCCCAACTAGTAGGTGACTATGACTTCCACCCTCAACCACATCAAGAATGTCAATCATAAAGTGAAACATACACATACACCATACACATGCAATTATGGGATAAGTATCCATAAAACTGCATATAAATAATCCATCTACTATCATCATGAGATAACTAAAATTCACTAAATGAACATACATGTATCATTGTGAAAATAATCATAAGAATATGGAATAAATAAGTAGCTCAACACATATATCAACTAAATATGAAATATATTTAATGTAATCTGGTAACCAAGTACTGATAATCATAAAATATAATCATAGAATAGGCTTAAAAGAATCTGACAATATAATTAGAAAATTCAACTAGGGTTAAGAATTACACTAAACATGAAATACTAGATTGAAGGCATGTCGAGAGAGGTTAAAAATAAAATACACCCATGAGAAATTTAAATATATCGATACAATATAGAGAGAATAGGTGTGTGAAGAAATATTGAGTAAACATCAACAATTATATGCATGCATAGGGATGAAATACTAGCTTGCAAAGATGCCAAATTAACTTGGTCCCCACAAAAAGTATCCCTCAATAAATGGAATAAAATCATTCTCCTTATCTTTATATACACATTTATCTCGAAGAGAATCAAGCCTTTTCTGGAGTTGTTGGTTAGAAGTGTTGGAAATGATTGAAAAGATCATGAATGAAGAGTAATGGAACTAGTAAAGAATGTTGTCAATCATTGTTTTGTCATTGATGTCAAACTTGCTACTTGCAGGAATGACAATTTCTTAAGTGATCCAAATACTATCAATTGATTGATTATCAAGGAGGTGGCAATCAATAAGATGTAACTAAAGTACCTAGAGAAAGGTTGAAGTTATGATGTTGTAATGAAGTATAAAGATTAGTTAAGCCATTGATGAAATAGTGTATTGACGACATACTCTAAGACACAGAGGATGGACACATTGAGACACATCAAAGATGTAAGGATTAACTAAGTTCATTGGAGAGAGAACCAAGCTAACTAGTAAGTGCCAAATAGATTCTCAGTTGAAGCCGAGCAAGTTCAACTTAGTGTGTGCTAAGTGATCTTTAGGTGTCAAGCAGCCTTCTGGTGCCGAGTGAAGATCAGGTGCCGAGTAACACATAATTTCTTTAGATGTCGAGTGCCAATAAAATAACAATAGAAGCTGAGTAACATAGAAGGAGCCGAGCATCAGTAAATCAATAATGTTGAGTTGCTGGATTATTTGTTAAGTAAACGATTAGCTAGATTAGTAGCGATAAGATTGTTACATCAAATTTTGTGAATTAGTTGGATGATAAGGATGATGAGTAGATGTCATAGAATTTTATATAAACCATGCAAACCAATTCAAGGCGAATAATAATGGATTTATCATGAAGTTTCTAGAAGAAATTTTTTTGAGGGAAAACAATATCATTTTTTGAAGATCAAATTAAGATTTGAGTGGGAAATAAACAATAGAAATTCTTTATAAGGAGTTACAGATCAGAGGTCAAATATGCATACATGAGAGGGAGTTGGTCATAAAATGTGGTCGTACTAAGAAGCCAAGAGGAGTAAGAACAGAGCATCAAGACTCTGAGTTGATCAAGTGACCATAGAATGCATTGGCATAATGAGTGGAAGAACTCAAGGAGACAGATCTTGAAGGGTGAACAAGCTGTCAGCACTGCAAGGGAGGAAAATGAAGCAAAGAAAAGGATTGCAGAGCAATCTGAAATCTGTAAGGTTGAATTTGCAATTTGTATTAGGTCAAAACCCTTCTAATACTTTCTTACCATTGTATTAGACATTGAAACCCTACATTGCTAGGTTAGCTTAACAGCTAGGTGGATAAGCCTTAGGAAAAGGATAAAGATACCCCCATGAGAAGGATAAAGAGATCCCTAGGAAAAGGATAAAGATATCCTTAGGATAAGAATAAGAGATTCTTATGAGGAGGATAGGAGATCCTTAGAGAGGAACGAAAGATTCTTTTGAGAAGGTGACTGTAAATCCCATGGACTTTGGTGAGCCTAACAATTCTATGTAAATCCTTTAACAGGGTGACATTCAAGTTGAATGTTCTTAAGTCCTCTAATAGGGAAATCTCCTAATAGGGTGTAGAAATCCTTTAACAGGGTCACATTTAACAGTGTGATGTAACCTTTAACAAGGCAGGCCTTTAACAGGGAAAACCATTAGAAGCGGTTGAAATAAATTGCACAGTTATCTAGTGGGTATCATCCCCACCCTAGTTTTACCTTCTTATTCCTGGAGGGTTTTTGGGTCATCAAAATTCTTCTTATTATGATGAAGCTACACCTCGGATCAATAGGTGATTATGCACAGACCTCAATCACAGTTGATCATGTAGACCCTGCAGGACCCCTCACTACAGATGACATGAGCAAGTAGAAGGAGAACAATCAAGTAATGTTAGATATTGCTTTAGCACTAAGCTATGCCGAGTATGATGACATCAAAGGATGTGATACTGCACATCAAATGTGGGAAACATTATCAAGAATCTATGGAGGAGATGACAATGTCAAGAGAGCCAAAAGAGAGATCCTAAGAGGAAAATTTGATGATATGAAAATGGAAGAAGGAGAGAATACTACTAAATATGGTGCAAGGATGAAGGCAATAGTAAGTGCCATAAGAAGCCTAAGAGGACAGCTAGCAGAAGAAACAGTATGTAGCAAATACTTGAGAACTTTGCTTCCCATCTATGCTATAAGAGTATCAGCCATACAAGAACTAAGGTGTGTACCAGGCAATGCATTATCATTTGAAGGAATAATTGGAAGAATCACTGCCTTTCAGCTATCCAACTTTGATAACTACAAGCTAGAAAACTTTGAGTCTGCATTCAAAGCCAAGATGACATTAAAAGACAATGAGGAGATACAAAGAAAGAAGAAGAGTGGAAAAGGAAAGTATGTATCTAGTGATAGCAGCACTAATGAAGATGATGTGGACCAAATTGGAGGCATTACTAGCAAGAAGATTTCACTAAGGAAGAGGCAAATTCAAAGGTAAGTTGCCAATTATTTGTTTCAATTGTAATGAAGTTTGTCACATTGCAACTAGATGCACGCAAAAGAAAAATTACAAGGATGGAGGCAACTTCAAGAACAAGAAAGAGGACAACAAGGACTACAAAGGTAAAGGCAAACGATGCTACATTGTTGAAGAAGACTCTGACGAGAATGATGATGAAGCAGTCTATGTGGTTATGAAAGATGAATCAAATGAAGATGAAGCAATTGTCCTAGTAACCTGCATGAACAAGAATGATAGATGGATCATAGACAGTGGATGCTCTCATCACATGACTGGAGATAAAAGTAATTTTATTTTCTTTACTCAATATGAAGGAAATAGTGTTAGATTTGGTAACAATGCACCATGTTAGATCAAAGGGAAAGGTAGTATCAAGATTACTAAAAAGATATCATCTGATAATGCATACTATGTTGAAGGCCTGAATTATAACTTGTTAAGTGTCTCACAATTAGGCAACATATGATGTAAGGTTGAATTTGAAAAAGGAGTTGCTAAGATCTATGATTCCTAAGGAAGTCTAATAAGAAAAGGTGATCAGACTAAGAGTAATTTGTTTTACCTAGACATTGAAGATGCCTCTTGTCTTATTGTTCAAACTAATGATGTATGGTTACGGCACAAGAGGCTATGTCATGTAAATTTTGACAATTTGATAAGCATCAGTAAGATGAAGAAAGTCGAAGGTCTACCAAAGTTGAAGAAACCTGATAACACCATGTGCAAATAATGCCAACTAGGAAAAATGACCAAGTCAACCTTCAAGAGTAAGACCTATACTTCTAATGAAGTATTAGAGCTAGTTCATACTGACTTGTGTGGTCCTATTGAAGTGCAAAGCTACAAAGGTGATAGATACATAATGCTATTTGTAGATGACTATTCAAGGATGATGACAGTTATGTTCCTGAAACAAAAATCAAATGCATTCCAAATGTTCAAATGGTACTTGGCCAAAGTAGAGAAAGAGACTGGAAAGAGCCTAAAATGTCTTAGATCTGATAGAGGAGGAGAATTCACATCAAGAGAATTTGAAGAGTTCTACAATGAAAGAGGAATCAAAAGGTAGACATTAGCACCTAGGACTCCACCTCAGAATGGTAAAGCAGAGAGAAGGAATAGATCAATTATTGACTGTGTCAGAACCTTAATGATGGAGAAAAATGTTGCACTCAAGTATTGGAGAGAAGCTGTAAGTACTGCAATCTACACACTCAATAGAGTTCAAGTCAAGAAAGGTAAAAATGTAAAACATTTCAAAATATTTGGATGCAAATGCTATATATATAAAGAGTCTAGAAATGGAAAGTTTGATGCAAAGAGTGAGCAAGGCACATTTCTTGGTTATTCTACTAGAAGCAAAGGTTATAAGTGTTTGAATGTTAACACTAACAAAGTAGTAGAAAGCACAAATGTGAAGTTTGATGAGCTTGCAGAAGTTCAAAGTGTTGAGAATACCAAGAAAGAAAAAGAATACAAGATCTTTGTATACTTGTATGGAGGTATACCTAGTACCGGCGAAGTTGCAACTTAGAATGACAACCAACAATAAAATCTAGCATCTATCGAGTCACAAACAGTGAATGCTAAACAACAAACATATTCAGAAGTCAAGCTACAGAATGCAGAGAATGTTCATTCAGATTCTAAGAATAGACAACATGAAGAAAATGAACAAATACTTGACAAAAATGTGCATAAGGGATCAGATTTTGAAAGAGACAACATGCAAACAAGGAAAGAACTAGTACTGAAAAAGTATGTGAAAAAACATCATCCTGTAGATCAAATTATTGGAAACAAAGAGGTAGGACCAATGACAAGCAATAGACTCATAAGTGAAACATGTTTGCTCAGCAAAATGGAACCAAAAATAGTAAGCAAAGCTATAAAAGATGATAACTGGTACAATGCTATGAAAGAAGAAATAGAACAAATTGACAAGAACAAGACATGGAACTTAGTCTCAAGACCAGCTGACAAGAATGTAATTGGAACCAAGTGGGTGTTAAAAAATAAGTTAGATGAGAATGGTGAAATCACAAGGAACAAGGAAGAACTAGTTTGTAAAGGGTATGCACAAGAAGAAGGACTAGACTATGGAGAAACTTTTTCTCTAGTTGCCAGAATGGAAGGAGTAAGGACCTTACTAGCATATGCAGCCTTCAAAGGATTTAAAGTCTATCAGATGGATGTAAAGTCTATGTTTCTGAATGGTATACTTGAAGAGGAAGTCTACATAGAGCAACCAGAAGGTTTTGTTGATGAGAAGAACAAAAATAAGGTATGCAAATTACGCAAGGCTCTATATGGATTAAAGCAAGCCCCTAGAGCTTGGTATAAGAGACTTCACAAGTATCTAGTGCAAATAGGATTTGAAAGAACTGATGACAACAACAACATGTACATCAAATCAGAAGAAGGTTTAAGGATATTCTTGTATCTGAAATATTTGTAGATGACATAGTCTTTGGAGGAAAGGAATTATTTTGCAAATTTTTTTTTGATAAAATGAAACATGAGTTTGAGATGTCAATATTTGGAGAAATCAAGTTCTTTGTAGGATTACAAGTACATCAACTAAAACATGGTATATTTGTGACACAATCAAAATACATCAAGGAGATACTCAAGAAGTTTGGATTAGAAGATTCCAAATCTGTTAGCACACCAATGGCAACAGGACATAAGCTATCTAAAAATGATGAATCAGCTGAAGTAATTCAAACAATGTATAGATCCATGATTGGAAAACTACAATATGTTGTACATAGCAAACTAGACATAGCATTAGTAGTTGGAATAGTGGCTAGATTCTCTACTAATCCTAGAGAAAATCATCTCATGGCAGTAAAAAGGATAATGAGGTATCTCAAAGGAACTGATGATTTTGGCCTATATTACAGAAAGAATAAGAAGTTTGAGCTCAATGCGTACACATATGCAGATTGGGAAGCCAACATTGATGACATGAAAAGCACAAGTGGAGGAGTATTATTCTTAGGTAAAAGGCTAGTTACTTGGACCAACAAGAAACAAACATGCACATCTCAGTCCACTGCAGAAGCAGAATATGTGGCAGCAGTAGTCAATTGTACAAATATTGTGTGGCTTGAACATCTACTGAAAGGAATGAAAGAAGAGGTAACCAAACCTGTGACTCTGTATTGTGATAATACAAATTCTATAAACATATCCAAGAATCAAGTAATGTATGCAAAAACCAAGCATATTGCAATCAAGTATCACTATGTTAGAGAATTGGTGGAAGACAAACAAGTGAAGATGGAGTACATTCACACAAAGGAACAAACTATAGATATCTTCACCAAACCATTGCCCAAGGATCCTTATGAATAACTTAGAGGCAAGTTGGGGGTAATGCCCCTAACTCAAGTAGTCTAAAGAAACAAAGAAGATGCCCTACATCAACATGTGTAGAACATTGAAATATCAGAAGAGTGATGCAGAGGATGACAACAGGAAGAGAAATTCTAGATTAGTCACAAGCATGGTGACAAGGGGAAAAAACATGAAGATGCAAATCTTATATTTAGCATGTTGAAGATGCTACATCTTTGGCATTTATGTCAAAGAGGGAGATATGAGAAAATTGATTAAAGAAAGGTAAGAGGGAGATGTATATGTATGAAAGGAGAGATGATAGAAGGAGACTCAGAAGAGATAAGAATCAGCAAGTAGCTATGAAGGATGCAGCAATCCAGAGGGAGAAGCAGAACAAAGGATTCAGTTTGTATCAATTTGTATGTAATTTTGGTGGTAACTAAGTTGATCAATTGATCATTTTGGTTTGCCATCAATTCCAAAGAGGGAGATTGTTGGAAATGATTGAAAAGATCATGAAAGAAGAGTAATGGAACTGGTAAAGAATGTTTTCAATCATTGTTTTGTCATTGATGTTAAACTTGCTACTTCCAGGAATGACAATTGCTTAAGTGATCCAAATACTATCAATTGGTTGGTTATCAAAGAGGTGGCAATCAATAAGATGTAACTAAAGTACCTAGAGAAAGGTTGAAGTTATGATGTTGTAATGAAGTATAAAGGTTAGTTAAGCCATTGATGAAATAGTGTATTGATGACATATTCTAAGACATAGAGGATGAACACACTAAGGCACATCAAAGATGTAAGGATTAACTAAGTTCACTGGCGAGAGAACTGAGCTAGCTAGTAAGTGCCAAACAAATTCTCAGGTGAAGCTGAGCAAGTTCAACTTAGTGTGTGCTGAGTGATCTTCAGGTGCCAAGTAGCCTTTTGGTGTTGAGTGAAGATCAGGTGCTGAGCAACACATAATTTATTTAGATGTCAAGCGCTAGTAAAATAATAATAGAAGCCGAGTAACATAGAAGGAGCCAAGCATCAATAAATCAATAATGCTGAGTTGTTGGATTGTTTGTTAAGTCAAAGATTCACCAGATCAGTAGCAATAAGTTTGTTACATCGAATTTTGTGAATTGGTTGGATGATAAGGATGATGAGTAGATGTCACAAAGTTTTCTGTAAACCACACAAACCAATTCAAGGTGAATGCTAATGGATTTATCATGAAGTTTCTAGAAGAAACAATTTGGAGGGAAAACAATATCATTTCCTGAAGATCAAATTAAGATTTGAGTGGAAAATAAAGAACAGAACTTCTTTATAAGGAGTTACAGATCAGAGATCAAATACGCATACATGAGAAGGAGTTGGTCATAAAGTGTGGTCATACTAAGAAGCCAAGAGGAGTAAGAATACAGCATCAAAACTCTGAGTTGATCAAGTGACCATAGAATGCATTGGCATAACGAGTGGAAGAACTCAAGGAGATAGATCTTGAAGGGTGAACAAGCTATCAGCACTGCAAGGGAGGAAAGCAAAGCAAAGAAAAGGATTGAAGAGCGATTTGAAATCTGCAAGGTTGAATTTGCAATCTATATCAGGTCAAAACCCTTCTAATACTTTCTTACCATTGTATTAGATATTAAAACCCTACATTGCTAGGTTAGCTTAACAGCTAGGTGGATAAGCCTCAAGAAAAGGATAAAGAGATCCCCATGAGAACGATAAAGAGATCCCTAGAAAAAGGATAAAGATATCCTTAGGATAAGGATGAGAGATGCTTAGGAGGAAGATAGGAGATCCTTAGAGAGGGACAAAAGATTCTTTTGAGAAGGTGACTGTAAATCCCATGGACTTGGGTGAGCCTAATAGTTCTATGTAAATACTTTAATAGGGTGACATTCCAAGTTGAATGTTCTTAAGTCCTCTAACAAGGAACACTCCTAATAGGGTGTAGAAATCCTTTAACAGGGTCCCATTTAACAGTGTGATGTAGCCTTTAACAAGGCAGGCCTTTAACAGGGCAAACCATCAGAAGTGGTTGAAATCAATTGCACAGTTATCCAATGGGTATCATCCCCACCCCAGTTTTACCTTCTTATTCCTGGAGGGTTTCTGGGTCATCAAAATCCTTAGTTTTATGGTGTGATGCATGTTGACTTTTCATGATTGTCTAATGTTCAATTGCATGCATGATAATTTCAGTTATGTGCCATTGAGGATTAGAAGAAAAGTTATATTGGACATCATTGGACCTTGAATAACTCCCCCCCCCGCCCCCCCCACCACACCTCTTAGTTATTCTAAATAATTCTAACAAGAAGTTAGGAAAATATATTTTTACATCACAAGATGGGAATCCATAGGGTTCCACTTAGAATGACCCATCCTAGTTATAGGTTTAATCACAGGGTAATCTTTCTCCCATGGCCCTCTTTCTTGCATATGAAACAAACATTAAACCCTCCTAGATAGGTGACATGGCATGAAAGTAATTAGTCATCAATATCAAAGGTTAAAACTTTAGGGATATCAACTCTTGGGTTAATCAAAATAAGGATGCAAGCATCCTTAATTGTGCAACAATATAGTGTTAGTGTGATCAATTTTGATGACATTACCAATGGGGGTTAGGGCCCTAGGAATGAAATTCTAAAGAAAGAGAGGGATATTCCCTATGTAAATCTACATAGGGCAAGATAGTGCAAGAATTTTCTCTAACATTGCATTAGGCATCTAGGGAAGGGAACATAGCCTATGCTTTGCCCAATTTTCCAGTATTGCATTTCTACCACATCCTTTGATACTTATGGTTGCAAAAAAAAAAGGACCAATCCTTTTTGGGTTAGTCCAAAAAAAAGAGAATTAAAAATTTAATTTCTTTATTCAAACATTCTAAGTCCAGTCATTCATGTACTTCCTAGAGGGAATGTTACTTCTTAGTAGTGCTACCAACTCCACGTAAGATTAAAACCACTTGAAATAATGATTAATTCTATAAAGTTCAAATTAATAAAACTATTCAAATGTCGATACCAATAGTATCTAAGAAATTAGATAACACTCATGAGAATTTTATAATACTTAGGTAGATATTCTACGTGTTTTCTTACTAATATAGTCAAATCATTTACTTTTGATTTTCCATTGCAAATTTTGTTTTAGATGTACTAGAAAGTATTATTTTATAAGATTAATCATAGATTCAGGTACTAAATTATGTACTCTAGGTAAAATAATAATATTTACCCATAATGATAATTAATATTAAATGTAAATAGATCGTAATAAACATAATAATTTTTCAATAATTGATTAATCTTAAATCTATTATTCTACAAATTATATCTATAAAGTAAAACATATATATAAAGAAAAGGAGGAAAAGAAAAGAAAGAAGAGAAATCTAGAAAACAAGATTCATAACAATTTTTTCACACAATCAAACTAAAAAGCATAGCATACTATTCTCGTGAATTGTTGTGAACATCTAAAAACTTAGATTGAGAAAAGCTTGTAACATGTAATTACTTTATATTTAATCTCGTTCGTTACAACTTGACCTCTATTGTCTTTCTCGATATTAACTAGTGTTTTACTTCTTACAATGTTCTGAAAATAGTGACCAATCACATTTGTGAGAGTATCAGGGTCTGAAGTTCAAGCATAACCATCATAACTATTAAATTGTCAAAAATAAACTAAACTCAAAATCATATAACCAATGTACTAATAAATTGTAAACATTTACTTGAGAGTTATTGTACCCGATGTGTGACTGATGGAAGACTAAGGATAGTCAAAGATCCATAGTAGCAACTAGGACAACATAATTAAGGATGTGATGTGGTCTTTTAAAGTCACTCATCTTGATTGTGAAAAAACATATTAAAAATACATAATAGTTGAACATTTTAGAAAATGAGCACTAAAAAGGCTGAGTTCAAACATTTTATTTATAAAAAAGAAAATACAATTAATGTATAGAATAGAATACTAAACTGGAATAAGTAGATACAATATTGATGAGTATGGTTGGATAAGGTGGCTAGGTGGTTGAAGAACAACAACATATGGAAAATAAATTTCTATATGTTTCTGGTTTGTGCCTACCTTGGTCTATGCCAACCAGTCTAGTTGTGGAATTAATTTATTTCAACACCCCCCTATAATTAATTAGGTTGACTATAGTAACTATCTAAATATCCCAAATTATCTATATATGATAAGTCCCGACATAAAGCCTTTTTAGATACCCATTTAAAATCATGTACAAGTCCTAAATATAATTGTTGGAATTCACTAGAATTCATTCTATAGGAAAACCTTGAGACAATAATGTTACTACTAGTAAGCCTAAAAGATGTCTAAGATGTAAAAACTTAGTTTCACACAGTGCTTTAGTGAAGAGATCAATGATCTAGTCCTCTATTTTGCAATATTATAGATTAACTAGTTGTTGCTAGATCAGATGCTAGATATAATAATGATAAACCTCGATATATTTGGTTTGAGCATGAAACATTGGATTCTTAGACAATGAAATGACACTTTGATTATCATAATGAAGTAAAGCAAGTCAAGTGATGCTTCTTGAGCACATATAGAATATCCTGTCGCCAAGCTATTTCTTTTTTTGCTTCATTTGCCACAATATATTCAACTTTTTTAGTAGATAAAGAAATGGTAAATTCCTTTTATTGCACCAAGAAATGGGACTTGTGCCAAGATAGACAACACAACTTGTAGTTGACTTATGGTCATTTGCACATCCTACTCGATCAAAATCTGAATAACCAATAAGGGGAAGATCTTCATGAGATGAATAATAGATACCCATTGTTAAAGTCCCTTTCACATACCTTATTATTCTTTTCGCTTCTATCTAATGTGGACCTTAAGGGAACTCAAAAATCTAGAAACCATACTAATTGCAAGAGAAATATCTGGGTGAGTGTGTGTCAAATATACAAGACTACCAACCATTTTTCTATATAAGGTAGGATCAATATTTTCATCTTCCATGTCCTTGCTTGACTTTAGTCCTAGATAAATTGGAGTAGAAAAACTCTTACAATATTCTATTCTAAACTTTCTCAGAGTGTACTCTATTTGAGAAAGGAAAATACGATCATCCTTTTGTCATACAAAAAAATAGTGTAGAAAACTAGGATTTGTCATAACAAATTTATCTTGCAAGCTTAAATTTATGATAGTAATTTGATTCATGTTATGTCCTACATAATAACAAGATCATCAACATAAAGCACAAAAATTATGATGTCACCATCATCAAAATCCTTCACATACAAATTTGGATCATGAGGACTATTATGGAAGCCTTGAGTTTGAAAATATTCATCAATTTTAGCATACAAAGCTCTGAGCTTTTTAAAACCATACAAATACCTTCTTAATTTACAAACCAAGTGTTATTTTCATGGTATTTAAAATCCTTGTGGCTGAGTCATATAGATTTCTTCATCAAATATCACCATTCGAAAATGCATTTTTAACATCCATTTGGTGAAGAGAACACTTGAATTGAGTTGCCAATTTTATGACAACTCTAAAGGTACAAATCTTTGTTACTAGGGAAAAAAATTTCGTGTAATCAATTACCTCTTTTTGTGAATACCCTTTAGTCACTAGTCCTACCTTTTTTTTTAGTACTCTAATCTGACTTGAACTTAGTTTTATAAACACGCTTATTGTTAACCACATTCTTACCCTTTGGGGACTCTACCAATTCCCAAGATTTATTCTATAGAGCAAGTAATCATTACTCAACTTCTATAGCTTGTTCCCATTTTTTTTTCCTTTAGCCTTTTCATATGTTTGAGAATCATTACTCTTCACTATGGTGGTCATTAAGGCACTATTAATTTTTTGAGTCCTTTGATAAATATCTCTTTGGAAGACGACTAGATTCTTCAACTCTATTAGATGTTTCCTTAGAACTTTCACCAATTTCAAAATCATTGGGAGATTCATGATTATCTATGGCCACTTGTGGAATAGGAGAGGATTTTGTTACATCTTCAAACCCCTCATTAAATTTGACATCCCTTCTTGTAAACACATCTTCCACACTAGGATCATACAACCTATATCCCTTCCTTTGGTCATCATACCTAAGAAAGAAGCACTTGACTTTTTTTTTTAATCAAATTTATTTTCTCTAATTTCATTTGGTACATGAGCGAACATATGCTTCAAATCCAAAGACTTTAAAATACTTAACATTGGGTTTCCTTTGATTCCAAGCTTCTTCAAGAATAATATTTTGCAACACACTCATGGGGGATCTATTTAAAACATGAGATGTAGTATTAACAACTTTAAGCCCTTTGAAACAATGTCATTTCTACTAAAGTCCTATTCTTTCTTTCAAAAATTCCATTTTGTTGAGGAGTATATCTAATAGTCATTTCTCTCTTGATTCCATGATACCCAAAAAATGATTTGAACTTATTATTTACATACTCTCCACTATTATGTGTCATAATTCTCTTGATCTTATTACCACTTTCCTTTTCCACAAGAGCTTTGAAAACTTTTGTTGGTGTAAATAAGTATTTACTTATTACACTTACTTAAGTTTACTTAGGTTAATGTATTATTTAATTATTTTGCATTATTTTATTATTATTTCAGGTGAGACACTTAGGAGTTTGTGTACTCTCATTGAGTTACACAACTCTAATTATGCACATGGTTTCTATAACACATGAGTATGCATCATTCACTAAGTTGTCATGTTGACAACATAGTTATCCACACTCCTCATTTAGCACATGTTGTCTACACCACTGATTTGCATGCTACACCATTGTAGGCTTATCCTCACATCATCCCACTTAATCCCATGCTTAATGGAGGATAATCCATATCTAGTGGACATGTGCCTAGTTGTATGACATATCATGATGCTAACTTCTATGCATTCTAGAAGCTCTCTTGAGGCCTTTATATTCAGGCACTCCTAGTGTACTCTCATCTAGTTATTGAATGAATATCGTCATTCTGATCATACTCTATCTATTTTGGTCTACTATGTGCTTGTGTTGAGTTCTTTAGTTCTTGGGTGAATTTTGGCCTAAGCCAAACTCTTACATCTTATCAGAGCCAAGGAGGATTCTCATCACATAGCCATTCAAAACCATTCATGCTTGAGCACCTCAACACAAATCCGGAGGATCCGCATAAATTTGGAGTGTCTAGAGCCAGATCTGATCTCACCGTTGCATTCAAAGCATCGATCCAGTGAAGATCAACTATAAATTTGCCTATATTTGGCGAAAGTTGATCGTGAGGCAAATTTTTTTTGCAAACCAGCACCAGAAGGCACTGATTTGCAATTATTTGGGTATGATTTATATTTTTGGAATTATTTTCGTATTTTCGAATTAATTATAGAGGTAGAGAATTTTTTTTTGCTGAACTAGGCAGTGACACCTTGGCTCGGCTCTATTATATTTGAGGGATATATTTTATTCTTCCATGGTTTTTCTTTTAATATAGTTGTACTCTACTTCAAATCTGTCATCCGACATACAGCACAAATTCGGTCAGACCAGAAACCTGACGAGAAGAAATTCCCCACCATCCTGGCAACCAGCCATTGAAATCTGGCAAATCTCCCTTCACCAGCGGGTGAAGCTATTTTCTTTGGCTCTGTGGCAACGTTATTTTAAATAGTGCATATAGCGCTTACCCACTAAATGTGGGATTAATCTGCAATAGCTTTGGCGAGAGTATAGTCTGTGGCAATTACAGAGCACCAGTGTTTGAAATCATCAACAGATTCACACAAAATTTTGGTCATAGATCGTGGAACCCAATTACACCACACGGAAAGAGCTCTGCGACATCCAACTATACATGTGTTGCCAAAATCAAAGTCCCTGCAAACACAATCAGCGCTTAAAGTCAAATCTGACTCAGTGCCTAATCAACAATCCATGCACATCAGCACCTGACATAGTAGACACATCATCATTGATTCCTCTACACCATCAGCATACAAATTTTTCTTCATCACCATCCGTACATTTCTGTACATGATGACATCATGCTGGCATCATCATTTGCTAAATATTTGTTGATGTCACTAGATTCAGTGGATTAAATTTGACGCCCATTTGTATGTCATTCCAAAGAAAAATACAACTGTTGTGATGGTCATATGACAGTCAAATTTAACCCCATGATTCGCTGATGCAACCCCTCTCCAGATTGATTTTGGTTTTTGTAGTCCAACTTCAAGAGGCCATAACATGCACATCCAGACTCCAAATCAGGTGCAATTTTTTTTAAAATTGGGTAAAATTTGCTAAATATTTTAATGTTGTAGCTATTTTCTTGTTTTGGTGCATGGATTGTTTAGGATTTGCATTTTTTGGCAACTATACTTGGATAATCTTACATTTTGCAACTTCAAACACTCCGTACAGGCACATTTGGAGTCAAAAATAGGTTCTATTTTTTTAGAAAGTGTGTATTTTTTCATCTACTTTCTAGATCTAGCATTAGATTGTAGAGTTCTGTGGACAAAATTTTCACTTTTGGCAAGAGGACCTTTCTTTGCTTTGTAATGCTTCAAAATTGTAGCACATTGTAAAGTTTTAGATTTGTACTCCATTAAGAGGTTGTAACAAACAAAATTAAAATTCCATGAAGCCCAAAATTGGCAAGTGGCCCACTGTAATCCTACTACTGATAAAGTACCCAAAGCATCTATTTTGGGGGGGTTTCTTGATTTAGTGAAAAGGGGACGTGTTCTTGGTGTTGTGTTCTCTCTTTTCTACACTTTTTTTTCATTTTTTGCATTATGGGCAACTTTAAGTTTCCTAAATTAACTCCTCATAACTATGCTTCATGGTCAATCAGAATGTTGTATCACTTAATGCATGATGGATTTTCACAATATGTAGATGGTACTCTTCCTAAACCAGCAAGTGAAAATATTTTTGCAAATAATATTTCAAATTGGGTAGCCATGGATAGGAAAGCCCTAGGTGATATATGTTTGGGGGTAGATGATAAAATCATGTATCAAATCAAGAAATGTACTACATCCAAGGAAGCTTGGGATACCCTCGAAAGCCTTTATGGTAAAGTGTTTGAAGAGGATGTTTTCAAAATTGAAGACAAGCTTGTTTCCTTAGATCCTAAGTCATATGACTCCATACAAGATTTCATCATCAAGGTGAATGAACTAAGGGCGCAGCTTACTAATTGTGGGAGTTCTATGAAAGGTGACAAACTGTGGGAGTTCTATCAAAGATGAAAAACTGATCTATCTCATATATAACAAGCTGCCATCAGAATATTCCACATTTGTATCTTCTTTTAACACATCAAAGACTACCCTAGGGTCTACCTACAAGAAAGTCACTTTTGATGAGTATGCAAAACTATTGGATGATGAAGAAAAGTAGTTGAAATCAATGGGGATTCTCAAAACACCTTAGTACAAAGCATTGGTGGCCAATCAGGGTTCTCAACATTCAGCTGGACAATCTTCAAATAAAGGAAAGGGTAAGAAGAAGTGGAAGAAAGAAAAATCAGGGGATGCAGAAAAGACAACACCACAATCCAATCAACAAGGCAAGTCCTCTAATTCCAACAAGAAAGGGGACAATAATAAGGAGAAGAAGAAGTGTACTTATTGTAAGAAAATGGGTCATGCAGAGCATGAGTGTTATCTCAAAAAGATTGATGAATTAACCAACATCATGAAAAAACATGATGTTCCATTGCCTAATGCTTACAAGGATAAAGGGTCTTCTTCAAATTCCAAGGGTAGAGGGCAAGCATTCATGGCAAATGCAAACTCTTCAAAAGAATGAATACTTGACTCAAGTGCTTCATATCACATGGGTTCTTCAAAGGAGGATTTTTCTTCATTGAATCACTCATGATAGTAAAATGGAAGTTGAAGGAAAAGGCAATGTGGAGATGGAAAATGGAGAGTTTCAAGAGGTTCTCTATATTCCAAACCTAGGTTCAAATCTCCTTTCAATCTTGCAAATCACTCACCTTGGAGATGGACATAGAGTTGAGTTCCTTCTAGACTCAGTTCAAGTAAACAGTCTTAAAGATGATTCCTTGGTTGTAGTAGGGAAAGTGAATGATCATAAGAGGTTGTACTCTTTCTTGCATTTTTTACCCAAGTCTCCTTCAGAGGGCTTGTTAACTCAATCAAATTCAAACATGCAACTATGGCATGAGCAGTATGGTCATCTTGACTACCACTACCTTCAAAAAATTTGCACATACCACATGGTCAAAGGTCTACCTCAAATCAACTTTTCTAAAGGTGAATGTTCAACAAATTTAGTGAATATGCATCCAAAGGGGAAGTTACAAAGAGGGAAGTCTTCAAGAGCAACGAGTGTTCTATAGATGGTTCACATGGTATTAGCAGATCCTTTTGCATTTAGCCAGGGTCACTATATACTCACCTTTGTTGATGAATTTTCAAGGTTTACTTGGGTCTACTTTTTGCATAACAAGAATGAAGTGTTGGACAAGTTTCTAGACTTCAAGACTCATGTAGAACGGAAATCCAGAAAGGCCATCAAAGTACTCTAAATGGACAATGGTAGCATGGATGTGAATAGAAGACTTAAGAATTTTTGTAGACATGAGGGAATTGATCTTCAAACATCACCAACATTCAGTTCACATAAGAAAGATGTTGCAGCTTTGAGGATTCACACTCTTAAGTCTATGGCAAGTTGCATGATTCATGCCAAGTCTCTAGATCCATCATTAGAAGTCGAAGCAATCTCCAGTGCCACTCACATTCTTAACTATTCTCTTGATCCAGCCTTAGATGGAAAAACTCCTTTTGAGGCATGGTGTGGTAGAAAACCTATTGTGACACACTTTAGAGTCTTTGGTTGTCCTGAATGGGCAAAAAGATCTTCCAGGGGATCAAGGCACAATCATCTTGGCCTTGTACCTTCATTGCTTATGAAGACAATGTGAAGGCATATAGACTTCTAGATCATGAAACACATTAGATATTTATGGAGAAGGATGTACATTTTGAGGAAAGTTCACCTAGCTTGTCCTCTACTTCTCTTTGCACATCATACAGTCTGGAAACTGATAGTGATTCTAGCCATAATGCTTCAATAGATTCAGACACATGGGGTTCTATTGATAGATACAATGAGAGGTCACCTCATCAGTTCAGTCTGCATGCATACATTGCCACAGTGATAGGTCCAAAATAGAAAGGTACTTCCAATCTTCTAGATACAAGTTTAGTGATAGATTTGGGGGACAGTATTGATGATTTGCCTCTTCTTCTAAATGCAAAATTACCTTCTTCAGTTGTCATGAGGGTTCCAGACTCTCTTGTTCATTCTCTACATGATCAATCGTCACAGGTTGAAGTGATTGTGGATACTTATGATCAACAGTTGCAGCAGGATTCTTCATCAGTTGCAGAGACAAACAATTCTTTGGGACAAGTTCTTCAGCCAGTTGAGCAAGTTTCAGAGACATCACTTATCCATGGGATTTTTTCCACACACAGTAGAAGCATCTCATTTGTACCCTTGGCATTGTTTCTTCCTAAGGGGAGGAACACCATTCTGCAGTCTTGGATCAGCTTCTTCATCAAAGCAGTCACTGTTCAACATTCTTCTTTGGGCCATCCTGTCTCTCTTCCTCTTCCTTTCATTCTCTTATGTATATACTAGATGTATGTCATAATGGAGGGGTCTTGATTACTCCATCCATCCATGCATCCCTATTTATCTCTCTTTTTGGGGGAGGGTTTTTCCCATGAGGTTTTCCCTCTTTCCTCACTTTATGGGAGATTGCATATCATTATGTACATGGGTACCTAACATGGCCTAGTAGCCAAGACCCATACTGCATTTCATCCTAGATTTCATAAGCTTAAGGGCATTCCCCTAAGTTGCACTTAAGGGGGGGTGTTGGTGTAAATAAGTATTTACTTATTACACTTACTTAAGTTTACTTAGGTTAATGCATTATTTAATTATTTTGCATTATTTTATTATTATTTTAGGTGAGACACTTAGGAGTTTGTGTACTCTCATTGAGTTACACAACTCTAATTATGCACATGGTGTCTACAACACAGGACTATGCATCATTCACCGAGTTGTCATGTTGACAACATAGCTATCCACACTCCTCATTTAGCACATGTTGTCTACACCACTGATTTGCGTGCTACACCATTGTAGGCTACATATCATGATGCTAACTTCTATGCATTCTAGAAGCTCTCCTAAGGCCTTTATATTCAGGCACTCCTAGTGTACTCTCATCTAGTTATTGAATGAATATCGTCATTCTGATCATACTCTATCTATTTTGGTCTACTGTGTGCTTGTGTTGAGTTCTTTAGTTCTTGGGTGAATTTTGGCTTAAGGCAAATTCTTACAATTTCAAATTTATTAAACACTTCATCCATTTGTTTCAAGAATTAAACCCAAACTTTCCTTGAAAAACCATCAATAAATGTTAAGATGTATCTAGCTCCTCTCTTTGATGTAGGATTCATAGTAACACACAAATTGCTATGGATAAGTTCAAGACTCTTTATTTCCCTCCATATAGACCTCTCAACAATATCTCTATGTTGTTTCCCAATCATCCATCCTTCACACACACTTATGTTTGATTTTATTCAAGGTAATCCTTCAACCATATTCATCTTTGAAAGAATAGAAAATCTTTGATAGTGCAAATGAACATATCTTTGATGCTACAACTCACTTAAAGATGATCTCTTAGTAACATAAGCGTTATTATTAACACATGCTAGAATTTTTTATATTCCATCATTCTCAATTCCTCTAGCCACTAGTTTGTATCATGATTAATATTCTCAATTAAACACTTATATGAATAAAACTCCACCTTATACCATGTTGACTTATTTCACTCACTGTTTAAGAAGATTTTTGGTGAACCTAGGTAACAAAATCATATTAGTTATTTCTAAATTTTTACGATCATTGTTGCGCTTCTCTAAAATACTTTCAACTAAAAATTATATGATTTCATCATCTTCATACTCAACCTTCAACATTACAAGTTGATTTCTTAAAATTTTCAATTTAGCAATATGTTCATTCATGCTATATCCTACTTTCATTTTCAAACGATTTAATTGCCTCTCAGTATCCATCACTTTTAACTTGTTCTTTCATACATTGTTTGCAAATTTTCCCATATTTCCTTTATTGTTTAAAAGCTTTGAACATGAGGCCTAATCCCAGAACTAATTTTCCATTAAAGTTTAGCACATGCATTCATATCCATTTTATTCCAGTTATCATGTTGGCTTGATCTATAGGCATTTCATATGTGGCTACTTCCCATAAACCTTTCATTTGTTAAATTAACCCCATCTCACATTTCCAATTAGCATAATATGAACCATTTGATTTTTCAATAACCATAATATTAAACAATTCAAAGGCAGCCATAATTATGTCACAAACTCACAAGCACAAAATCACACAAGCAAGAAGTCTCTAGCAAATGACATGCCTTGATGTTGGCCTTCTTATGAGCCAAACAAACAAAGAGTTCAAAAAAAATAATTTCTTACAAAGATTAAAAGAACCTTATGAAAGTTTTTACTTCAGCACAAAGTCACCCCTTTCCACTTTTATCAACTACTTCAAAATAACACAAATCTTTCAAAAGGCACTCACAATAATATCATTCAAATATGCTTGATTTCCATATCATCACACAACCCTTAGACCCACACAATTTATACCTTAACCACATATCTCAACAAACAAAAGATTGCTGCACAAGTTCTAAGATTCAAACCGTGTTCTAAAAATCACAACAAAATATAGAAGATCAACTACATATAAAGTTATGTCCCAAATAGAAAATTTTCCCTCCAATATTTAATAACTCAAAAAATTCTTCAACTACACTAGCACAAACATATCTATTCCTTTAAAAACATTCAGCTAGAATTAAACATACCTTTAGCACTCTTGAGGTGTCCAATCCAAAATGATATTAACTTTAACAACTTTTGTACACTTCATCAATATTTGTAATATGTTTTTCATGGTATCAGAGCCATGATTAAAATATTGTGATAAGTGTTGAATCTTGTTTTAGGAAAAAGTTTGGTAGATTGAGAAGTCTAAAGGATTGTAATTGTCTTTTGAAGGAGACTATGTTGATTGAGGAAGATTATTGTGGGAAGGCTGCCCATGTTACATTACAAAGTTGGGTTGAAGATTGGTGAATGCCAAATTGCATGAGAGATTAAAAGGAATCAAGGGAAGTGTTGAAGCAACATAGAAAAGTTTTTGAAGTTAATATCATTTTGGATTGAACATATGTTGAGTGCTCATTTTCTGCAATGCATTTTTAATATGCTTTTCAGATTGTTCCACCTCTCTCACTTGGAAATTTGAACTTCTAAATATCAATTAGCTAATCAATGATGCAAATGCACCAAAGACAAAATAAAATAAAATTAAACATGATTCTTTTTCAGATTCACAAAAACACAGTGGAACTTTCTCAAAAGAATTGTTGTTTTTTATCACAAAATATATAGATCATGAGGATCAAATATTGAAAATTTCAAAAAAATAAACCATTGTGTTTTAATTTTTTTGAAATTTAGTCAATGGTGCAATTTTTAGGGAGGATAGCCATGTCCCTAATCAATGGGATCCCAATCACTCACACAAATATCATTTTTAATGTTGGGATATGAAGCCCAATGCTCCTAATTGTTCATTCTCCCTCAACTCTTCATATTCATAAAGCTCTTTATAAAGGTTGTGTGCAGCCCATGTAATGTAATCGTATTGGATAGTCCATTAATATAATTATTCCCTACTTTGAGTGTGGACGTAGGCAATTTTTGTCGAACCATGATAAATATTTTCCTTATTGTCTTCCATCTACTTTATTCTATTTTGTTCCATTTCTTTGCTTGTTTTATTATTTAAAATTGATACCAAAGCCAACTTGGTTTGAGAAAAGATGGAAGAAGAAGATGATGCTGATTTTATAATTGAAGAATTTCTTGAAAATTTATATTCCACTAAAGAGGAGGATGTTGAAGCAAGCAAGGATGAAGTTGACGTTGAAGAGGAAGATGCTAAAGAAATAGATGATAAACTTGATGAAGCTGGTGTTTATATCACTAAGGAGGAGTATCAAGAAGAAATATTTATGAGGTTGAAGGAAGAGAATTTCCTAATCACAGACCAATTATTTTGCCTACACTATAAGTCGGAGGTATTGTGTCACATAATGAGATAATTTTGAAAAAGAGTGAGACTTTTTGGAAGAATTTTTTCCTCTAGAAGAAGAGAATACCAAGAAGAGTTATTTAGAAGACCTTTATCTTGCAAAAATGTATGACCCACTAAGAGAAAAGTTTCTTCTTTGTGAAAACCAATCACAAGAAGATTTTGGATGCCTAGCTAATAAAGATCTAAGGATCACAGGGATTATAGAGCTCAAGAAGGTCAGTGAAAGGTGTAACTTCCTGCCAAGGGATCCAGAAGAATTAACCTAAAATTTTATTAAGTTTGCCAAAAAATAAATTTAAAAGAAAGGATAACATACACATCAATCATAAAGTAGTGGAAGCAATAACATTCAATCATACATAAGCAAACATAATAGATTACATTCCTTAAGGATCCCAAGACATTGAGTCACATTTAAATTTAGTTAATACTAAGTCTAAAAAATACCACATCTACATGAAAGAATAATCAAAAGTCCAAAGTCCATTTAAATAAGATACATTTATTCTAAATGCATCTTGGCAATAAAATTTGGAATGCTCAATTATCCACTGTACATGTCACAGGGTATGAAAGGCTAAAAGAATATACATTTATAAAAGTAGGTTACATCATCCCTTTCGGATCCATGAAACAAAGCACAATACAATATGTGAAACCATTCATCGTAAAGACATAACTATCCATAATAAAGATACAATCATCCATCATAATGCACAAAGATAGAATGAAAGGAACTATAGACAAGGAACTCTACCCATGGCATCAACAGGTAGATCTCAATGGTAAAAATAAAAAGAACTACCACCTAAGCATGTGGTAACCCAAAAAGGCCCACTCCCACCATGCTAAGAAGATAGTCTCAAGTCCCAAACAAGATATCAATCCAAAAATAAAAAATAATCTCTAAGTCCAGGAAACCCTAAAAGTAATCTAACTCAAAGGTTCCAAGATAAATCGACATCTAGACCCAGAGGCACACAAAGACACATGGGAAATCTATACTGCTAGTGTGCAAGAGTCATTGCATAAACCAACTATAGGGTTACCCAACTAGTCTTTTAATCCTCCACCCCCTAGTGACTCTATGTGGCACTAGTATCCTTTCGTATTGGCAAGGCATACTAATGAGTCAACTCTAAGGTTACCCAGCTAGTCTTTTAATCCTTTGGCCCCTTAGTAAATTTTTGTGGTACCAATATCTTATTAATTCATTTTAAACCCATTTAATGAAATTTTATCACTTATTAAACTACTTATAATGGGTTACCCTGGTAGTCACTTTGGGCCCTGGCCTCCATTGCAGCCACTTCCCAACTTAACATATAGATTACCTACCCTAGGCTTAGAAAAGTACAAATCAAAGAATCATAGTATATTGCCTCAGTCCTATACAAGTGACTGAAAAGTATCAAATGATAATTCACAATAACACATCAGTTCTCTATGAGCAACTAGGAAGCATCTCAAAAATATTGATCAGAGACTCAATATGTTTAAGTCAAACATATCATAACATGACATCACCAAGAATAAATTATACAAACACCTCAGTCCTATAAAAGTGACTAGAAAGCAATCCAAATATAAAAGATCAAAGACTCAAAGGTTATATTAGATACATCACACCATACACCTTAGTTTGACTCAAGAACACATGAAAACAATAACAATCAATAAATCAAAACACCTCATAGAGCATACAAGAAACATTGCCATGGTTGAGCATAAAAGATCATATGCAAACATCATCATCACATAATAGAAGAAGCCCCCAAGCCTCTGGTAAACATCTTGACTAGCCAAAGCTATGACAAACCCAAAAAACCAAACACCAAAAAATCACACGTCACATAAAGCACATACAAAAGTGTATTCCATAATTCATTACATTTTGAAAACCATAAAGTTCAATATTTACTAAACATTTTCAAATTAAATCACAGACAATTCTATAATGGAAATTAATTTTCTCAAACAAAAGTTTCAACCCAGAGAGCTTCTAAAAACTGAAACACAATAGACACAAAGAAGACAAGAATTTGAAGAACAAGCAACTACTACACAAACCCACAAGATCCTACCTAGATCTAATGCTAAAACAATGAACACACAAACACACAAGAATCTTCATTTTTCTTTGAAAACCTTCTTTTTGAAAATTGGCTCCTCCAAACCTGTGTATCTAGAAATGAGCTCTAACTTCCTTAATAAAGAGTTTTCCCTCCTAAATCAACGCTTTGATCATGCAATCATGTGAAAACGTTGTCTTTAATTATTATATTTTAATTTTTATGCACAAACTTTATGCACTTTAATTAAAATAAACTTTATTAAATTAAAGGTTTCTCTCCCTTGTTAATTTTTGAAGCATTTTTAATAATATATTTATTAATTTAATTAATAATATTATTTAGATTTTATTATTAAAATAAAATTCTTAAATAATTATCATTAAATTAAATAAATATAACTACACCGCAATTAGAACCATAACTTTATCTTTAAATTTTCTTTCTTTTATTTAAATAAATTCACGAGACATTTTTTTTACTAATATATTTATTAACTCAATTAATAACATTATTTAGATTTTATTATTAAAATAAAACTCCTAAATAATTATCATTAAGTTAAATAAATTTAAATATGTTCAAAAATAGAATTTTAATATATCTTTCAAATTTAATTCTTTCATGCACATTTAAGAACTTTATAATTAAAATATTCTTTTATATTTTCGTTTCCTCCACTTTATTAATTAGTACAAGCACTATTTAAAGCATAGTTTATTATTTAAATTAATAAGAATAATTTAAGTTCATTATTTAAATGTAACTCTAGTTTAATAATTATTAATTAAATAATCACAATAAAACAATATCAAATCTTTAAGGATATGAATTAAGAAATCTAACAAGGATGGAGCTGAGAAGTTGAGGAAAATGGAACTAGGATTTGTAGCCAATGAGTAGAGCGAAATGGGGTCAGGATTTGCAGCTACCAATCGGAGGTAAATGGAATCAGAATCAGGAAAATAGCCGATTAAAGAAAGGGAAAATATGGAACAAGGAAAATACGTTCTCAGACACGTTTCAGGGCTTGCAATAGCATGCATTCCCAAATAAATTTTTATAAAGGACATTGAATAAAAAAGACTTTGTAGGAGATGATGCATTTAAAATCTTCTCAGGTAAACTTGTTGTTCAACCTGCCAAACCCTTTTTTGTTAATCCCAAATTTTTCTTTCAATCTAAGATCACTAAACATCCTCTACAATCTGGAAGTGATCTGTCATGACATGAGGATATTTCAACATTTGAAGTGGGTAAAACTTTGAAGACTAGTGCCCACAAGGGATTCACCAAACACCTTTTGAATATTTAGCATGGGCAAGAAAATAATTTCAAAAAAACTAGTAAGGGCTTTCCCTCAAAAAAGCCCAAAAGTAATGAACAACGTAAGTAGCAACATTTTGACATATGCTATGGTACTCCTCAAGGTTCACCTGTTCAGTTATAGTAGCAGAACTCATCTTTACAACTTTTAAAGGTTTAATCCATGCATGTGCCCAATCCACCACTTGTAGGAGCTCTCCTCAAGACAAAGATTGTGGCTAGAAAAAAGCTTGAATGGAGAAAGGTAAAGAAACTTGTCCTCCCTTTGATTCATGAAGAACCACAGCATCAGGCACCTCATCCAAAGGTTTTGGAAGTTTTCTTTGCGGAACATCTCATTGCCAAGCATATTCAAGGATTACAAAATTCTACTCTAATTGGTAAGTTTTCAAACCCTGATTTGATTTTTAATGGTATTATTACTTGGGCTCAACATTTCTGGGTTGGTTTAAGGGTGATTTTCCTCATGGATTCAAATTCCATGTATTTTATTCCGACTTTTTATTGCAAAGAAGGAAGAGATAAAATTCACAAGGAGAAAGGATGGTATTGTCAAGGATCAGGGCTTGGTACTTTTAATTGGTCCCCTAATTTTAAGGTAGATCTAGCTATTTGTCAATTCTTTCCTATGTGGATATCATTTTGTTCTCTACCACTAGAGAGACCTGGAGATAGTTTAGACTATTGCTAAACAGATAAGGATATTTCTTAAGCATGATTTGATCCCCTATGAGAAACCCAATCTTGAAGTGAGAGTTTGCTTACTAGTCTCCCAAAACAAGACCCTTCCCAAAGATATTTTTCTCAAAATTGATTGGGGCTCTTGGAGACAATTGATTAAAGTGCAAGATGCAATGATCTTTAACAAATTACAACACAAATTAGGGCATTTTGTATATCAATGTGACTCTTATAGAGGGATCATTAGTAAATCCATGGATGTCTATGATGATAGGTGTACCAATCCTTCTAAATGTTATGTTCAGAGAGGCTTTGGCTCAATGATGGTGGAGAATAATGCAGATTATGGGAGAATGATCAATGCCCTTGTCTCACACAAAGTTCTAGATGACTAGTAGAATAATAATCATATAGTGGAAGAGATTCCAAATTGATCTCCACTAGAGATAGAATAGGATAGTGTTAAGAAGTTCATTTACAAGTTATTTTCATCCATATCTCAATGGTTGATAGAAGTGATTTCAAAAAGCAGTCAACACCAATTATTACTCATCTACCTAGATATGATGGGAAACAAGGATCAAGAATCACCCGTGACACAGTCTCATGAGATGGCCAAGTTCAAAAATTGGGAAGACATGCTTAATTTCCTTCAACATAAAGCCAAATATTCCAAACCATCTGAGGTAGAGCTCAAATTTATGGCATCCCATCTCTCAGTAGCAATGGCTAAGAAATTTTTTGATGAAATCGTTGTTCAGGAAGAGGAAGATGAGTTTGAAGATCCAAGGGAATCATATATTCAAAATGTAGACAATATTTTACAAAATATAGTTAGTGATAGGGACCTCTCGACTATACTATCAAATTCCTTCATTATTGATTTGACTACATCTCCTCAATTGGTGGAGATTCTAGAGGATGTGCATGATTTTGATCTGAATCATACAACTAATCCAGTTCTCCAGGACAATTTAGCATTTATGGCTAAACCAATTATTGCCTCTACAATTGGTTTGCTTCAATTGATTATTCATAATACTATCTTAACTCCAGTTAGATTGGATGAGAATACAAATGTGATGAGTTCAAAGAACCCAACTATACTAGTGAATATGAAGCAAGATTCACAAATTATTCCTGATCAAGAAGAACAAACATTTCATAAGGGTGACTGCAATAATGACAAGATGGTTTTTTATTATTCAAAAACCCTTTTTATTGTTCAAAGTCCAATGGTAGAATCAAATATAAAGAAAACACCCAAGAAAAGAGGAAGAAAGCCTAAGTCTTCTAAGACAAGAAAACAAATTGAGGTTGGTTTACAATCCACTCTTGATGATAATTTTACCCCACACAAATGAAGCTTGAGAAGAATAGTGCGTTCTCCTTGAGTTCAATGAAGATTCTTACCTAGAATGTTAGAGGAATCAACACCTTTGACAAACAACATTGAGTCAAATAGAAATTGGACTACTTGTCTACAGATATTATTCTTTTACGAGAAACAAAGTTATCAATAGATACATATAATAAGATAGTCAACAATTGGTCATCTTGGAAGTCAGCTCATTCTCTAGGTATAGGAGCATCGAGGGGGCTCACAACATTTTGGAACAAAAAAAAAAAAAATCTGGTCACCTTATTAAACATGAAAATAATTGGCAACTAGTGCAGTTCAAGCATTTTGATTAGTGCTTTTAGATTATTAATATTTATAGGCCCTATTCAACACAGGAAAAAAGAGTATTATGGGAACATGTGTCTCAGATCATACAAGAACATGTTGAGGAGAACTTCATATTAGCAGGTGATTTTAATGCCATTGTTAGTCTTGAGGAAAAGAAAGGAGGAATATGTCCACCACCTAGAGCTAAAGAAGATTTTCAGAATTTAATATCAGATAACTAGCTGATTAACATTATTCCTATACAAGGTAAATTTACATGGGCAAACCATAGATAGGGTTTTTAACAAATTTTTGAGAGACTAGATAAATTCCTTGTCTCCCTAGTCTAGAAATTATTACAAATTTCAACCTCTGTTGAAGTACTTCTCTTTTTTATATTCTGATCATTATCCAGTGGTACTTAATATATCTATCCCTTCTTTAGTTACACGACACAAATTTGCATTTACTTTTTACCATATGTGGTTTAGACATCCACACTTCCTCCCACTCTTGAAATAATGGTGGGTATCTGCTCCTTATGTGGAGGGTAACATAATGTTTCAATTTTATTAAAAACTTCAATTCTTGAAATCTAAGATTATATTATGGAACAAGCATGTGTTCAATAATGTTTTTTCTCAAAAGGGACAAGTGGTTGAGAATTTAGAGGATGTCCACTCTCACATTATCCTTAATGGTTTGACTTTGGATCTATATGTTAAACAAAAAGTATTATAGGCTGAATGGGAGGAGCTTTGTGGCAGAGAAGAAGAATATTGGAGGCAAAAATCACAAGAATCATGGCTTTAGGAGGGAAATGAAAATACTAAGTTTTTCCACATGTCAGTCAAATAGAGGAGCACATCAAACACTATTTTTCAAATTAGGAGTTTAGATTCAAATGATATTTTGTTGAATGCAACAAGTATTCAGAATCAGGCTGTTAAATTTCTCAAAAATCTACTAGCCCCAGCTCCAAATGATCAACCATATCATGTTCTCACTAAGGAGATGCTCTCAACAATCCTTTCCTTGATTACCTTACAAGATAATTCTTTTATGATTAGACCTTTTACTCTGATTGAGCTTAAGGATGTGGTTTTTTCTATGTCCATAGATATAGCTCCTAGTCCAGATGGTTTTACAGTTGGTTTTTTTTTCAAAAATGTTGGGACTTAATTTCTTTTGATCTTCTCCTCACAATGGAGGAATTGAGAAAGCACAGCTTTATGCTTAAGAATTTCAATTGTACCAATATAGCTCTGATTCCTAAATCTTTATCTCCAAGGACTTTTGTAGACTTTAGAGAAATTTCCTTATGTAAAACTATATATAAGATGTTCACCAAGGCTATATCTCTAAGATTATAGAAGCTTCTCACAAAAATTATCTCTCCTCAGCAAGGTGGTTTTGTTCCTAGGATTGAGACCATGGAAAGAGCTCTTATTGCACATGAAACATTGCATTATATTAACTCTCATTAGCTTCCATCATTCATTATCAAGTTGGATATGGTTAAAGCATATGACAAGGTCAATTGGAATTTCCCATTTAAGATTCTTCTCAAGTTTGGTTTCTCTCCTAAGTGGTGTAGATGGGTTAAGGCTTGCATTTTTGGAGCAATTTTTCTAGTCATGATTAATGTGGTTCCTTTGGGTTCCTTTTCCTCTTCCCGAGGCGTAAGGCAGAGTGACCCACTATCTCCCTAATTGTTTATTATTATGGTAGAGGCCTTCAATGGATTGGTTACCTCTAGAAACATAAATGGAAGTTGGAAAGGAATTTAGTTGCCTAGATCTACTATATCCATTACACACGCTTTAGTTGTAGATAATACCCTATTATTTGGGTTTGCTTCTCATTAGGAAGCCAGATCAATTAAGCAAGTCCTTGACATTTATATTTTCATTTTAGGTCAGCAAATCAATACTCCAAAATTAAACATTTACGTCTTCTTCACCAATGCAATCCTTTCAGACAAAATTGTTAACATTTTGGGCTTCCAACAAGAATTGTTACCATCAACATATTTAGGAATGCCCTTTTTTATGGGAGCTAACAAGGCTGTATACTGGAAATCAATCATTGATAGAATCAAAAGTAGGGTACCAACCTAGAAAGTTAGATGGTTTTCCCTCTTGGGTAAAATTTTACTCATTAGATCTGTCCTCTCTGCTATACCAAACTATTTCATCTTTGTGTTGCATGCTCCCTCTTTAGTGATTAAATAGATCAAATAAATAATTACTAAATTCTTGTGGTGTGGATATATGTTTGGACATAGAAAAATCCCATTAATTTCATTAGAGGATATGATGCATGACAAAAATTATGGTGGAGTGGGTCTCCATAACTTGGCACTTAGAAATAAAGCTTATAGTGGAAAGTTGATTTGGCAAATGATCCACAAACAAAATAGTTTATGGTGTTAGATTATGAAATCAAAATATCTTGACTCCTTAGATCCTCTTTGAATCTTAAATACATCAAACTTACCTCGAAGCTCTAAAATATGGAAGTTTATGACTGCATCTAGGCATGTGATACTTGACTATGTTTCTTGGGAAATTAATAATGGGTGTTGAGCATTATTTTGGGAGGATTCATGGAATGGCCTACCTCCTCTACCTGCCAGATCAGAGTTTTCAAATTTCATTCAGATATAAGAAGTCTAGGTGGACAAATGGAAGAAGAAACATCCATCAGAAAATACTTAAGAACTTTGCTCCCTATCTATGCTATAAGAGTTTCAGCCATCCAAGAGCTAAGGTGTGTACAAGGGAACACACTAACCTTTGAAGGAATAGTTGGAAGACTTACTGCATTTGAGCTATCCAATTTTGACAACTACAGGCTTGAGAACCTTGAATCTATTTTCAAGGCCAAGATGACAATAAAAGATACTGAGGAGGACACATCAATCAAGAGAAGAAGAAAAGGAAAACATGCATCCATTGATAGTAGCATAGATGAGGAAGATGTGAAACAGTTAGAAGCACTAGTGGCTGGGAGATTCCATTGAGGTAAATGAAAATTCAAAGGTAAGTTCCCTATCATATGTTTCAATTGCAATGAAGTAGGTCATATAGCTACAAGATGTCCACAAAAGAAAAACTATAAAGAAGGAAACAAGTTCAGGAACATAAGAGAAGATGACAACAAAGATTACAAGGAGAAAGGAAAGAGATGCTACATTGTTGAAGAAGACTCTAATAAAAATGATGATGAATTAGTCTATTTAGCCATCAAGGATGAATTAGACAAAGATGAAGATGAAGCAACAAAATTAGTTACCTGTCATGTGAACAAGAATGACAAGTGGATCATAGACAGTGGATACTTACATCACATGACAGGAGATAAAAGTAAGTTCATTACCTTTACTCAATACAATGGAAATAGTGTTAGATTTGGTAATGATGCTCCATGTCAAATCAAAGGGAAAGGATCTATTATACTTATAGAGAAAATTTCATGTGATAATGCATACTATGTTGAAGGATTGAACTACAACTTGTTGAGTGTATCAAAATTAGGCAATGTAGGTTGCAAATTTGAATTTGGAAACAAAACTACCAAGATTTATGACACTGATAGAAATTTGATAGGAAAAGGTGAACAAACTAAGAGTAATTTGTTTTACTTAGATATGGAAGAAGCAACATGTCTTGTTGTTAGACTTGATGATGTGTGGTTATGGCATAAAAGGCTGTGTCATTTTAATTTTGAAAATTTAATTAGTATCAGCAAGAAAAAGAAAGTCAGAGGATTGCCCAAGTTGAAGAAACTTGAAAACACAATGTGTAAACAATGTCAACTAGGGAAAATGACTAAGTCTAGTTTCAAAAGCAAAACATACACTTCCAAAGAAGTACTAGAGTTAGTTCATGCAAACTTATGTGGCCCAATAGAAGTGCAAAGCTACTTAGGAGACAAATACATAATGCTACTTGTAGATGACTATTCCAGGATGATGACTGCTATGTTTTAAAAGCAAAATCTGATATATTGCAAATGTTCAAGTGGTATTTGGCTAGAGTTGAGAAAGAAAAAGGAAAGATCCTGAAATGCCTAAGGTCAGATAGAGGAGGTGAGTTCACATCAAGAGAGTTTGAAACATTTTGCAATGACAAAGGTATCAAAAGGGAAACATCAGCACCAAGAACTCCACCATAGAATGGTATTTCTGAAAGGAGAAATAGATCAGTGATTGATTGTGCTAGAAACTTGATGATGGAGAAAAATGTTGCACTAAAATGCTAGAGAGAAGCTATAAGTACTGTAGTCTACACACTGAATCGAGTTCAAGTCAAGAAAGGTACAAATGCAACACCCTTTGAATTATGGTATGGTCATTCACCTAATGTTAAACATTTCAAAGTGTTTGGTTGTAAATGCTATATTCTAAAAGACACTAGAAATGGAAAGTTTGATGCAAAAAGTGATGAAGGCATATTTATTGGATACTCCACTGGAAGTAAGGCATATAAGTGTTTGAATACTAGCACTAACAAAGTTGTGGAGAGTGCAAATGTAAATTTTGATGAGCATGCAAAAGTTCAGGTTGATGAGTCAAAGCAAATAGAGGATTATAGATCCTTTGTATACTTCTACAAAGGAATGACAGTTGAAAAAAATGTTGCAAATCAAGTTGAGAATCAACAACAAACTTCAGTATCTATTGAGTCTCAACCAGTGAATGTCGAGTTTCATTTACAAGCTGAGCTGGAGAATGTAGAAAATGCACATACTAATTCTAAAAATAGTATGCAAGAAAGAAATGATGAAATTCTAGATAAAGAAGAATGAAATGACTCTAAAGCCAAAAGTTCAAATTTGGAAAGAAGAACTGAACCCAAATTAGCCAAGTATGTAAGAAGACATCACTATGCAGATCAAATCATTGGTGATAAGGATGCTAGACCAATGACAAGGAATAAACTGAGAAATCAATCATGTCTACTGAGCAAGGTTGAACCCAAAATAGTCAATTATGCACTACAAGATGATGACTAGTATAAGGCTATGAAAGAAGAGATAGATCAGATTGAGAAGAATAAAACTTGGTCTCTAGTTTCCAGACTAGTTGATAAGAATGTGATTGGTTCCAAATGGGTGTTTAAAAACAAACTTGATGAGAATGGTGAAATAACAAGAAACAAAGCCAGATTAGTTTGCAAAGGCTATGCGCAAGAAGAATGACTGGATTATGGAGAGACATTTGCCCTTGTTGCAAGAATGGAAGGAGTAAGAATATTACCTGAATATATTGCATATCAAGGTTTCAAAGTCTACCAAATGGATGTGAAGTTTACTTTTCTGAATGGTATACTGGAGGAGGAAGTCTACATGGAACAACTAAAGGGATTTGTTGATGAGAAGAACAAGGACATGGTTTGCAAGTTGCACAAAGCACTTTATGGATTAATGCAAGAACCTAGAGCATGGTATGAAAGGTTGCACAAATATCTTATAAATATAGGATTTGAAAGAATAGATGAAAACAACAATTTGTACATCAAAGATGAGGAAGGTAAAGACATTTTGATATCATAAATCTTTGTTGATGACATAATATTTGGAGAAAAAGATGTTTTATGCAAAGATTTTGTTGATCAAATGAAGCATGAATTTGAGATGTCAATGTTTGGAGAAATCAAATTTTTTGTTGGATTGCAAGTACATCAGTTAAAGAATAGAATATTTGTGACCCAATCCAAATACATCAAGGAAGTACTCAAAACATTTGGGCTAGAAGACTCAAAACTAGTTTGCACACCAATGGCAACAAGCCATAAACTATCCAATAATGATGAATTTGCTGAAGTAAATCAAACATTGTATAGGTCAATGATTGAAAAGCTACAATATGTTTTACATAGTAGACAAAATATTGTATTAGCTCTTGGAATAGTAGCAAGATTTTTTGCCAATCTAAGTAAAAATCACTTAATGGCAGTGAAGAAAATATTGAGATACCTGAAAGGAACTGATGACTTTGGTTTATACTACAAGAGGAATGAGAAGTTTGAACTAAAAGCTTACACTAATACAGACTGGGGAGGTAACATTGATGATAGAAAAAGAACCAATGGAGGAGCACTTTTCTTAGGAAAGAGGTTGATTACATGGACAAGCAAAAAGCAACGTTGCACCTCACAAGAATGAGAAGTTTGAACTGAAAGCTTACATTGATGCAGACTGGGGAGGTAATATTGATGATAGAAAAAGCACCAGTAGAGGAGCACTTTCCTTAGGAAAGAGGTTGATTACATGGACAAGCAAAAAGAAAAGTTGCACCTCACAATCTACTACTAAAGTTGAATATGTGGCACCTGCTATAAACTACACCAATATTGTGTGGACCAAAAATTTGTTGCAAGGTATGAAGGAAGAAGTACTTGAGCCTATGACACTTTATTGTGATAATACAAGTTCTATGAATATATTGAAGAACCCAGTAATGCATGCTAAAACTAAGTATATTGCAATCAAGTATCACTATGTAAGAGAGCTGGTGGAAGACAAACAAGTGAAGATGGAATATGTCAGCTCAAAGGAATAGATTGTTGATATCTTCACAAAAGCACTACCTAAAGATGCTTTTGAGTATCTTAGAGGTAAGTTAGGGGTGATACCCATAGCTAAGGCTACTTGAATCAAAAAGAAAGAATGCCTTACATCAAATAAGCTGAATGTTGAAGATTCTACACAATGATGCAGAGGATTTTTACTTTGGGATCCATACCTAAAGTAGTAGAAGTGCTAAAAATTCAAATTAGTCACAAGAAAGGTGACAAAGGGAGACATTAAATGAAATTTTAAGAGCTACATATGCATATTAAGACGCTAATATGTCTTTGGCATTGTTGTCAAAGAGGGAGAAGTGAAAAACTAATCAATAACTGTTGAAGATAAAATATTAGAAAAGAAGAGGGAGATTTTAGAGGTTGATCATAACAATAGAAGATGAATAATACAGAGGGAGAAAGATAAAGATAAAGGATACAACAAAAAAGAGGGAGAACTAAAATGAAACAATCAGAATAGTAGTAGGAGATGTGATGTTACAATTTACTTTTTTGGCATTTGACTTACTATTCTAACCTAGTAAGCTTTTGGTGGAATACTTTAGTTTGATGGTTGATCAGTTTAGTTTGCCATCAATGCCAAAGAGGGAGATTGTTGGAAATCTGATTAAAAAGCTCATTATTGTTGAAGATCAAAAAGGGAGATTATTGTAAAAGAATGTTTTCAATCATTGTTTTTCCATTGATGTCAAACTTGCTATTTGTAGGATCATATTTGCTTATAAGATCCAAGCACTATCACTTAGTTGATTGATGAAGAGGATTTGATAAACAAGATGTGACAAGAGCACCTAAAGGAAAGGTTGAGTTATGATGTTGTAATGAAGTGCAAGGATTAGTTAAGAAAATGGTTAAGTAATGTATTGATGGCATACTCAAAGATACAAAGGTTGGTCACACTTAGATACATTGGAAGAAGAAGTTGTGACAAGGTTGACTGCAAAGCTTTAACTAAGATCATCAATAGGTGCCAAGAAAGTTAGTTGAAGCTGAGAAAATTCTTAGTAGAAGCCAAGCATCAAAAAAATTTCAGTTGATGCCGAGTGATCTTCAGGTGTGGAGCATCAGATAAAACATAGTTGATGTCAAGTAACACAATATGTGTCAAGCACCAGTATTTCAATAGTGTTGAGCTTCTTTTTATTTCAAATGATGAAGATTAACCAAATCTAAACTAACATAGTGGTTGCATTGAATTTTGTGAATGAGTTGGAAGATAAGGATCATGAGTTGTTGGCACAGAATCTTATGTAAACTATTTTTGGGTGAATTCTAAAAGATTATTCAAGAAGTTTCTAGAGGAAATAGAATGTGGGTTAGATACAATGAATGCTACCTAATCCATGCAAATTGAAATTGAAAAATAGAAGAATCGATAGGAAAAGGAACTCCAAGACTTCTATTTAAGAAGTCATAAACCAAATACAAAGAGCTATTTATACTGTTGATGCTAAAGTGCCAAATCTGTGAAGTGATTGAAAGGGTGTCAAGAAGGAGACATCAAGGAGAAAGAAGAGCACAAAGGCTCTACTTCTACGAGTGGTCATGAAGAGATGATTGCACTGGTACATTGAGTATGGAGACTCAAGGAGAAAAAGTTTGAAAGAAAAGACAAGTTGTTAAGTGTTGTAGAGATTGAATGCCAGGCAAGGGTATGAGCTGAGAAGTGATTTGAGATCTACAAGATAAGTTGTATGTTGTAGTCAAGTCAAGATTTTCTAACACTCTCTAGCAATTGTATTAGATTTGAAAATCCTATGGATTGAGGTCAGCCTAATAGCCATTTGTATGTCCTTTAACAGGGTGGCATTCCAAGTGAATGTTCTAAAGTCCTCTAACTAGGCCCACTTCTAACAGGCTGGTTAAATCTTCTAACAAGGTCACATTTAATAGTGTGTTGTAAGCCTTTAATAGGGTAGGCCTTTCATAGGGCATCACTTTAGAAGGGTGAAAATTGAGTAGCTGTTACTAGTGGTTTTTCCCAAATTGGGTTTCCACGTAAATCACTATGTCATGTGTTGATTTCTTGTGTGTTATACTTGCATGTTGATTTATAGTAACTTGCTAATTAGATAAGTTAAAGTTTGGATGGATGAATGGTTGAATGATTTCAATTTACTTATTGAAAAGTTTGAATAGGACATTTGGACCTTGAATAACTAATTCACCACCCCACCCCCCTCCCACCCATCCCCCCTCTCAGTTATTCTAAAGAAATTCTAACATAATATTGCTCTTCTATTCAATCAGGTTGTTAGTGATAGGGAGGTATTCTTTCTTGAACAAGAAGACATGATTCTTTGGGCCTTTGTTATTAATGGATGCTATTTAATCAAAGATGGATATTTGGCTCTTAGTAGTTTGGAAAATAATTTTATAAAGAAAAGGGCTTATTTTATTGTTGGAATGATTGTGCATTGCCTAAAGAAGGTTGCTTCTCCTGAATAGCTCTTCAAAAAAGGTCATTAACAAGTGACACGTTAGAAAGATTCAGTATTGCCCAAAAATTTAAATACCTTCTATGTGGGCAATTTTTTTGAAGATGTTGATCATGTTTTTCTTTATTTTTCTTTTGCATAAGATTGTTGGTTGTTTCTTCTCAGCAAACTTATTTTTTAATGCCATTGCCAAACTCCTTATGGGATTTGTTTGAAGCCTGGCCGGTGTTACATGCAAAATCTCTCCTAGCACCCATCTGGAAATGTTCCCCATCCTTGGTTGTTTGGGCATTGTGGTGGGAAAGGAACACGCATATCTTTAGGTAGGAGCAATCTACAGTTAGTGTTGTCACAGACATAATTGAAAAATCTATTTCTGAACTGGTTATAGCTAATATTAGGAAGAGGTCTTTGCAAATTGGCTTCTCCAATCAGGATAATCAAATTCTCAAAAACTAGAAGCTTGTGTCTATTCCAAATGTTTTAAACCTCACAAATACATTGAAGAAAGACAGATTGAATGTGAAATGGAAACCTTCAAACCAAGGTGTTATTAAGCTAAACTTCGATGGTGCATCTCGTGGCAATCCAGGGATGTTTGGTATAGGTATGTGTTTACAAAATCTCTTGGGCATACATCTAATTATAAAATCTTCACCTATTCCATGGGGCACCAACAATAATGTTGAGGTTTCAGCTTTGCTCCTTGGCCTTGTCATAGCATCATCTAAGAAGATACCTCGGCTCCAAGTGGAAGGGGACTCTCTTATTATTATTCAGGCTTGTATTAATAGAAAAATTCAATGTAGAAGTCTAGCATACAAGCTAAAATAGGCTTGGTGCCTAATTGATGCTTTTGAAAATTGCCTCCTTATGCATACTTATCATGAAGGTAACCAATTGGCTGAATACCTTTCAAACTTAGGATGTGATGGAAAGAAACTAGATAGTTGGGATCCAAATACACTAGTAGAGCTATATCCAAGTTTAGTGGATATCATTAACAATGTAACAAGGTTGTCATGATTTATCATTTGGCACTCTCCATGCCATCATTTAGTGCCTTGTGCATCCTACTTTCTTGGGCTATGAATTTTGAAAATCATTATTACTATGAGGAATCATTTTGCAAAGTTTCTTGACACTTTGTATGGAATCTCCTTGCATCTTGGTATTGGGTGACGATTTTGAGTTTTCTTCCAGGTTTTTTCCCGAATGAACCCTTGAACCTATTTTTAATATAAATAATATATATAGTGGCTCCATCTATTTTTTAAAAAAAATATCAAATCTTTAATTTTTAAATATTTTAATTATCTGTTATGTTTTCATGCATGCTTTTTGCAATATAAAATATCTTTATTAAATTTATTTGCTTTCTCTTTATTAAATTTTAATTTCATGCAAAAGCTTTATGCAATTTAATTAAAATAAAATTTATTAAATAATTGCTTACTCCCTCTTATTAATTTATTATATTTTAATTTCATGCATAAGCTTTATGCAATTTAATTAAAATAAACATTATTAGATAATTTCTTACTCTCTCTTATTCATTTATTATATTTTTAAATTTCTTGCATACACTTTATCCAATTTAATAAAAATAAACTTTATAAATTTTATATTTCTCTCTCGAGTTAATTACGAGACATTTTAATAATATATTTATTAATTCAACTAATATTATTATTTAGAGTTTATTATTAAAATAAAACTCTCAAATAATTATTATTAAATTAAATAAATATAAATACGTCAAAAATAGAACTTTAATATAATCTTCTAAATCTAATTATTTTATTTAATTAATTGATGAGATGTTTTAATAATTATTAATTTAAAGAAATATAATTATGCCTAAATTAGAACTAAAACTTTATCTTTAAATTGAATTCTTTTATTTAATTAATTTCTCAATTAATTAAATATAATTAAATATCAAATTTCTTTATAAAATTTCAATTAAATTAAATCATTAAATTATCTTTTAATTTGATTTAATTATAATAGAAAATCACCACATACTCACAAAATCAAAAATGACAACTCAATTAAAGGCAAAGAACATAATCAAACTCTAGGTCAAAATCATGAATTCACATCATTTGATGAATTTGGATGGGTAAACTAACTCAGATACTTGTCCTAACTTTCTAGGACAAATGGTTTTAAAGGTTAGGATTTGGACTTAAGATTATATCTCCCCTCTCTTACCATTGAGATAATGTGATAGGGTACACTCATCCTAGCAATTTAGTGAAGTTGATACCCGGTACCTGCAATCTTCATAAAATCCATGCATGTACAAACACATATATGTTAAACTAAAAAAGAAATGGAAGGAACTGGTGCATCATGTAGATCTCGACTAGCAGGTGACTACGACTCCCTTCCTTAACCATATCAGAAACATCATACATATATAAAATATACATGCACACCATACACATGCAGTATGGAGTAAGTATCCATAAAAAAATACATATGATAATCCATCTAATTAATCATCATCAATAATTGAAATCACTGTAATAATCATCATAAAATCAACTAAATATGAAATAATATCTGATAATCTAAAAGATAGTGCTACTAATCAACAAGCATAAACTTGCCTAAAAGAGTTTGGCAATAATAATAAAATGCAAACTAGGGGTAGACACTACATCCACCCCCCCTAGACTTTGGCTTACTCTTGCAAGCCTACAAGAATGGGAAAACCAAAGAACTCAATGTACGGGTCCCATTGGACCCTTTCCCCCTATAGGAGGATTCGACTCTACTAAGAACACTATAAAAATAATTTATGAGAAAACAAGGTGTTATAATAACCATAAAAATACTACTATAAAGCATATAGAAAAGACATAGGTTTTGAAAATAGTATAAGTTCAAATTTTCAATTTTTCCTATTTACATATAATTCAACTTTGAAGTTTAAATGTTCAAGTTTGAAAATATACAACTAAAAGTTTAAGTTTTGTTTTAGTTCAACTAGTTCAAGTTTTAGTTTGGAATAGATATACATAATAGTTTAAATTTTAATTTTTGTTCAACTAGTTAACAACTAGTGGCATTCCAATATGCCCAGAGCTCTTAATGTAGAACTCAACCTCTAATACTAGATGTAATGCCTCACCAAAGGATCCAAAATAATTAACCTAAAGTTTTATTAAGTTTGCCAAAAAAAAAAATTAAAAGAAAGAATAACATACACATCAATCATAAAGTAGTGAAAGCAATAACATACAATCATAAATAAGAAAACATAATAGATTGCATTCCTTAAGGATCCCAAGATGTTGAGTCACATTTAAATTTAATTAATATTAATTCTAACAAATACCACATCCATATGAAAGAATAATTAAAAATCCAAAGTCGATTTAAATAAAATATATTTATTTTGAATGCCACTTGGTAATAAAATTCAGAATGCTCAATCATCCATTGTACATGTCATAGGGTATGAAAGGCTAAAAGAATATACATTTATAAAAGTAGGTTACATCATCCTTTTGGGATCCATGAAACAAAGTACAATACAATAAGTGAAACCATTCATCATAAAGACATAACTATCTATCATAAAGATACAACCATCCATCATAATGTACAAATATAGAATGAAAGGAAATGTGATAAAGGTATGCTCTGATACCACTGACAAAGGGCCACACCACCCTTACCCACTCACAATCAAGAAAGCAAAAATATGGAGACCAATAAAAAAAAATGCTTCACAAGAAATTTTATTATACTTGAAGATCTTTACAGCACCCACAAGATGATATCAAGCTTCTCCTTGAGCTTCTCCTTCCACAACTTCTACTTCTCAAGTTTCTACTCCTCAAGCTTCTCTTTGAGCTTCTATTTCTTGAGCTCCTTCTTGAGCTTCTACTCCTCAAGCTACTCCTTGAGCTTCCACTTCTCAAGCTTCCCCTTGAGCTTGATTTAGAAATGCTCATATGCCTTGCTTAAATAGGAACTTACCACCCTATGCATGAATTATCCATAACCTTCTAGAATTCCTCCAAAACCTTCTACAACTTCCACAACCTTCTACAACTTCCAAAACTTTCTACAATATTCATAACCTTCTAGAATTACAACCAAGCACCACCATGTGGCACAATTAGAAAATTATATTTCCTTTATGGATCATTACAAATATTAAATGCAAGATTTAAGAAACTTTCCAAAAGCTTCTAAGATGCCACCTACACACCTCGATTAATGTAATGACAACTATTTTTTTTTCTCCTCTAATTTTCGTCACTTTTCTCTCTCCAAATTTTTTTTTTTTTTTTTCTCAATAATTTTTTCATGCAAGATGCTCCTGCATCAAAATGCAGACAAGGAACTCTAGCCACGACATCAATGGGTAGATCTCAATGGTAAGAGTAAAAAGCATTACCACCCGACCGCATGGTAAACCCAAAAATACCCACTCCCACCATGCTAAGGAGATAGTCTCAAGTCCCAAATAGGATATCAATCCAAAAGTCAAAAATAATCTCTAAGTCTAGGAAACCCTAAAAGTAATCTAACTGAAAGGTTCTAAGATAAATCAACATCTAGACCCAGATGTACACAAAGACACATAGGAAATCTATACTACTAGTGGGAAGTGTCATCGCATAAGCCAACTCTAGGGTTACCCAGCTAGTCTTTTAATCCTCTAGCTCCCTAGTGACTCTATGCGGCAATAGTATACTTTAGTATTGACAAGGCATACTAACGAGTCAACTCTAAGGTTACTCGTCTAGTCTTTTAATCCTCTTGCCCCTTACTAACTTTTTGTCATACCAATATCTTATTAATTCATTTTAAACCCATTTAATAAAATGTTATCAGTTATTAAACTACTTACAATGGGTTACCCTGGCAGCCACTTTGGGCCCTGGCTTCCATTATAAGCCACTTCCCAAATTAACATATAGATTACCTACCCTAGGCTCATAAAAGTACAAATCAAAGAATCATAGTATATCACCATAGTCCTATACAAGTGTTTGGAAAGAATTAAATGATAATTCACAATAACACATCAATTCTTTATGAGCAATTGGAAAGCATCCCAAAAATACTGTTCGAAGACTCAAAATTGTTATGTCAAACATGTCATAACATGACATCACCAAGAAAAAATCATACAAACACCTCAGTCCTATAAAAGTGACTAGAAAGAAATCCAAATACAACTAATTAAAGACTCAAAGGTTATATTAGATAGGTAACACCATACACCTCAATTTCACACAAAAACACTGGAAAGCAATAACAATCAATAGATCAAAACACCTCATAGAACATACAAGACTCATTACCATGGTTGAGTATAAAAGATCATATATAAACATCATCATGACATAACAGAATAAACCACCAAGCCTCTAGTAAACATCCTGACTAGCCAAAGCTAAGACAAACCCAAAAACCCCAACACTAGTAAATAACACATCACATAAAGCACATACAAAACTGTATTCAATAATTCATTAGGTTTTGAAAACTCTAAAGTTCAATATTTACTCAAAGTTTTTAGATTAAATCACAAACAATTATATAATGAAAATTAATTTTTTCAAACAAAAGTTTCAACCCAAAAAACTTCTGAAAGTGGAAACACAACAGACATGAAGAAGACATGAATTTGAAGAACAAGCAACTACTACACAAACCCTCAAGATCCTACCTAGATCTGATGCTAAAACAATGAACACAGAAACATGCAAGAATCTCCTTTTTCCTTTGAAAACCCTCTTTTTGGAAATTGGCTCCTCCAAACCCGTGTATCTAAAAATGAGCTCTAACTTCCTTAATAAAGAGTTTTTCCCCCTAATCAAGGCTTTGATCATGCAATCATGTGAAAATTCTTTGACTTTAATTATTATATTTTTTTTTATTAGTTATAGATAGATCAAAAAGAGAAATACATAGTTCACCAAGTATCAAAAAAGAGGAATAGCCTCACTTCAAATCCAAAGTAGCAACTATACAACTAGAATAGACCATATACAACATGAACAAAACATAAACAAAAGAGGAGCTAGTGCAGAATATCAAAATATGTATCCACCCACATGGTCCAACCAAGTGGGCCTTCCATTCCAACAATATTCTTCATAAGGATCTGGGACAGCATAAGGATCTCCTCCTTCCTGGCATTATGATTCCTCCTAATCACTTGGTTTAGTCTCCAGCACATGTCCTCAAACATCCACAAATCATCAATAGTCCTTCTCCATTGATAGCCATAATTAAGCTCATAAAAGAAGAAAGTAGCTTTACCATCTTTGCAAAATATTCTTAGCTTATCCTTTTCAATCATCATGGTAGTTCGAATATGCAAGAAGATTTTAAAATATATGAGTTTACAATAAAACTTAGTAAGAAACCTTGGCTTACTTTAATATTTTTTCTCATTCATGCATTTCTAGATCTGCCAAAGAATGTTAGAAGACAACATGTTCCAGAAAAAATTAGCATCCTTACTAAGACCTTTAATGTGACCAATAATAATTTCAATGATATTCACATTAATAGGATTAAAAATACCAGAAAGGTTCCATATTTATTCAACAAAAAGGCAATCAAACAAGATATGTCTACTAGAATTAGGCAACCTATAGATATTACATATATCAGAATGTTGATTATCTCTTTTAATTGGAAGTCTATCAAGTAACAACAACCATTTAAAACATTGAATTATTATATTTTAATTTTAATGCACACACTTTATGCATTTTAATTAAAATAAACTTTATTAAATTAAAGCTTTCTCTCCCTTATTAATTTTTGAAGCATTTTTAATAATATATTTATTAATTTAATTAATAATTTTATTTTATTTTATTGATAAGAGGCCGAAGCCAAGATTAATTATTACATGTATTATTATTAATTATTATTTTATTAAGCATGAGTTGATTCGAACCCAAGACCTCTTCTAAAAGAGGCTCACAATTTATTGTTGTGTTGTAGGCTCTTGCCTATTTAATTAATAATGTTACTTAGAGTTTATTATTAAAATAAAATTTCTAAATAATTATCATTAAATTAAATAAATATAACTACACCACAATTAAAACCATAACTTTATCTTTAAATTTTCATTCTTTTATTGAAATAAATTCACGAGACATTTTTTTTACTAATATATTTACTAACTCAATTAATAACGCTATTTAAATTTTATTATTAAAATAAAACTCCTAAATAATTATCATTAAGTTAAATAAATATAACTATGTTTGAAAATTTTAATGTAGTCTTTTAAATTTAGTTCTTTCATGCACATTTTAAGAACTTTTTCATTAAAATATCTTTTTATATTTTCTTTTCCTCCACTTTATTAATTAGTGCAAGCACTATTTAAAACATAACTTTTTATTTAAATTAATAAGAATAATTTAAGCTCATTTTTTATGTGCAACTCTAATTAAATAATTACAATAAAATAATATTAAATCTTTAATCTTTTAATCGTTTAATTATCTTTTATGTTTTCATGCATTCTTTTTGCAATATAAAATATCTTTATTAAATTTACTTGCTTTCTCTTTATTATAATTTAATTTCATGCATAAGCTTTATGCAATTTAATTAAAATAAACTTCATTAAATAATTGCTTACTCTCTCTTATTAATTTATTATATTTTAATTTCATGCATAAGCTTTATGTAATTTAATTAAAATAAACATTATTAAATAATTGCTTATACGCTCTTATTAATTTATTATATTTAAATTTTTTGCATCCACTTTATGGAATTTAATAAAAATAAAATGTATAAATTTTAAGTTAATTAAAAGATGTTTTAATAATATATTTATTAATTCAACTAATAATATTATTTAGAGTTTATTATTAAAAAAAACCTCATAAATAATAATTATTAAATTAAATAAATATAAATATGTCAAAAATAGAACTTTAATATAATCTTTTAAAACCAATTATTTTATTTTATTAATTCAATGGATGTTTTAGTAATATATTTATTAATTCAACTAATAATATTATTTAGAGTTTATTATCTAAAATAAAACTCTTAAATAATAATTACTAATTTAAATAAATATAATTACGCCTAAATTAGAACTAAAACTTTGTCCTTAAGTTGAATTCTTTTATTTAATTAATTTCTGAATTAATTAAATATAATTAATTATCAAATTTCTTTTTAAAATTTTATTAAATTAAATCATTAAATTATCTTTTAAGTTGATTTAATTATAATAAAAAATCACCACATACTCACAAAACCAAAAATGACAACTCAACTGAAGGCAAAGAACAAAATCAAACTCCAAAGTCAAAATCACAAATTCACATCACTTGACGAATTCGAATGGGTAAACTAACTCAAATACTTGTCCTGATTTTCTAAGATAAATGGGTTTAAAGGTTAGGATTTGGACTTAAGAATTTATCTCCCCTCTCTTACCATTGAGATAATGCAATAGGGTATGCTCATCCTGGCAATTCAGGAAAGTCGATACTTGGTACCTACAATCTACATAAAATCCACATTTGTACAAACACATATATGCTAAACTAAATAGGCAATGACAAGAAGTGGTGCATTGTGTAGATCTCGACTAGTAAGTGACTACAACTCCCTTCCTTAACCACATCAGAAATGTCATACATAAAGAAAATATACACGCACACCATACACATGCAATATGGGGTAAGTTGTTAGGATAAACCACGGACAGAAATAAAAACTACATGCAAATATAACCAATAACAAAAATAATAGAACACACAGAAATGAACACAAAGGCACCAAGATTTAACGTGGTTCACCCAATCCCTAGGCTACGTCCACCAAACAGCAAGTCTGATCTTATTAAAACCCAGTGATTACAACCTGATTACAATCCGTAATCCCTTACAGCTCAATACCGCCGCAAGAACCAATTTCGTATCACCACATATATAAAATACCCAACCCTAAGCCCTTTTTATACAAGTATTAAACCGGTTTAGGGTTATAACATGTCGGCCATATGTCGGCCATAATATGTCGGCTACCATGTCGGCTACTTCCAAAAAAAAAAAAATTTTGGGGCGATGCCCTGAACCCCACTATTTATGAAGTATGTACAGTACTTTCCTGATCAGTCACCACAATCTAACAATCTCCCACTTGGGGACTGATCAGGCTCCACACTAAACAACAATCTCCCACTTGGAGACTGATCCTGTAGCAATACAACTACCGCATGGGGCTCCCACTGGATCAAACCACCCTGGACTAAAACTACATGCAAATATAACCAATAACAATAATAATAGAACACACAGAAATGAACACAAAGGCACCAAGATTTAACGTGGTTTATCCTAATAATTGGTATCAGAGCCTGGTTTTGGCTTGGTCATGGGTTCAAATCTCCCCGGTTCCTTCCCGACCCGCGTAAGCACCTGGTATGCGCGTCGAGGGGGAGATTGTTGGGTGATGCGACATGCTCCCCTACCCACAGGTGGTTAATTATGTGGTGTTCCATGTTCACTAACAGTCATGGCTTTTGGTGCAATGGTAAATGGGCCCAACATAAGTATCCATAAGAAAACACTTGTGATAATCCATCTAACTAATCATCATCAATAACTGAAATCACTGTAATAATCATCATAAAATCAATTGAATATGAAACAATATCTAATAATCTGAAAGATAGTGCTATTAATCAACAAGCATAAATTGGCTTAAAAGAGTTCAGTAATAATAATAAAATTCTAACTAGGGGTAAGCACTACAAGAGCCAGGAGCTCAAAGTTGCACATGATCTAGAAGCCTTTGGCATGTCAAAGAATAAGAACTCTGATGATTTATTGTTGTAAATTGCAGCAGTAGAAGCATAATGGAATGGATTAATTATAGTCTTCTCTATTAAAGGTGGTGTGCAAGAAGGTAAAGGGTGAAAGATGTTTTGGAAGAAACAATCAGTATAAAGGGTAATGCCAATATTGTGGTTGTTGCAACTGAGAGAAGAGGCTTACATATTAGCCAAAAAGAGGTTCAAAAAGCCCAAGTTATTTTTGAGTCTACAAAAAAGAATTACTCGGCACACGCCTCTGGAGTACATAACACTTGATCTCTACATATTGAGAGTCCCTAATGTCATGGTAAACAAAATTAGGACAATGTTGGTGAAATAGAACCTCCTCAATGTTGTGAAAGGAGGAGATTGGATGGTGAGGGCGAGAATATTGTTTCTCATCATCATTATTCATAGACAATAGATGATACTAAGTTGCACACACATCTCCCTGGTGATCATCTAATAAAAATACATTCAAATGTGTAAATAGAGCATTTTTTTGGGGAGGGTCACGATGGAAATTATGTGGGTGTGAGATTATTTAATTCTCCAGTTCAAACTTTGGGATCAAAACATGGTATTTAGGATCATCAGTGTCTGTCAAATTTGAATGTTGTAAGTTTGCATGATTGGGATTTTGAAGGAGATCATGGAAGTCCAATCTTTGCTTGGTGCTCAAATATTGATTGGAATTTTTATAGAATAAACCATGGTGATAAAGAAAAGTTTGATAAAGAAAAGTAATGAATTGCTACTAGTCATGGCAGACTTTTGCCAAAGACCAGTGAGGATAACTCTGGCCACTATGCAAGTCCAAAGGACAATATAGTTTGTGATGTAAAACAACACACAAACAATGTTAGCCCCTCAACACAAAACATCGGAAGTGAATTTCCCTTAGAATCCTCTCCATGCGATGCTAGAAGAGTAGATAGTTTGGAAGACCATTTTAATGGTTCACAATATCCTACACAACCTATAAATAATTTTAATGGGTCAAACAGTGTAGAAAGTACAGTTGATTATGGCCTAGGAGGCCCTTTTATTGGTCATCATGAAGAAAGTATCATCAATATTTCACTAACTACTCACCATTGGATAGAGGCTTAGGGCACGAGGGAATTGAAAAAAACTAATGTAAAAGGTGTATTTATTGAGTATATGAATGCAGTCATATTAGAATTTGTACTACATCACATCATTTGGCTATCCTCCAGCTACGATTGCTTCTTGAATCCCAAAGTACATATGAGGAGCATCCTGTCATAGAGTTAAAGGATGTTATGGAGAGACTAAAGGAAATGGGTGCAGGAAAGGTGTTTGGAAAAGTGAAAAATGTTACAAGTTCTTGTGAGGACAAAGAAATATATTGTGCACCTATCAAAATTGGACAAGAAGATATTTTTTATTCTAATTTAATGTAGAGAAGACTCATTAGGAGTGTGCTAGAGCAAAGTTTGGTAGCCTTGAGATCGTCTCAAGGCTTCGTTTTTTTCTAAAATTAGAATGGTAAGCAAGGATGCTAATACACATGGGTGTACCAATTGAACTTCACAAGGGAGTTTGTTGGGATATGAAGCCCAAAGGTCGTTGACTGTTCATTCTCCCTCAACTCTTCATATTCATAAAGCTCTTTATAAAGGCTATGTGCAGCCAATGTAATGTAATCATATTAGATCCATTAATATAAATATTCCCTTCTTGAGTGTGGAATAGGCAAGTAACCACGATAAATACTTGCCTGTCATTATAGCATAATCATTTTAGTCTTCTATTTTTATCATGATTTTTTAAAAGCAAAATTTAAGAATCTGTCGAAGACCAAATAGGTTAGTCCGGGCCATATATAATAATCCCTAGCCCAGGCCTTATCATTCTCATGACTGTAGTTGAGTTTCTCAAATACTTGCCTGTCATTATAAAATAATCATTTTAGTCTTCTATTTTTTATCATGTTTTTCTAAAAGCAAGATTTAAGAATCCGTCAGCAACCAAATAGGTCAGTCTAGGCCATATATAATAATCCCTAGCCTAGACCTTATCATTTTCATGACTGCAGTTGAGTTTCTCAAATACTTGCCTGTTATTATAGCATAATCATTTTAGTTTTCTATTTTTATCATGTTTTTCTAAAGGCGGGATTTAAGAATCCATGGGTGACCAAATAGGTCAGTCTGGGCCATATATAATAATCCCTAGCCCAAGCCTTATCATTCTCATGACTACAGTTGAGTTTCTCATTTATTATTATCCTACAATGTTTCCTTGTATGGCTTGCATAAGATTGCAGTGACTTAATACTAAATTTTAACAGTTAAATTATATTAAAGGTATAAGTTTTCACTACCCTATGATGTTTGGGGAATCTATTTTTTACAATATCAATGTCTCATCATATTGTATGATTTATGATGAGAATGAGAGAGTTCAACTTGATCATAACTTGAATTTCTTTTTATAATTATTAATATGAAATGTAGAAATCCAATAACTTTGATTGAAAATATAAATGACCAAGTGGTAAAATGCTATTATTTTATATTTAATCTCATTCATTACAACTTAGTCTGCATAATTTTCGTCCATTACAACTTGGCCTGCATAATCTTCTCTCGCTTAGGCTTCCTTTTCGATAGCATTGACACGGTTCTGAAAATAATGGCCAGTGGCATTTGTAAGGGTATCAAGCTTGATTCGAAATTCATCAAATTCTTCTGCATGCTTTTCGCTCTCAATAAAAACCTGCAACTCACTCTCAACACACTGCTGAAGTTGTTCTAAACGAGACTCGGCAGAAGCTTGGTTATACTCGAACAATTCCTTGTAGGCACTTTTATTTTCATTTTCAGCAAGATAATATCCTACATCCACTTCAGCACTCTTGTGCATTCAACGATCTGAGTTCACGCATCTCTCACTAATTTAACATGTGACTCAGGTAAGAATTGTTTGTCAGCCAACTGCTTGATCTGAACTTTCTGAGCACGCTTCACATTTGACACTGCTTTGGCCCTGGACTTTTCATGGGCTGCCCATCGCTCATAATAATGACTGTATCTATTCAAGGATTGTTTAATGACTTCCCTCTCTTCCTTCTTTATTTTCTCTTCCTCTGTTTCGGATTTCGGATTTCTGATTCCATCAACATTTAATCTGTCACACTCATAAAAATTTGCATGGTTCCACACGTCATATGCACATAACCTGCATTCTTCTCTATTGCCCGCCCATTTTCTAGCCGTGTCACAATCTGCGAGGCGATGCATCTCTTCCGAGCAACTCGAGCAAAAATGATGATAACATCTGCAGGTGACATCGTAGCATTCCGTGATTCCAATATGCAATTCCAATGCATACTCACATTCAGGAAAAGGGCACCATTTGATTCTTCCATTTTGCGCAACATAATGATTCAAAAAGAAATTGCCCATATTTTGATCTGTCCTGTTCATCTGTAATGAAAGAGAGCACGGTGTCCTCACCAACGGCAGCCCCACATTTTGGCTCTGGACATTTCAAAGTGAGACACCCCATTCCGTCTTCCCTAATTGAGGTCTGAATGTACTTTGTAATGTGCACAGCCAATAAGAGCTTTCATGTCAGTAATGGAGTGGGTTTCCATACAGATGGAACAGTATAACTGCTCCATCAACTCTTTTACTGAAGATTTCTCTTTCTCAAACAGCCTTAATTCTAGCTTTTGTTAGTCCATGAACCATTCAGCCAGCAAAATTGAGACATTCCACTTGAAATGGACGAGGAGGATTTTGGAGTAGGACGGGGATAAATTAGAGCAGAGGGAAGAAACAGAGTCGGTGGCCTTCTGTTGCCGCTGAATGATGTCTCATTGTAATAATATTTTGACCTTTTGAATCAGGAACCTTGTGAAATTTGTTTGCAACATTTCAATCAGACGCTTCTCGTCTTCCAACGCCCTCTGCCAGGAGGCCTGTATCCTATAGGAAGACAGACAAACATGTCAGGGAGTTGTTTTAAAAATATTTATACTGTCAAGAATATAAAATAATAAATAGTTATCCAAACATATCTATTGTCAAGAATAATAAATTATTTTAATCATTATAATGAGAATGTTAGAGCTCTCTGAAAAATTACCATTGAGCTATTGACTTTAGATAATGATGTTGGTCCAATAAGCAGTGTTAATTTGGCATCCGATGCCAGGAATAATAATGCCATTGGGTTGACTAGTTCTGATGTACAGATATAGGACTTGTTGATGTGTTTTTTATGACTCACCAAACAGTAGAACAAAATACTGTAATATCTTATCCTCTCTTGAATAAAGTCTTGTGTATGCTAAGATTGCTAGAAGATCATACAATGACTTCAAGGTTCTTTTAATGTCAGGTCTTGACTATGGATAAGATCGGTGGTTGATGTGATTTGTTGATGATCACAAGGGGCCTTACGTGTTTCTACAGATTCATTTCAAGCCATATTGGACGTGGAAGGTATCTTAAGGTTTTGCAATGAAGTACTTTTTGGAGTTTTAACAAAATATGCAGAAATTCAATAGGATAAGGTTCAGGAATTCTATTCTAATCCTAAGGGTAGTGATAACAACAAATAGTATTCTAATGGAAAAATTGCTCAATTTACTGAATTCTGCTTCGCCAAGTTATACTACAGCTAAGCGTGAACCAGTGCAATCTTCAAGGGTTATGCCAAAGATTTTCATATCACCGCATACACCATCATAAAGAACAATGTATACGAATGATAGAAGTTAAGCATATGCATGAAAGGGGTTCAAGCTAACTTTTTACGATGAGTTAGAATCACTAAAATGTCAAAAGTATGAACCAAAGGAATTCATCAATACACCATCATATTCTTCATTGCAATCACCACACATTGACTATGCTAAACTTAATCTAATCGAAGAAATTTAGGAGAACAAGCAAGCACTAAGACACGTCAAGTATTCACCAAACTCCAATGAAAACTTTATTATCTCAGTAACTCATAGCAACAATCTCATAAAAAATCTTCCCTTGCAAATGAGAAATGAGGCCTTTATATAGGTCCTTGATTACAACGGGTGGCCCAGATGATCACAATAACTAATGGCCAAGATCATGCGACATCAACCCTAATTAGGGTTAGGGCAATGGAAATGAATCTACATTAATGCCATAAGGAATCCACTACTGTAGTGGGTAATTAATGCCCACTATGTATGCTCATTTAAGGAGTGGGGTGTAATAAATGATCCCTATGCACACCCACTATGCATTTAATTCATCTATCCTTCATTTCTTCGCCTGAAAGATCAAAATCAATCTAACACTATTTTCAACTCCTCTGTACTAATGCTTGGTGTAGATTCTTGCTTGAATTCTAGAACTGCAATTGCTCTTTCTGCTTTTCCCAAGCTTTCATCCCAATCTGGTAGTAAGTCCTTAGTAGTGTGCACTGTATTTGAGAAGATGGAGAAGTTCTCAAAATCATCTCTTACATATACATTTAGCTGAAAGAATTCCTCTAACTTGACTTTTAAATTATCAATTTTCATTTCTTCTTCCCCCAATCTTTGTGATAACAAGGATGCAACTGCATTTGATATTCCTTGCTTGATGTTATCAACAATCTTTTTCCATCGACTGGATTCCCTGGTAAAGCTCTCAAACATTTCCTTAGCCATGATCACTACACTATACCATTGAATAAAATCATAGACATCCCCCTCGCTGATAACTTGACCATCAATCAATTCTTGCGTTGGGGTATCCATCAGATTCTAAATGTCGGCAATCACCTCTTCTTGGTAAATATGCTCATCCATCCATGATTCCTCCATGCACTGGATCCTAGAGATTGTAGCCAATGCCCTATCGTGCACTTGCACTAATTCTTCTGCATGTTTGAAGGCTACCTCTTGAATTCCTTCGATCCAAATCTTTGCACCCTGAGCAATCCGCTTGATTCTGTCAATATCACCTACCACTTCACTGGAAACACCTATTGGAGGGACAAATGATGGACCTTCCTCTCTTACTGGATGATTCAAGTTATTGATGTACTGACATAAGGCCCAAATTTCTCTTTTCTACTTTTCATACCTTTCTTCTACTTTCTTCAGCTTATCCTTCAAAGCCTGTGTAGAGTCATCAAATTCTTCCAATATTTCTCTTGGGAGGCCCGACCAAGATTTACTTCTGTAACATGATATTCATTTGGAGCAATTTGATTTTTCCCTTTGTCAACTATGGGAGTCGCAATCTGCAAGATTCTGGATCCTGATTCTCCTCTGATGAATTTAGTATATCTCTTTTGCTTTCCCTTGTTCTTCTAATCGGTTTGATCTGTCCAAAATTTCCTGTAATTCAATTGTTGGATCAACCTCCCTTTGTTGATGCAATTGAATTCGTTGCCTCAACCATTCTGGAATGGGTATACTTTGGTCCCCCAGAATTACCAATTGTTCTTTCCTTTGGACCACTCAAATATCAATCTCCTCTTCACCTCCCAGACTATCCATTGTAACCTCAGGAACTACGGCTTCAGCACTTGGAAGATGTATTGCCACTCCTAGAGTTTCTTCTTCTTGTGGACCATCTCCATCATTAATCATTTCTCACTCTAAGATTGTAGCGAGACTTTCCTCTGTAGCCATATCTTGATCTCTCCCTCTTTCTTGCATGGACTTTTCATAAGCATTTATACTCAACCTCTCATGAATTGGCCTATCCAAATTCTCTTCTTGCTCAAATCTCCTTATACTTGTCCCTACATCCTGCCTTTCAAAAGTTTCTATCTCTATGGCCAAGTAACTTATATGTGAATCCATTAGCTGGGGCAACTAATTTTTCAAGCTTATGCTCGATTCACCACTTTGTAAAATCTAAGACTGGTTTTGAAAGGGCTTCAAGATCTGTAATTTCTTTCTTCTTCCAATCAAATGGTTGAGCCATCATTTTTGGAGAATCCTTTTCACATCATGTTTGCGTCCTCCTCCATTTGATCAGGAACCTTGAATATGTTGCATGTTCTAATAATGTTCAATGGTAGTCTTGAATGCAATCTTTTTCTAATCTCATTCTCATCTGCTGCATTGCCCAAAAGTCTTCAAGGTGAACTTTGTGTTGGTACTTTGATCCTCCTACTGATGAGATCTTGTTGTAAGGATCAAAATCATTCCTCTTTGGATAAAGTCGAAGGCAGAATAAGTGGAGTTCATCTGATGATTTCTCTGGGGCTTTTAGACATGGGCATACCTCAGTTTTCCCTTCTCCTATGGAAATTGGAAACTACAATCCCAACTTTTTCTTCCCTTTTTGAATCTTGTCATAGGTAGTAAGTTGTCGAGTAAGCTCTAACAAGACCATCTTATCTATTGGATACCTGGGGAGTTTGTATGGCTCCGTGGAGAATCCTTGAACTTGGATGTATGAAAAGGTAGGAAACTGAATGAACCAGGTGCCATATTCTTCAACCAACTTCATTGCACCCATTGACATTCTTATATGTGGCCTCTTTTGTAGTGTTCTTACTATGCGCATGGAAAATATATCATTAACCCTCATGTAATCATCCTTTGAATACAAATGCAACTGCGGGTAACATTCATGGACTTTGAGGTGTTGGTTTCTGCTTCCAATTGGTCCTTTGCATCGTAGTCCATCATAATTTGTCCTTCGTGCTAGCATGTAGATGACATAGGAGCTCATGTAAAATTTCCTTGTATGCTCTAGATTCATCAACTGTTCATTTAGATTATCACTTATGAGCCCAACCCAATCTATTATGTCGCCTTCCTCCATCACCTGCTCAACAAAATACCACATCCAAGATTCAAACCTATAAGAATAAGGCATGCCAAATATGCGACTCAACATCATGATCATATCACTATATTCCCTCTGCAAGTCGAGCCATACTATTTCTTTAGGAATCTTGGAATGATGAGGTCTATTCTTTTTCAACCATCTTTTGTTGATTATGAAATGTCCCTTTTTTGATTTTACATGATATTTCCAACCTTTAATCAGATCTTTAAGATCAAACAACTAATATCACAAAGATCCTCCAAATTTCTCAAGAAACCCCAAATCGGGTATGCCAGAAATTGTGCCAAAAGCTTCACAGCTTCACCAATTATTAATAAATCTGAAAGTGGACATTTTTACAAAAATTTCAGCAGCATAACAGCCTACAAAATGAAATTTCCAGATCCGTATAACCTTTACACAACAGTTCTCAAATGTAGGACAAAAACTATGCTCATCGGGCTCCCGAAATTAACACAAAAATGCCCGAAAACACCACACAACACTAATAAACTATCTCAGAAGTTTAATCACATCCCAATACATATATTCAGCTCTATTTTAACAGCTTAAAGTCTGAAATATAGCAGCAACCAAAACTGATATGAAATGCTCAACTGAAAACACCAAACTCATGCAAAAAACACACCCAAAAACCCACAAATCTACACTGTTCAGCACAAAGGCAAACTCTGTATGAGCATGCACATGGAATGGCTTCAAACTCCCATCCTTAGCCTTCCTAGAAACCTGCAAACTCCCATTCTTGGGTCTCCCTGGAAACCTGCAAACTCTCGATCTTGGGTCTCCTTCTCCACAGGTTTGGCAGCCTCTGAAGAATAACAAAGAATGAGCAAAAATCAAGTTCTCCCATCCGCCCAAAATGCCTCCAAACCCCTTAAAAGAGGGCATAACTGTAACTCACGTCCAAGAGAGGTTAATGAAACATATTTTAATAATAATTTTTATTTATTAGTCCAACGGTTTCCAAAGATTAACCCCCTTTTTCCGAAACTTCACTTTCTTGGGCCTGCCTGCCTTAGCAAAGATTATTATTTTTTAATTATTTGAAAAGGGGACATGACAAGTCCTCCCCTCCCAAACATTGATTTTCCTCAAGCAATGGTTGAACAATAAACCAATCAATCCACCTGGATCCCAAATGTAGTCATGAACTCTACTACTACCAATTAACACATGCTCCTGCAATATCCTCTGCAATATGACCAAGAGGAATCCATAATCAAACTGAGAATTATAGCTCAACCAAACTCCGAAATCACCACTACCACAATAAAAAACCCATGAGGCACAAACTCTTAGAACATCAAAACCCAAGCAAAGTGGACAAATCAAACTACCAACATAGTAAATACCATCAACGCATCCCACTGGCCTATACGGAATGCACAATCCAACTCTGCAACAATGGTGAATTCTCTCGAATGAAACTGTACCAAGTATGGAGAATCCACACACTGTACAACTCCTGCAGTCAACACAACTTTGCAAATCACCGGCCACTATCTCATAACCATAATTACCATGCACCCCTGATGGTGAAAAGCCATCACAAGATAAATAGCAAGAATTGGAACCCAAACCAAATCTTCCTGCCATCAACTCCTCAACACAAGGATCAAATGCTAACTGATGTACATACCTTGCAATATAATGTTGATAAAAAAAACTAACCTTAGTCAACAACTCACCATGAACAAGTGATACAACCCACTGTGATTGATCACCAGCTATGTCAGGAGATGTCATAGCCAAAGGAGTAGAATCAATAACAACACCTGCTAAAGCATCACTCTAAAACTCTTGCTCTAAGTCATGTAATATCAAGCTGTCAACTGTAGAACCTATCGCCATGTCATGCCCATCACAACTCTCATCTTGAGGCATCAAATTTTCCCATAACTGATGATAAGCACTAGGAACCAAAGTACATCTCTGTATCATTATCTCATCAACATGGTCATCAAAGGTAAATTGATGAGCATACCTCACAGTGTAATGCTGATAGAATGCACCAATCTTAGTCAGTGGCTTAGACTGTAATCCAGATGAAACTAACTGCAATTGATCATTAACCATGTTGGAACTAACTACTACCTCCGAAGATATCACCAAGGGAGTAGTGTTACTAGTAGGAACCATGCCAACTGCCGACTCACCAACATCACACATGATCTTTGATAAATCTCTAGTCTCTGTGCCATCAATACTAGAGGCCACCACCATGTCATGCATACAACAATCTACTACAACACCCAACTCAACTGAACCTAACTCTAGTGGGAATGAACCTAATATTCCAATGTTAGTATCAAGAATGGATGCATCCCCATCTCCACTGTCTCTGACAATCTTGGCCATGGACATCCTCGGATCACCAAACACCACTGCTTGTGACTGTATAGAATCAGGTGAAGACTGTAGTCGCTCTAACTCCATGGTCACCTTAGCCAAATGAAACTGTGACTCCTTGAAAGCCAACTGTGTACTCTCAAGAATCTCAGAAGTCACCACAAGCTTCTCAGTAAGCTCACTCACCTCATCTTCCTTGGCCAACAATGCATCATATGCTGTACTGCCTCACTTCATAAGATAATCTCTGTCAGCTACCAACTGCATATAATCCTATCTCAGAATCTGGATAGCCTCCCATAAAGAGTGGAACTCTGTCAAGGAAAGATAACTTCCTCCCTGCTTATCACTAGTAGGAGAACCCCATCCATAAACTGCTAACAACTGACAAGCAGCATCGAAATGCTGGCAAGTGATAGCAATGTCTTGGTCACTAACTCTCAACTGATTAGACACATGATGGCACTGGCTTGACTGTCTCCTACAAACCTCCTTTGATGCATTGTCTAAAAGAGTATCCTCAAAGTTACTAGTCTCTAGAGTATTACCATCCATATCGTGTGAATCAAATCTAAAGCTCATATCAACATACGGAGTATCAAAAACATTAGCATTGTTGTCCAACTCCTCTATACCCAAGGAAACTAAGTCTTCAAAACTACCCACTGCATCCTCCTGGATGTCATCAATGCCAATATGATCCTGGGACTCATCTATACACACTGCCAAATATGAAATATCATCAACACATTCTAGCAAGTATGGTCGACTAGATATATGAACAAAGCCCAACATCGGTGTATAAAAACTAATACCAACATTAGACAAGATATTGGCACAAGAAAAGACAACACCGTGTAATCTGCTAATCAACTCCATGATAGCACCCAAACAAACACTGCTACCAAAAAGTGTTAAAGATCTCCAGTCAACTGAATCCAAAACACCAATATAACAATCTCGAGTCCATATCCGTAAACTAGAATCAGCTGGTAACTCAAGCAAAATCCTCACTTGAGTAATACGACCAATACCAACTAACTCCACACACCTATCATGATGAGATAATGAAGTCAAAATACTATCTTCACTCACCTTCAGCTGGCGGGATAAATTATGTGAAGTACTACCTGCCTCAACCTCATGTGATGAAGCATCTAACTGTGCTTGGTACTCTTTCTCAGCAAAGTCATGAATGCTCAATGTTTGCTCATCTCTACCAGGTATCTCACCATCCTACACAACAACATCCTCATAATCATCATCTGAACCCACTACACTGTAGTCACTGCCTGTTGTAACTATACCATCTTGAATACCTGTGGCATCACCCTTTGACAACCTGTAAACAATTGTCTCAATTTGAGTATCAAGTTGACCGTTACTATCAATCTGTGTAATACCCTTTCCCACCACCTCCTGTGGTAGAGTAGAATCTGTGACCTCTACCTGGCTATCAGCTAGTTTCTCAAACTCCTCATGCAAGTTCTTGGGAATTGTGTCATCTATCTTGTGAGAAAATTTGCCACATAGAAATCCAGTCAACTTATCCACCTTAGCTGGGTCAGATAACATGTCATTCATTATACGGTGGTGCTCAACCAACTGTTTAGACATGTCATGGCTTATTTTCATAAGTTTATCTCGAATGTCTAAATAACCATCCTTTCTACTATTTTGACTCTAGCTATCAATTGTCCAAGACTGTTCCCTCTGAGACTCTGTACTATACCTGTCCATTCTGGATAAAGTAGAGTGTAACCCCAATAGGATATAACTTCTTCAAACACCAAGAACTAACATGCAAATGATTAGAAGTAGCATGCAACTATAGATTTGGACATGCAACTGATTAGAAGCAACATGCAACCACCAAATTATGACATACAAGATCTAGGTAGTTGTCAAAACTGACATGCAAGATCTGGGTAGTTGTCAAAACTGACATGCAAACTTCTACAACCACCAAATTCACCAAGAACTAACATGCAAATGATTAGAAGTAGCATGACACCATAGATTTGGACATGCGACTGATTAGAAGCAACATGCAACCACCAAATAATGACATGCAAGATCTGGGTAGTTGTCAAAACTGACATGCAAGATCTGAGTACTTGTCAAAACTGAAATGAAAACTTCTACAACCACCAAATTCACCAAGAACTAACATGAAAATGATTAGAAGTAGCATGCAACCATAAATTATGACATGCATCTGATTAGAAGCAACATGCAATCATAAATTATGACATGCAAGATTTGGGTAGTTCTCAAAACTGAAATGCAAGATCTGGGTAGTTGTCAAAACTGACCTGCAAACTTCTACAAACCCTCAGGTTGGCAAGATCATGGCTCTGATGCCACTAAAATTTCCCTTTTCTTATTTTACATGATATTTCCAACCTTTAATCAGATCTTTAAGATCAAACAACTAATATCACAAAGATCCTCCAAATTTCTCAAGAAACCCCAAATCGGGTATGCCAGAAATTGTGCCAAAAGCTTCACAGCTTCACCAATTATTAATAAATCTGAAAGTGGACATTTAAAAAAAAAATTCAGCAGCATAACAGCCTACAAAATGAAATTTTAAGATCCGTATAACCTTTACACAACAGTTCTCAAATGTAGGACAAAAACTATGCTCATCGGGCCCGAAATTAACACAAAAATGCCCAGAAACACCACACAACACTAATAAACTATCTCAGAAGTTTAATCACGTCCCAATACATATATTCAGCTCTATTTTAATAGATTAAAGTTTGAAATACAGCAGCAAACAAAACTGATATGAAATGCTCAACTGAAAACACCAAACTCATGCAAAAAACACACCCAAAAACTCACAAATCTACACTGTTCAGCACAAAGGCAAACTCTGTATGAGCATGCACATGGAATGGGTTCAAACTCCCATCCTTAGCCTTTTTGGAAACCTGCAAACTCCCGTTCTTGGGTCTCCTTCTCCACAGGTTTGGCAGCCTCTGAAGAATAACAAAGAATGAGCAAAAATCAAGTTCTCCCATCCGCCCAAAATGCCTCCAAACCCCTTAAAAGAGGGCATAACTATAACTCACGTCCAAGAGAGGTTAATGAAACATATTTTAATAATAATTTTCATTTATTAGTCCAACGGTTTCCAAAGATTAACCCCCTTTTTCCGAAACTTCACTTTCTTGGGCCTGCCTGCCTTAGCAAAGATTATTATTTTTTAATTATTTTAAAAGGGGATATGACAGATTATTTCTTCACAAAAATTGATTCCAGATGTATAGATTCTCAATGCTTGCTCTTGTGTTTTTGTGACCATCCTTGGATTTGAAGGAATTCCAAATGCTTCAAAAATGGATAGCGGAGAAAAATTTGCGAGAATATTTTGTTCAAAATCTCAGATGGTTCTATCTCTTGGACTGTAGTGCTTGGTACATTCCATGATTAACTCTAGATGCTGAAAAGAAGGAGAAAAACCAGATGCAGCAAAAATTCCACTTCTCACAATTTTTGTAGCTAGGTGTGTTGGGTGATAGTCATTATATCCGAGCATTCTCCAATTAAAATCTTTCAAATCAAGGCCGCCAAGACTTGTATCTCCAATTTTTGCCCACTTTGACACAATTTTGGATTCAGGGTCGAATCCTCTCCTTTCATTCTTTATCAATTGTCCTCGCATTTCTCCTGTTCCCCTAGGCTCTACCATTCTCCTTTCCTGCAAAATAGAAAATGTACACACATAAGACTATGCAAGGAAAGTTTTTTAAAAACAATGAATACAACTTGTCCATAAGACGAAGATTTTTGAATTTTCCCCAAAATTTCCATGCTCCTTTTAAGATTCTCTTTTTAACACTTCCGTGAGAAATATGAAATTTCACAACTCACTACAAAGAAATTTCCTTTCTGATAGAATCCAAGATCTTCTGTTGTGAATTCCTAGAAAACTCCTCAACAATTTCAAAAAATTTCTCAAAAAATTTGCTTCCTTGAACTCCTCGAATCTTACTCCTATTCTCAATTTTCTCTTCAAATTTTCGTGTGAGCCTAAATGAATGAGAGGGTTTCTTATAGAAATCATCCTTCAAAAAAGATGCCTTTAAAGCTGTAGACTAAAATTAGGTAGTTGCTTTAGTTAACCATCAAGGTTTCCATCTTTTGTTCCACTTGTTTCTTTTTTGCTATTTGATTCAAAAAGTTGCTATTTTGATCCTCGTAACTTCATGATGAAGCTAAGTATTTCTTATCCCATTCTGATTTTTTTTTTAAAAACTTTTATTAATTAAATATCAATTAAAAAATCAATATTTAAATTAATCTCCATATTTAAATGAAAAAAAAAAGAATATAATTTATTTGCAACTTTTTCTCCACTTTAATTTTTTTTTGGATTATGTTTCAAAAAATCAAATTAAATATTAGTAAAACTAATATTTAATTTTTTAATGTAAATCCAAAAAAAAATTTGTTGAAGGAAAATTGTTTTTTCGCTTTTCTCTGAACTTGGCTTTTTACTTCATAAGGAATTTCATTCTTTTGCCTTAAGTTTTGGGTTTTTTTCTAAATTTTCCAATATTCCTGCTTTGTCAATACTTACCAGCTGGCAACTATTTCCAAAGAGCTTATAGAATTTTCTATGGCCACAGGGTTCTCTAAGCCATTGTTAAGATTTTGAATATCATCTTTGCAAGAATTGGAGGGACTGGATTCATCCAAACCATTGTCATGGTCCTCAAAACTAGTAGATGAAAGGTCATGAACAACAAGATCCAAAGAAGGACTACAATGCTTAATCATAAATAGTTGATCATGTTTTGAATTTGGGGCCTCTCGCAGATGATCAAAGGATTGGCCTTTTAAAATACAAGAGCCATTGTTTCTTTGGGCTTTTATAATGACATTATCACTAGTGTTGTTGCTGCTGTTATGAGGACTGAGATTGCTGCTTGTAGGCGAGGAAGTATCCCTGGTGCATTTTTCATCTCATTCAGATGATCCTTTATGCAACAAGTCTTCTGGTGAATGACAAACAAATTCAGCTTTCTGTGAGTTACAAAAAAGCTGATGATGCTGAAGTAGCTACTCTAAATGAAGCTTTAGTAACCGTGGACATATCCGTGCAACCCCTCAATGGATGCTTTGCCTTATTTACCTCAAGTGACTGGGTGCAATTTGCATGAGACACTTGATCTATATGATCTGCTTTTGTGTTCTATAGGATCATAAACTCATCAAATATAGGATTTAGATTCCTTGTCTCTGATGCTTCTCTTGATGAATGTTTCATAATACTTCTGGCAGTTCCCTGAGAAATAGCCCCTACTCTACTTCCATCTTTAGAAGTGGGTGATTGTAATGTGCCTACTTCATGTAATGGATTATTCAGTACACCCCTCAATGGTGACTTCTAATTAGTTGCTTCTAGGACCTGTGAAAGACCACCTTCCTTAGATGCTTGCTCTAATAAAAAATAGAGCTGCATCTTTTCTATAAGGCCATATGATGTGTAGCTTGTATCGATATGTAGTTTGCATCAACCAATAGACTACAGAAAATTTCCTTTATACTGAAATGATTACATTCTTGTGTTGTTGAGATCGTAGAGAAGAGCAGATGAGTGTCCTTGTTTGCTGTTGAACCCTGTATCTATTGTTTTATCCTTTGTCTTTTTTTTCAAATTCTTTTCTTAATTGTGATCAGTGTCCTTCCCCTTGTCCTTTGTTTCTCCATGCTTAGGAATTTTATATCGACTCTCTACTTCCATGCCTGCAAGTTCTAGAATCGCACTTCACTCTCTCCTCCTTTGCCAATACAACTATCAAAATGATTCGTCTAGGTCAGTCTATCTATGTTGATTCCAATTGATGCAAATAGTCATTGCTCCTGCAATTATCCAGCCCTCACGCTTTGGCTCCCCTCTAATACAATGCTTAGAATAGTAGTCACTTTGGAATAGTTGAGGAAGTAGGCCATATCAATTCGCCAACATTAGTTGTTGAGCTCTGACCTTCACTCTGTTGTGCTTGGATGGGAGATAAAGTTCTTAATCCCTAATTTTGCGCTCAAAATTTGCTGGAGCGGGCCTTTTGCGGAATGAAGGATTTTATCCTTCATCAAACATTCCGTGAGTAGCTTAAATCTGCACTCCTGAATTTTGGGGTTGGGCTTTTTATGGAATGAAGGATTTTGTCCTTTTCCAACAATCCTCCGCTATTTTAAAATTGCGGTCCACATTTTGCAGGATCGAGCTTTTTCTCAAATGGTAGATTTTGTCCTTTGCATAATATTTCCTTCACTATCCAAAAATTGCACTCTATGCTTTAGGAGGTCGGGGTTTTCATGGAATGAAAGATTTTATCTTTTTCCCTCACTAATTGAAAACTGCGCTCCACGCTTTTATGAAAGTGGAATTTTGATGGAGGGAAGGAATTTTTCTTTTCTGTGACTCTTCAGACTTGTGCTCCATAGAAAAGGGAAAAAGCTAGCAAAATCCAAACAAAGAAGGGGGGTCTCAGACATGGGTGTGGTGTGACTGGTGGTCACAAAAGGACTCTATATTTAATCAAAAGATAAAGATTGTGAAGTTTTTGATGTCTTTATTTTATTTCCTTGTCTTCAAGTGCTACCTTATTCACATAGTAGTTTTATCAAATTTGAATGCAGTTGACATCTTTGAAAGGTTATTGTGGTCATCTAGGCTCTCTTTCATGTAATGACACTATTCTTGCGACTTGTAGTGAGGACACTAAAATAATACTCCATGATGTGTATATTGTTAATGTTAAGATATACTGAGTCCATGGTCAGGAAGTGTAGATTAGGATGGTCCTTATCTAGAAAGAAACTTAAAGTGGAGGTAGTGACAATTTTTCTTCACATCTGGGACAAGAGCATGTCATCCTCTAATGTTAGAAATTGGTACCTTCACAGGATGGACGAACATGACAATGCAGTCATAGCCTTGGCATGGTGCCCTTTCCAGCACAATACTTGGGCATCTAGTGCAGGTCTTGCAGAACAATCAAGTTATGGAATAGTCTTATTGGAGCATGCCTGAAGACCATCAACACCAAACCTTCTGTTTGTGCATTGTTGTGAAATAAATATGACCGTGAGCTCTTGAGCACACATGGGTATAGAGAGAACCAGTTGACTTTATGGAAATGTCCATTTATGGAGCTTATTGGCCATACTTCTATGGTGTTGCATCTGGCACATATATGCATGCTGTTGGAATATGGATACATTTTCATTCATGTCTTGGTTTAATCAGTTCATGTTAAACGACCTCATTGTAGTTTGTATTTCAGAACTAAGATGGGTATACTATTGCATCAGTTAGAGCATGTGCGAGCCTAAGGATTCGAAAATCATTTGAGATCTTGGTATTTTAAAGAGTACCAAAACTAAAAAGCTAGAAAGTATACTCAACAATTTTTTATGTATATCCGCTAGTAGCTTGTTGATCACATGGAATAGAAAATCTTACACTCCAAGCGATCTTGGATTCTTTTTTTTTCATGGGATTCTGATTGAATAAGGAATTTTTTGTTGGTACTACCATAGTTTTTATGGCTATGAGTTTATTATATTGCATCAGTGACCACATTTTATGCTAACACTACCAGTGCTTTCTATCCATTTGTATCTAGATGTTTCAATAAGATTTGAAAGTCTTTGCAACTCTTGAAAGATTGATGGGGGATTCAAGGTAGAGATGGTAGAACTTAGGTGTATATGTATCTAGATTTGGGAATAGATATGTATGCATTCTATTCTTCTAGGAGCATCACCTACAGGGAAGAAAATGACTTATTCTCTTACCAAGAACAACTTTGGATATTCCGCATTGCTCAAAGCACAGAAGTGAAGGGAATCTCAAGTGAGGAGACAAGCAACATTCTTCAATCAAAAAATTGGTTTGATATTCAACTGTTACATATATTCTTGTAAAGGTAGAGTTTATCTTCCATGACCAAGATTGAACTTCATGTACTACTAATATTGTCAGGGCAAGTTTTAACTACTTTTTATTTTAATTCTTTAATTCTGGTTATATTTAAGTACATATTGTTCTTGAAATTTTGTATCTTGCTGAACCAATGGGAGTGCTTACATTTTTTTGTTGGGTGTTTATAAACACCACCTCTGTTGAGAAAGTGCATAACTCTTGATTATGATTGATTTTAAACTATTTATATATTCATTTTCTCTTCTCTAATCTTAACTTGAAGTTCTCTTTGCATTCATATCGATTGTTAGACTAATAAAAAAAATTCACTATAATAAAGAGGAGTGGATGAAAAACAATTTTTGAGACGAGTTTCTAATGAATTCTCTCCAACATGTCATTAATTGAGTGTCTTCATCTATAGTCTTCAACAATTGTCTCTATAAGACAAAAATACTTCTCTCCCATATTGTCTTATAGAGATATTTTTTAAAGACAATATATTAAGACATCCACTTAAAGACATATTTGAGAGGATATGCAACTTTATTTTCATCTCAAATAAAAACAATTTATTAAAAATTTGTCTCAAAATTTATCTTTAACCCCCCCTCTTTGTAGTAGTGTTAAAGTGATGTCTTGTGGGCTTATAACTGTATAACACTTACTATTGCTCTCACTCTTCTCTGGAAGGGAGTGTTGGAAAACTTATTGCAGCATTGACGTTTGCCCCTTGAGCCAAATGTTCACCTACCACTTTGATGCCCAGAACAGACAGAAAAGTTAATACGGGTAGGTGAGATTTTTTGAATTTGGAAATGAGAGGGAAAAATGTTTTAGGTCAGAAGACAAAAGGAATGTTTTTGCATTCATTCATTCATTCAGAGTTTGCAGATCAAGCAGATCAGAGAGAAGTTGCAGAGCTGAGCAGAGAAGGAAGAAGGAAGGAAGTTTGTGCCTGCAGTTGCACGTGGTTCCTTGTTCACTCTGTAAGTTTGTTGTTTGGATTTGTCCTGTTGAAGCAGTGATTGCTCCAGGCACCATTGTATGTAGCCATTAGAGTTGCAGGTTTAAAGGTTTATTAAAGTTTGAAGTATTATCAGTTTAGGGTTATTTTAGGGTTTTCTGGTTGAAGCTGAATGGTCCCAGATTTGTAATAGTTTAAATCTCAGATTGAATAGAAAGCATGCCAGCATACTTACTCTATTGTTCTTCATCTTCTATTCTTTGGATTTAACAAGTTTGGTTGAAAGCTTAAAGCAATTGGCTTTCTGGTTTTAGTGGTGAAAGAATTCACGTTGAAATATTTCCTAAGTTATATTTCCTAAGTTTGAAACAGAACACTCGGCATCTTCTTTCTCAGTTGGAGTCGAGCTCACTTGACATCCATTGGTGCCGAGCATTTCCTGTGCAACTGTCGAGCTACTCTTTGTGCTGAGTTCACTCGGCACCTATTGCCTGTCACTCGGCACCTTCAAGTGCCAAGCAAGTGCCAAGTAAAACTAGCACTTGGCACCTTCATGTGTCGAGCAACTTTTAAGTGCCGGGTATAAATTTTTTGTTTTTTAGGGTTAGGGTTGTGAGTATTGAGTTTAAATTTTTTTTTTAAAACTTATTTTTCCCACAGGGAGATCTACACCTGTGCAGTTGCAGTAGAATCACAATGAGTAGAGTAAGAGTAAGTGTAATTCTTTGCTGCGTACTCCATCGTCATCTTCCTAATGTCTTCTTTGCAACTGGATTGCTTCTGATACGGGTTTATTAGGTCCTCTACAGAGCAAATCAATTATGATGCATACACAAATGATTACATTTAAAAATTATTTTTTTTTTTAAAAGTGCGTCCCTTCAAATTCAATTAAATTATTTCCTTTTATATTAAATTTTTATTACTAGAATCTGTAAGAGGTTCAAGAGATAAGTCGATAGTGTATTTTATGAATATTATTATTGTATGAAATTGCAGAGACCAGGAAAGGGTAAAACATATTTTTCTTATGATATATAGGATTTTTTTGTCATGAAACAATAATGGCTAGGGTGGTCCTAAAGTGCTTAACAACAATGGTATTTTAGAACTTGAATAGTAGTTTACAATAGTAATGCTTGATTAAAGTGCTTAACAACAAAAGGTATTTGTGAAGCTGAATAATATTTAACAATATAATTGTAAATTGCCATTACAAGAATGCATAATATTTTATAGAAGCATTGTATGTAGATAAAATTGTTAATAATAGTTAATAAAATTATAAAATATAATAAGAAAAGGTATATAATAATAAGAATATGATTATAAAATAACTATTTCAAAGTTGAATTTTGTTTCTATCTATTTCCTATCTTATAGTTTGACATTGAATTACTTTTATGTATTTTTTTTTTTTAAATTGTAATTTTGTAAAATACTAATATTTAGAATTTTTTTTAGAAATTAAATATTACTACATATCAATTATTTGCATATTCTCTCTTATATTTATATTCTCTCTTAAATATAGATAATATTTCATTTCACTCAAGTCTATAAAAAATGGGAATAATATAAGAAGTGGCGTGGATATTGTTTCTTCAAATCAATGAATTAAAATGGAATTTTTATGTATTTATTTATTTATAATCTTATTAGAAAGTCAAAACATATTTTGTATCTAATTACTTAAATGTATAAGGTAGAAATGACATATTATCAAATATAAATTAACACAATATATATAGACTTAAATATTTTAATTTAAATATACATTATCATATAATTATGTATATTTTAGTCAACATTTTTCAGAAGTATTCTAGAAACAACTCAAAAAATATTAATAAAAAAGAACAATGTTTAAAACTAATCAATTTAGTAAATAAAAATTATTTTATTAATTAGTATCTAAGATTTATTTTTACTTTCCTAATGTATATCTTATATTTTAGGTTGAGTCCATAGAAGTGAAATATCATCTGGTGTCTCAGCAGTGTGTCCTCCTTAATGGCCACACCCAGGGCCCTCCAAGCTCTCCATATTCCAAGAAAAATTGGAAAAATTTGCCTTGGAAAATTTTCCCTCTCCCACCATGCGTCCTAGCTCATACTTAGGAATTTTTTTTTAAAATTTTAAATTTTAAATTTAAAAAAAATTATATATATATATATATAAAGGATAACATGATCTAGGAAAGAGAGCCATGCTTTATGATATGTAGGATGCAAGACTACCAACGGACTATGAGACAATTCATTCTCCTCTTCAAGTGACAAGAAAATATTGGGCAATGGTAAATTTAGAAAGTATGAAGATGTTTGTTTAAAGCTTTTGTCATTATTGGAGGAGATTGCAAAGAGTTCTCATATTTCTCACAGTAGAGAATTGTTGGCATCTAGCACGATGGATTACACAATTATTATTACAATGCTAATATTGACTCATGCTGAAAATTGTGGACCGTGCATTTGAAGAACTTGAGTTGTCATACCATGTTTGAGAAATTGGTGATCTGGGTGTGAGACAAAATCAGAACATAACAAAATGAAAAAGAGATTGAACATGTGTGGGGTCTTTTAGTCTACACATTTAATGGCCCCACATTGGCCAACACCGTGAGAGCTATCTTCTTCTCCCTCCTCCCACCCATCATTGTCCTCTTCATGGAAGCAATAAGCCCTTCTCAATTTAAAGGAACTAAACTAAAAGATAACTAGTTCATATTGAATCAATCCCTAACTATTTGCATAGCATCAATCGTCAATGCAAGAAATCAGATCTAAAGACACATGGTGCAAGGGTCTAAGAAGTATGTATTTCATTGCACACTTTCACAAATACCTTGTAATTAGGGATTTTTCTATGATTCATTTCCATGCTAGAAGATAGATGTAAAGAATCTTGGTGAGATCATCGATGGAGTAGGAGAGCATGTCGGCCATGTAGATGGTGGTGTTGGATGGATCAAAGGAGCACAGATCAATAATTATAATTCTACCCATCTTGAGATGGCAACCGACTCCATTTCAGTTGTCATTATAATTTTCCCGTGAGACAAATGACTCTACATGAGACAGTCAATGTATTTATTCTAGAGCATTTGCTCCATATGAGAAGCCTATTGACTTAATTAATAAATTAATTATTATTTTGAATAATTTTATACATCTTTTATAAAAAAATTATTGTGAATTCATTCAATCCAATAAAATTTAAAAGTCGAATAAGATTATTGGGATAAGGTGACTCAACCTTACCATACTTTATTGTTTTATTTATGCTTTCATGGAAAGTTACTACATAAAATTGGATTCTTCCACAAGAAAAGACTTGGAGTAGAAAAATAGGAATCTTCTATTTTTTGGTGATTTATTCTATTATGTTTTATTTTTATGCAAGGGCATGCACAAGGAAGTTTCTAAAATAAGTTATAGATGCGTTGAATATAGATGCTTTAGAAACTATTTCCTCTTGTACAAAAACTCTATAAGTAGAAGGTATTGTTGTAAAAAATAAAGTGAGTGTGAGCATTGTTTGAAGAGCATTGTTATACTATTGGAGTTGTTTTGGATTTGATATCATAGCTGAATACTCTTGGAGAGTTGTGGCTTTGTAGATTGTATTGTGACTGTTGTTGCTGAGAATACAATTGAATCTAGCTTTGGAGTGGTGGGTTTTTTTTCGAGAAGGGTTTCCCACGTATATATTGTGTTCTAGTTTTATGAGTTGAATCTTTCTATATGTATTTATTTAGCTTGTAATAGTTTAAGGTTTTGTGAGATAAATTTCAGCATCATCTCTCCTGTTAGATTTAGCATTTGGAAGCATTTCCACACTTAGGCTTTGTTTCAATTGGTATCAAAGCCTTGCCAGCTTTGTTATTGTTGTTGGGTAGATAGGTTTTTTGTTCTGATCTAGTTTCAGTGGGATTTTTGTAGAGGTTTTTCATAATCTTATTGTAGGTTAGATATGGCAAGCACATATAGTAGAGTAGAGATGGATAAGTTCAATGGCAGCAATTTCGAGTTGTGGATCCTCAATGCTTGTAGATAGAGATCTATGGGATTCAGTTTCTTCAATGAAACCTCAAACTAAATTGCAAGAAGAGTGGGATAAGGAAGATCGAAAAGCCAAGGGTTTGATAAGACTTTGTTTGGCTAATTCTGTACTCCTAAATATTCATGAAGAGGAGACTGTAGCTAGTCTTTGGAAAAAGCTTGGTGATATTTATCAAGGAAAATCCTTGGTAAATAAGTTATTTTTAAGAAAGAATTTGTATTCCTTGAGAATGGATGAAGTAGGTTCTGTTGCTGATCACTTAAATGCATTTAATATGTTGATTGCTCCATTGAATTATGTTGGTAATAAGATTGATGATCAAGATAAATGTATGCTTATGTTATGTTCTTTGCCAGATTCATGGTATCACCTTGTTATGGCTATTGGAAGCACAACAACCACTTTAAAATTGGAGGATGTGGTTGGTTCACTATTATTTGAAGAGATGCGAAGAAAGTCTTCTAAGATGGCTATGGAGGCCCATGTTGCTCATGGTAGAACAAAAAAGAAAGGCAAGAAGGGAAAATTTAAGTTTCTTGGGAGATCTAAGTCTCCTAGTAAAAAGTCCAAGGAAAAATATTGGAACTATGGCAAAATTGGTCATTTTTGAAGAGACTGCAAAGAGGAGAAGAAAAAGAAAGGTAAAAAGGATTTCTCTAATTCTAATACTGATAAATCTTCTCGAGATGGTGTAGATGTTTTTGTTGCAGCCTTGGCAACACATACATCAAAAGATGTTTGGTTGATAGATTTAGGTGCTTCTTTCCACATGACATCTCATAGAGATTGGTTCTCAAAGTATGATGAGTTTGATGGTGGAAAGGTGTATTTGGGTGATAATTCTCACCTAAATATTTTTGGTCATGGTAGAGTCAACATCAGATTCCCTAATGGTAGAGTAAAAGGGATTGATGGTGTACTACATATCCTTGGTTTAGCAAGAAGCCTACTTTCAATCAGCAAGCTTGGTGATGTGGGTGTGCATATTATTTTCTTGAGTGATGGATGCAAGATGACAAGAGGTTCTATGGTCCTTGCTAAGGGTGTTAGGATTGGCACCTTGTATAGGTTGGATGCATGCACGATTCAGTGCAATAGTGCTTCTATGAAGTCCAAGAAAAGGGATTCAGATTCTTCATCATCACCAGTAGATCAAGAAAAGAAGAAGACCATTGTTTCTACATCTAATGGTCATGATTTTTGGGTACCTAAGGGTGATAATACTTTGGAGATGGAGCTCCCTACTGAGAAGACAATGATATGGTACCAAAGACTTGGTCACATTGCTGAGAAGGGTCTTAGAGCCCTGAAAAATAAAAGCCTTGTTGAAGGTCTTGATGATTGTAACATGGAGTTTGACTTCTGTGAACATTGTATTTATGGTAAAACACACTGTGTTTCCTTTTATTCTATTTCTCACAAGTCTTCTGGGGTTTTGGATTATATTCATTCACATGTGTTTGGTCCAGTTAATGTTCCTTTGATATCTAGATCTTTGTATTTTGTCTCATTCATAGATGATTATAGTAGAAGGACATTTGTGTATTTCCTCAAAAGTAAATCTGAAGTTTTTAGTAAGTTCAAGGAATTTAAATCCTTGGTTGAAAATCATATTGGTAGAAAAATTAAGTGATTGAGGACTAATAATGGTGGTGAGTTTTGTTCAGCGAAATTCGACAGGTTCTATAAGGATCATGGAATTGAGAGACATAAGACAACTCCATACACTCCACAACAAAATGGAGTTGTAGAGAGGATGAATAGAACATTGATGGAGAGGGATAAGAGTATGTTGAGTGGTGCTGGTCTTAAACAAAAGTTTTGGGCTGTAGCAGTAGCTACTACATGTTATTTAATTAACATGTCTCCTACTTCAGCACTTGTTGAGAAGACACCTATGGAAGCATGGTCTAATAAGAAGGCCTCTTTGAGAGATCTTAGAGTCTTTCATTGTGAGGCATATGCTCATGTGCCAAGTGTAAAAAGATAAAAGTTGGAGAACAAGGCAGTTAAGTGTATCTTCATTGGCTATGGTGTCAGTGTGAAAGGTTACAAGCTTTGGGATCTAATTGTGTAGAAGTGTTATATTTTGTGAGTTGAAACCTTCCACAATTCTTTTGCAGCCAGAGAAGGAAGAGATGTAGAAAAAGGAAGTAGTTCATTTTCCTACTACCTCTAAGGGAGAAGAAATGCAAGCTCCCGATAGACCTGAGAATGAGGAGAGCTTAAGCAGCTATGGAAGTTCTAAAGAAGAGCAAGAACCCGAACCTCAAACTTTGAGGAGATCTACTCATGATATACAATGACCTGATAGATTTTGTTATTCACCTGAGAGGTTTGGATATTCTTTGTCGGATTCCATTTGTATATTTTCTTTGATTTCTAACACTGACAAGCCTAGGACTGTTAGAGAGGCTATGGGTATGAATGATGCAGATTCCTAGATAGAAGCCATAAATGAAGAGATGGTAGCATTGAAGAAGAATGATACATGGGATTTGGTACCTTTTCCTGAAGAACAAAAACCTGTTGGATGCAAATGGGTATTCAAGAAGAAAGTGGGTCTAGATGGTAGTGTTGAGAAGTATAAGGCACAATTATTTGTGAAGGGCCATTCACAGGTGGAGGGAATTGATTATGGTGAAATATTCTCTCCTGTAGCAAAGTTGACATCCATTTGATTATTGTTATCACTTGCAGTAGCTTATGATTTTTAAGTTGAGCAAATGGATGTGAAGACAACATTTCTTCATGGTGATTTGAAGGAGAAAATTTATATGTCACAACTAGAGCATTTTGTTGAAAAAGGTAAAGAAAGTCTTGTTTGTAAGTTGAAGAAATATATATATGGTTTGAAACAGTCTCCTAGAATCTGGCATCAAAAGTTTGACACCTATGTGTTGTCCTTGGGGTAAAAGCACAAACCTGTGTCACCTTTTAAAAAGAAGAAGTGATATCAGAATTTAAAGTCTTCAACTTTAATGATATAAAAGTGGCATTTGTGCTTAGAATTTGAAGATGATGTAAACTAATGAAATGTGTAAAATTAGATGAAGTTTATGTCTATAATTTTTTTTTTTAAAATTGAGTGAAAATTTATCTATTTTTTAATTTTTAAAGTCTATTTTTAAATTTTTTTAAAATGCTGAAAATATACATTTTTTTTCTTGTCAAACAAATATATGCAAATGTTCATATTTTGGTATAATTTTTGAATATGTTAGAGTTGACATGTATACCTAGTACACCAAAAAATAAAATCTTTAATTTGGCTAATATTTTTCAATTTATAACTGGTCAAAGTCAAAGTTATTAGAAATTGACAATTTTTTTCTCCCGTCAAACTTTTTCTATCAAATATATATAATTTTATTTTAAAATTACATATTCTTGAAGAAGACTCTCTCCTCTAGTGCAGCATTAAAAATAATAATTTTTGAACATGATTTACTATTTTAAAAATTTTTGAAGAGACAACTTCCTGAATCTTAAAATACCTACCTATAATATTTTCAAATTATAACATATTATCCATAATCAAAATAAAAAAAAAATATATATGATTGTAATCTTGACTCTGAGACTTACAAAAGTATATTTTTAATTTTTTTTAAAAACTCAATTTAGTAGGTCAAATTGGCATTCAAAGTGAGACGTTTGTAGAAGTTCTTATTTTTGTTTGTATGGCTACCACCTAGGATGCCACATAGGTAGTTCTGGCCGAAACCGGTTTTAGCTAGAACTCCTGTTGGCCCAACTAACCACAAGCGGTTAGTTTGGCAGTTTCATGTATAAAATATGTTAGTTTCTAAACCATTTCATGTAACAAATAAGATTTTTGTTTTCTTTATTTTAATAAATATAGAAAACAGCAAAAAGTAGAAGAGCATTTTCAAAAGACAATGATTTTTGAAGTTATTTTCAGCAGTTATTTTGTAGAAATCCTCAGAATCGCAAAGGATCAAATATTTGTAAGGTATTTTTTTTCGTCTACTTATTTTTATTTTTATGTATTCTAAATTGAAGCATTAGCTGGCATTTAGTTTTCAAAATCTAATTTTTTTTTCTATAGATAAAAGTATTCAATGGGCAGTAAAAGGAAAAGATCAAGGAAATATGATAGGAAAAGAGATGAAAAAATGAAAGGTCATACTAAACGTAACCAAAACCAACTTACTAAAATTCTTGAACAGGATGAGATTCATGAAGAGAGTGAACGTAATGAAGAGGAAGAAATTGGCAGTTCTAATGATAGAAACAAATTAGAAGGCATAACAAATTTGATGGATTTGGATGAGGAACTACTTTTTAACAAAATTTCATCTAAAGATTTGATAAATGATAACACTATTAGAAAGCATTGTTAGAACATGTGGGATGAATATTTCAAAGATAAAAGTATATTTGGACAGGCACAATTATTTGTCAAGTTATTTAGGAGAAAAGATATGAGACCTGTTTTAGAGTTGTTGGGTGTTGATAAACGGAAAAACCATACGCATAATATTAATAAAACAATAGTTGAAAACTTGCAAAATTATTATAAAAAAATTGACAACACAACTCAAGGAGGTGATTTGAGTAATGCACTTAGAGCATTGATGACTACTATATATAGTAGAAAATTGACACGTAGAAAACATGTACATGCAATTTTTAATGTACTAAATATATCCAAAAGAACTGTTCAGAGATACATCAAGAGAAGAAATATGCTAGATGATAACATTGAGAATAACTAGGTGAATATTTGTAGAGTTCCTTGAAAAGATAGAATTTTTGAGGATGTGAGAAGACAAGTTATTGAATTTTGGACCACACATTCTCATGTTTCTTCCAATAGGCATGATACTATACAAATTAAAGATCAAGAGACAGAGGCCAAAATTGAACATCCAAAACATTTCATAGATATAACTCAAAGTGAATTATTTCAAACATTCAAGCAAGAATTTTTAAATGTCAAAATATGTTAGAGAATGTTTGAGAGTTTGTGTCCTTCCTTTGTACGCATAAATAAGATGCATGAAACTTGTTGTTGTTGAGATCATGTTGAATTTGGTCTACACTTGCAATTATATAAAAAAGTTATTGTGGTATTTGATCCTAATTTGGTCATCTCTAGTAGTACAACAGAATTTGTGAAGTCCATATTATGTGATAAATTAGAAGATTCAAATGAGTTCAAAGTGCAATGCATCAAAAATCAGTGTGAAGATTGTGGAGATTTATGCAAATTTTTTGAAATGCAAATTGAGAATATTAATGAATCCACACCAATTTCATGGATGAGATATGAATATGAGACATACCAAAATAAGACAGGAGATGAATCCAAAAAAATTGTATTGAAGGAGAGTGAATTGCATTATGATGAGTTTATGACAAAGTTTTGTCCATTGATATATCCACATATCCACCATTGTCATGGTGCATGATGGCAAGCTAAACAATTTCATGATTCCAAAAATTATTTTCCACCTCGTTGTATACTTTTAGTTGTATATTTTTATGAGAATTATATATTTGCACCTCAAACAGAGCTTCATGAGTAATATTATCATTTTGAACAAGTTGTAATATCTGTACAAGTGACCTATAAACATGCACAATTTGAGGTGGATCAGATAGAAAAGTTGGATGAAAATGAACACATCATTATCAAAGAGGTTCATTTCCATATTAGTGATGATAGAGTTCATGATAAGAGTTATGTGGCTCATTGTTTTGCAATGTTCTCTAAAGATCTCAAAAATCATGGAATAAATGTTTCAGAGCACTGAATTTGGTCTGATTAATGTACAGGTTAGTATACACAAACTTACACATTTATTTAACTTTATTTTAACTTATATTTATTTGTACATGCCTATTTTTGTTTGGTACATGTACATAGATAATTGTAGATACTTATCATCTTTCATGTTCACAAAACAATTCAAATCTATAAAAGCATTTAATTGGTTAGCAATGCAACATGCTAGAACCAATGTTAGGTTTTTATGGAATTTCTTTAAAAGTGGACATGGAAAAGGGGAGCATGATGGAGCAAGAGCATATATAAAGCATGCGCTTCGACAACATGAACTTGCAAGTAAATATATGCATCTAATGTGCATGTTTAATATTAGTAGCATATATACTTTTTAATTATATATATATATATATATATATATATAATGTACATATTGGGAATAGGATAGAGAGTGCAAATCAAATTGTTGAATGGTGCAAAGTTCATTTTGCTACTCGAGATATTGAATACAATAAGCATTACTTTTGCAAAGTAAAAAGTGAACTAAGTTATATTTATTTTCAAATGTATTTTTCAAATTGTTCAATTTTATATTAAATATAAATATTTTGAAATAATATGACAATTATTTTTAATTTATTTGTAACAGATATAGATCGATCTAATCCTTACAATTGTCAAACAATCCCTGGTATTAGAAGTTTGCATCAAGTGATGAATACAGGTAACCATAAACCGCCAGTAATTAAAGAAAGAGAGAAAACATGGTTTTGTGATGAGTGCATTAAGGACAATCCAGTGAGTGCATGTGAAAATATTATGAATGGATATGTTTCACATTGGGATTTGAATGAGATAGTTAGAAAGCCTCCTTTTGAAGATGTTGACATTGACATTGACATTCATGATCCTATATATTCAGTTGATTATGGATGCATTTCTGATTTAGTTATGGCAGGTTTGTGTACATATATACATATATATAAATTAGTATGCATGTATATTCATTTTAAAATTAATTTATATTTATCTATATTTTTATATGTACATGGAGGAGATATTTTTGTAGTTCAAGCCTTACAAGATAATGCGGAAAATGTGGACTATTATCTTTTAAGATGCAAAAAAGTAAAAACACAAGTTGCTAGAAGGAACTATAGATGCTAATCAATAGTCATATCCAATTGGATCAGTTGTTATTGAAGGAATGTATTATCAACAAACAAGGGTAACTGATAATGGTATTGAATTTATTGAATACAAGCCCAGAGGAAAGGTTTTACATTATGGTAACCATGTTATAGCAACCAAGTTACAATTTGAAGCAATACAAAGAAGAGGACGTCATGGAAATCAAAAGTGGAAACTATCTATTAAAGAACATAAAAAACCTCTAGAGATAATAAAAACTAGAGAGGATCCTAACAATACATTGTTTATGGAGCTCTAGTTTACCTATGTAATTATTGTGGAACTTTAGTTTAGCTTTGTTTACATAGCTCTTATACTTTCACATTTAACATCGACAAAATATTTGTTTTATAAATTTGTATACATTCGATCATTTATCTTGGATATGTAAAATTAGACATGTTTTGCTATTTTTATTTAAATTAGACATGGATATCTCATTTAAGACAACCTAGATTAGGACCTCCCCTTATGACAACCTATTAGGACCTCCCCTTAAGAACATCTATTAAGACATCCCCTTAGTACCACCTTTTAGGAACTCTCTTGAAGACAACCCCTTTAGTATTTGTATGTATTTATATACATTGTTTATGTTTTCTTAATATGATTGTTAATTTTGTTATGTATTTATATTATATTCTATGTTATACTAGATTTATATTCTTTATATGCTCTTACATGTATATGTTATATTCTATGTTATACTCTTTATATGTTACATGTACATGTATATGTTACCCTTAAGACATGTCATTAAATATAGTTAATTATAGTTAGATTGAGGCATTAAAAACAATAACATATACATATTTACATAAATATTGAAAACATATATGTCTACATTTAACACATGAACATAGTTAGATACATCTATGGAATAAAATATACATGAATATATTGAATTTATGTATTAAATTTATTGAAATATATATATCAAGAATAACACATATACATAAACATGAATAACACATACATAAACATAAAACATTAACACATTAAAAGATGATCAATTTAACATGTGTGTACATAAGACATTAAGTTCTAATATTCTTTAGTTATATTCTTAGATATGTATTAAATTTATTGATTAAATATTGTTCAAACATATGTATACATTCAACATGAACATAATATGTACATCTAGATGTAAAATAACACATCTATGAAATAATGTATACATATATGGGTAAAATGTATCCAAAATGCCATACAAAATGTCTCCAAAATATGACATCAAATATCTCTAAAATACCACATGCATCAAATGTATCTAAAATAACATGTACATCCATATAAAAGTATCTAAAATAAAACATGTATATGAAATAACATGTACATATATCCATATAGAAGTATCTATAAAATAACAGATGTATCTGAAATAACATACATCTCTAGATATAAAAGTATCTGAAATTACATGTACATATATATAAAATATCTTGACAACATCAATGAAATAGACATGCACATGTGTAAACTAATAGATCAATCACATCCCCCTCCTGATCCTTGACCCCAAAAGGCTCTATGATATGGATTTGTGCTCTATGTCAAATGAAAGAAATTTGTAAAATTATAAAATTATACATGTTCATGTGTATACGTGCATGCATTTAATATCATATGTGTACAATATATATATCCATCAAATATATAATAAAAAATACATAACATACCTATGAATCATGTTGTGGAAGATCTATCAGGGTCTAAAGATCTCCAAAACACAATAGACTATCACTAAGACCCTATAGAACACACATGTAGATGTACACAAGTTAACTTGAATCACTCAATAATATGTATGTGTAAATTTTATATAGTAACAAATAAATATATAAGCATATATAAATCTATAATATTTACTGTAGCATCATGTAATGCTCTGCCAATCTGACTAATATCTGAGTCATGTAGTGATAGAGTGATCTTTGAATCACGAAATCTAGGTACTCTAAGGCTAAGTTGTGCAAGAACAGGAGCAGGAGCAGGTGCTACAGGATCCCAAGCAGGTGTTGGGACTACTGTGGGGACAGGAGTTGTGGGGATAGGAGCTGTATGGCCCTCTATAGGAGCAAGTGTTGTAGAATGTGTAGGGATATCCTCTTGTCCCTATGAGGGTTGTGGTCCTATTGTACATGACAAAATATGGCTGATGTGTCCACCATTGTCACAAAGAGGAATCCCCATGACCATTGGCAATGCCTAATATGCTCCAAGAAGATCAGATACTAAATAAGATGTCATACAGTGCAATGCATCCATATCCAATATGGTCAAAACCTCTAGTGGCAATGGTAGATCTGTCATCTCATATAGATTATCAACTCCTATGATAGAGGATGCACCTATCAGAATAGGACCATGAGATCGTAACATGTATCTACCACATCTATCTGAAGGTATCTCCTATAACTGTATGACAACTATGAAAATGCTAGAATATATCTAAGTCTTGACTATATCATCAAGAACACTCAAACCTACAACAATCATCTGTGGACCTCTTGGCATGACCAAAAGGTTTGGACCCACCATTTCCCATTTATTAGCAAGCATAGGGATGTCCACAAGTCTAAATGTCTCTAAAAGTTAGCCTCAGCCCTATTCAACATGACCTAGAAAATCTATATAGTTGACATCAAGATGTAAATGAAATTCTGCAAACAATTGTTTGCATAAATAAAGGGGAAACTTATCCTTATGTGACCAACTATGATGTGCGGCTAACCACTGAGGACATATAAATGGAGCAACAAGCTAATCTATACACTTTTCCACTAAATAACTTCTAACCTAGCCCTATCTGTATAAATGGGAAACATGGTCTTCACCATAGCGGTGGAGACCTGACCATCAATTTATGAATACTTCACAGTGCTAATGATACTGTGAGAAAGGGAAGAGTAAAATATCTCAATACTAATATCATCAAATGAGTTGTACCTAGAGATCATCTCAATCATCTAGTACAACTCATCTCTAATAGAAACAACCTTCTCCCTATTAGGGAGAGTTGTAGAAGCTAACAATGTAGAATCAAGATACTTGAGAGCACGAGATAATCTAGCAATACTATTTGTAAATAACTATTGTCTCTCCTTAGTAGATGATGTCCATCTATGTGCTATGCCTGACTCAACACTAAGACGCCCTCCATGAACACTAGCCTCCCCTAAGGATGTAGGTGCTCCACCAGTACTGGATGCCATAATGATATATGCAAACATCTAGATATCTATAAATGCAAAGTTAAGATATACATACATAAGTACATATAAAAATGAAAGTTAAATTTAATTAAAAATATGTATGTATATAAATATGTACAAAGTTGAATGTAACTAAAAATATTCACATGTTATTTAGTACATCTAGCTCATGTATGTGAACATCTAGCTCAAATATGCACATCTAGCTCATGTATGTAAATAAAAAATATGCATGTATGTTATTTAGTACATCTAGGTTTTATTATGTTAATATTTTCTAAAATGTAACTAATAAGTTTTTAAAATGTAATGTTATTTAGGACATATAGGTTTACTATGTTAATATTTTGTAAAATGTAACCAATAGGTTTGTTGTTAATCTGTACTATGTTAATATTTTCTAAAATGTAACTAATAGGTTTGTTAAATATTAATATCTACTATGTTAATATTTTGTATTTAAATGTAACTAATACCTATTTGTTAAACTTTAATATTTACTATGTTAATATTTTCTAGAATGTAACTAATAAGTTTGTTGAACATTAATGTTTACTATGTTAATATTTTGTAAAATGTAACTAATGTTTTATTATCAACTACTAAACTCTATGCTAATGTTTTGTAAAATGTTTACTATGTTAATATTTTGTAATACATAACTAATGCTTTATTATCAACTACTAAAAAAATATTTAAAATATAATTAATTTAATTAATAAAATATTTTAAAATAATTCATTTAATTAATATTATCATGTAATAACTGAAAAACATTAAAAAAAATTTAAATTTTTTTTAAAAATTCACCTACCTGTTATGGCCGAAACACTCTGATTGTGCTAGTGACTACTACAATGAAATCAATAGTGAAAATGATTGCCGAAATCACATGAGTGATGGCCAAAACTCTTTTGGCCGGAAGGGTTTTAGGCAGAAACCTTGCTGCCACATTTGTATAGCCAAAAGGGTTACAACCAGAACTATTCTGGCAGAAAAGGTTTTGGTTGGGACCCCTACGGATATCACAAAGGGTGACATAGGTTTGTGCTTCCACCCCTTGGGATTTCTGAAATCTAAATTTGACCATTGTGTGCATTATAAATCTGAAAATGGTCACATTCTTATCATAGTCCTATATGTGGATGATATGTAATTTATTGGGAATGGAAAAAGAATGATTTCAGATTTGAAGTCTTACTTAGCAACACAGTTTGAGATGAAAGATCTAGGTGCAGCTAGATATATTCTTGGGATTGAGATCATTAGAGATAGAGCTAGCAGAAAGCTTTGGATGAGCCAGAGGAAGTATGTAAACTCTGTGTTGGAGAAATTCAGCATGACATCTTGCAAGTGGTTAGTTGTTCCAATATTACATGGAACAAAGTTAGCTAAGAAGGATTGTCCAAAATCTCCTACAGAGATTGAGGACATGTCTCAAGTACCTTATGTGAGTGTTGTTGGCAGTTTGATGTATGCTATGGTTTGTACAAGACCAGAAATTGCCCAAGTAGTGGGAGTCCTTAGTCGATATATGGCTAATCCTAGAAGGGTGCACTAGGATGCAGTTAAGAGAGTGTTCAGATATTTGAGAGGCATAACTGAGTATTGCTTGTGTTTTCAAGGTAACTCTTTTGTATCTCATCTTTTTATTTGCATTCATGAATATGTGGATTCAGATTGGGTAGGGGACATTGATATCAGAAGATCCACCAGTGGATATGCTTTTATAATGTTTGGTGGTGCAATTAGTTGGATGAGTAAGCGCCAAGCTATAACTGCTTTGTCTACTATGAAAGCAGAGTACATGGCAGCTACTCATGCTTCTAAAGAGGCCATTTGGCTTAAGAGATTGTATTCTGATATTGGTTTTGATGCAAGACAGATTACTATTTACTGTGATAGCCAAAGTGCTATCTATTTAGCAAAGAATGCTATTTTTCATGCCAAAACAAAGCATATTGATGTATAGTATCATTTTGTTCGTGATATGGTGGAAGATGGAAAGGCAAAGTTAGAAAAGGTTGCAACTTTGGAGAATTTTGTGGATGCATTAACAAAACCAGTGAACACTAAGAAGTTCAAATGGTGTGTTGGTTCTATGGGCCTTGGTGCCTGTGCTGTGATACAGTAACTCCTATAAGGTCTTCGTCAAGTGGGAGATTGTTTGGATAAGGTGACTCAACCTTACCATAATTTATTGTTTTATTTATGCTTTCATGAAAAGTTGCTAAATAAAACTGGATTCTTCCACAAGAAAAGACTTGGAGTAGAAAAATAGAAATTTTTTGTTTTTTGGTAATTTATTCTATTATGTTTGTTTTTATGCAAGGGTGTGCACAAGGAATTTTCTAAAATAAGTTATAAATGCGTTGAATGTAGATGCTTTAGAAACAATTTCCTCTTGTATGAATACTCTATAAGTACATGTGGCATTGTTGTAAAAAATAAGTGAATATGAGCATTGTTTCAAGAGCGTTGTTATGCTGCCAAAATTGTTCTAGATTTGATATCACAGCTGAATACTCTTAGAGAGTTGTGACTCTATACATTGTATTATAACTATTGTTGCTAATAATACAATTGAGTCTAGTTTTGGAGTGGTGGGTTTTTTCGCGAGAAGGGTTTCCCACTTATATCTTGTGTTTTGTGTTTATGAGTTGAATATTTCTGTTTGTATTTATTTAACTTGTGGTAGTTTAAAGTTTTGTGAGATAAATTTCAGCATCATCTCTCCTATTAGTTTTAGCATTTGCAAGCCTTTCCGCACTTAAGCTTCCTTTCAAAGACCATCAAATTCCTTTGTTAAATTATGTTTATTGTTTGTTATGTTGCGGGGATCAGTTCAAATCGGTTTCTGCCCCGCCATTTGTCTCGATCTATCTTTGAATTTACTCATTGATCAGTACGAGTGTTGTTTAAATTCCAACGCTCTGATGTTGTGAATATCTATTCATTCATTCCAATCTCGTTATATCTTATTCAACGGTCGAAGTATCGAATCGTGCCTAGAACAAAACAAGAAAGCGACTGGTAAGAAGAACAAGGGGTCACTCATAGCCTGAGTAACACAATGATGGGAGCAACGGCTGCAGCCCCTGTAGGAGTGGTAGCCGGTTCTGGACGTGAGCTGTCGAATCCTCCCACAGACGGCATCTCAAATCTGCACTTTTCCAACCACAGCGATCACTTACTTGTTTCCTCCTGGGATAGGGTAACCCTATGCTTCTGCCAAGTTCTAGAAAATTCTGTTTGAAAACTTTAGAAATTTTGAGTCCCGAGAGTGAGTTATTTATTTTTAGGTTCTGCAAATCTGTTTGCTATGGGTGACTTTTCTCTGCTGAAACAGAGGGTAAGGTTATACGATGCCAGTACAAATTTGTTGAAGGGACAGTTTCAACACGGCGACGCTGTTCTGGATTGCTGCTTCCATGACGATGCTTCTGGATTTAGCGGAAGCGCCGACCACACTGTTAGAAGGTATGCTGTGTTTACTTTTCCTTTTTTCGTTGCTCCTATATAGTTTTAGTCTCATTTCATGCTTTGGATTCTGTATACTCTGAACATCCGCATTTGAGGTCCTCATGATCACGTTTTAAAAAATCCTAATGTAGGGTCTTACATCTCCAATTAGCTGAACTAATGATACGAGGTTTTTGACTTCTGAATTCATCATATGAAGTTTTCAAATAATCAAATCCAGCATCTTAGATCTTCAGTTAGCCGAATTTAGGGTCTAAATAGCTAAATTTATTGGAGCTCTTGTTACTCACGAGGTTCCCCTTGATTATTGGTGGCTTGACCACACAATGCAAGGCTAAGTGTCATTTGTTAAAATGAGTGATGCCACGTATGCAAGACAGCAGAGGTTGTGTGATGAAACAAAGTATGTTGTCACAGGTTGATGTATTTAGAAAGTCAAACACATAGTTTTTGATGAATAGTCCTTTTCAATTAATAAAATTTACTAAGATTACAATTTACAAAAAATATTTAAAACAACCTCATGCTGCCAAGGCAGTACTAGTAGAGGGAGGAGGATCATCTTTATCAGGAAATCTCTACGCATTAGTGGGATTGTGAGGCGGACTAGGAACAGTTCAGCCGTTAGCAACATCGGCAGGATCTTGGGTAGTTGCAGTCTCCGCATCCTTCTTGTCTGGCCGCAGAGGAGAAATTGCCAAGGCCAGCTGGGAAAACTTGCTAGGGGGAGGAGCCGGAGACCAGCTAGAAGCCCACCCAGGGGGGGAGCCGGGGACCAGCTTGAACCACCACGTGGTGGGGAAGCGGAGCGGCGCCTCCAACCGCCATGACTACCGCTGGGAGAGCGATGGCGGGGACCCTGGGAGCGCGACGTGTGTAAATGGCGGCAAGAGGACTGGCGTCTGGAACGGTGACCGCGGGATGAGGAAGCATCAGCTAAGGCATCTAGAGGCACTCTGGCAATGGTACAAGGAGCATTGCCGTAGTGGTTTAACAATTCTTGTAAGTGGGCAACCTCCAGTGCAACTTTATTAGCTTGCACCTGTATCTGCATAATGACATTGTTACAAATGCATGTCTTAGTGTACATTGCAATGTTAACATCCAAAAAACTGTGAGTGAATAGAGAAAATTAGTTTGACTTGCTATGCTGCTTGAAATGCGAGATAGCTGACTGTGTGTGAGACAATCAATGCATTTATTTTGGAGCATAGGAGAAGTCTATTGGCTTAATTAATTTATTAATTATCATTTTTAATTTACAATTTTATTTTCAAATAGCCGTAATAAATATTATTTCATATAGGAGCATAACAAATAAAATTATTTAAAACTTTATTTGTTTCTACATTTGACAATGCAAAGATTATGGTTAATTTCTAGAGAGAAAATGTATCAAAGACAAGGAAAAAAATTAAGTAATTTTTTTTAAAAAATTGCCAAAAACATGGTGATTTTTATCTATTTGATTGTTTTTAAGTTCTTTTAAAATTTTGTCATAGAAAATAGTCCATAAAATATGTAAAATAATCATAGCATTTATAATGATATGAATAGTTCATAACTCTATTTATTGTAAATTTCTTGATGTTCTACTTTATATAGAAACCTAAGAATGACAAGGCCAAACAATAGTCCATAGTACAAGAGACCTATGCCAATTTCTTGTTCTCCTTAGATATCTAAGAAGTATGATACTAACTCAAAATAAAAATTTATTAAATTTGGACCCTGATCTATTGTAAAATATCAGAATAGGTCTTTGGTGAGAAAAAAATTGTACTTAATATTTTTAGGAAAAAGAAGTATCTATCTTTTATAAATTGTAAGATGCATTTATATTATTTCATTTAAAAAGTTTTATACTATTATACTTCTTATTGTAATACAACTTACAACTCTAATCAAACTTAAACTGTTTTCTAAAAAATACATATTATAAAATATATTTTTGTTGTAAATTCTTAAATAACTGTGAACTAGAATCCTATTGCTTCTGCAATAAGCAACGCTTCCATTTTTCAATTGGCAGAATGTTTAGGATTTAATCCCTGCATCCCCTTCCATTGATTTCTAAATAGAAATAACTTATGAAACCTTTCTACTAATGTTAAGAGTGTCATGAGTTAGTACTTGTTTTCGTTTTTGCATTTGTATATGGGAAGAAATACATAATTTTCACTATACTATGAATCACACTTCTACCATGACAAGGCCACCTTCAGGTGAGGAAGTTTGCAGGGACAAAAATTGTCCCCAAATAATAAAGCATTTTATGAATTGTTTAATATTATTAGTAGTATAATGATGTATGACAGTTGTTAAATGACTTTCTTTTCTTTATCTATCGAAGGTGATGAATTGGTTGGGCTGACTCCTAAGTACATATTTGAATTTGGGTGCTAGTTAAATTAAGAAAAAAATGATAAATTTAGTGGGAGATTTAGTTTAAATGTATTGGTTGCACTTCTAAAAATGGTGTATAAAGAATGTCATTAAAGTTTCTTTTATTGAGTTTCCAAATTATGGTTCGAGATCAATTGATATTAATATAGTAGTAGAGCACATTTTATAATAATTTTAAAAAATGTATTTATGTAAATACAATCTTAAATTTTAAGTTTTTATACAAGAAATAATAATTAATCTTAATGATTAATAGTAAATAAATAATGAATGTATTTAATTTTATATAGATTAAATGTGAAGGGTATAGAGCTATTTAATTCAAGAGTAATGATGTGTTTTTATTTTTAATTTGAGAAAAGATAGGTGCTTTTCATTTTTTAGTTATTTCTTTCTACTATGTAGATCCAATTTGAAAGACTTTTTTCTTTTTATTATTAAATTTGTGGATTTTTCTTTTCTTTATTTTTCTGTTAAATATATTATACTACTATAAATGTATTTTTCTTCTATTAATTAATGCATAGAATTGATAGTGTGGGAAACACCATAAAAGTCCTTGTTTTAGGTTTTTCTTTGCTCATAATTAAGAGCTTTCTATACCTTTTACTCATACATACTGATTTTCTCCATTTATAGGGAAGATCATAGATAGACCATGCCTAAATTTTTGAAAGTGTCCTAGACTTGACTTTCTTCTGGCCATTTGATTTCCCATCTAGTTGTCATTCAAATATGTAGGACAAGATCTTTATTTAAAATTATTATTATAATATTTTTCTGATGTAGGAACATCATAGGTTGCACTACTATCCTGCATGTTTTTAGTTTTTATCTTGCAACTGAAACTAGGTTCTATTGAAACTACATATTCTGGTTTCTAGATGCCTATTGTAGACTATGTAATTATTTCTTCACAACGAATGAAGGGCTATGCACTTCAAATATTGAAGATGGCCTAGAGTAATATCTATTTTTTAGAGTGCAAGTTCTAACTCCTCATGAGTTAGGAGATATGGCAATTCTCTCAGAACATCAATTTCTGGCAGTTCTGTATGACAATTTACTGTGCTTAACTTTCAAAATGGATGCGCACTTTTCCTTGATGAATCAAACCTTGTGTATTAAAGGGTTTGTAGAGGACCTAGATATCTACCCACAATTCAAAGTGAGAGTTCTAACTCAATTGGAGCTAGGAGATATCACAATTTTTATTAGACATTGATTTCAAGATAGTTAATTGTTGTTGCAAGTTGACTTGTGGCATTTAATTTATGTATTGTATTTCATTTAGTTATGAGCTAACTTGTGGATTCTTCATGTTCTAGAATGATCTATAAGCCATTTTGGCTAGTATAAATAGAGTTTTTAGGCTAAGAGCTAGGTAGTGTAGTTAGGAGTTTTAGGGAGTTTTGAAGAGGATTACAGAGTAGAATGGGAAAGTGTGAATTTTTTGTTGATCTATGTGTATGAATGTATTTTGTATCTGGCCATAACCTCGAAGGATTTAGAGCTTGGCATGTATGTTGAATATTTGAAGAGTCAATAAAGGTATTTTTCTTTTCCTCCTCCTTTGGTTGTTGTTCTTCCTTTGGTTGTTGTTATTTGTGTTTGTTTCTATTGTGTTAACTCTTGTAGGGTGGTTTGGAGAGTTGGGTGTGCCTTTGGCCCTAGTTTTTCCTATCCTCCCTTGTGTCAAATGGTATAAGAGCTTTAGGTTCATCCTTGTGGCGATTGGATCATGTAAAACCCTATTTTAGATTTAGTAATAGGGCGGTAGATCTGCGAATTTGACCTATAACTTGTAGAGGGTTATGATCTTGCAGGACCCTAATTTGTAAAGATGGTTCATGGTAGAGGAAATGCTAATATAATGCTATATTGGATACATTGAAACAAATTGTAGTTAGATTAGATGCTGTGGAGATAGCCCAGAGGAGAGGAGCGCATCTTGAGGATGTGAGTGATTATGAAGTAGCAACACCAAACCATAATCCAAAACCTAAAGAAGACCAAGATGAGGAAGGATTGTTTAGAGTATTGTCTAGGGAAAATTCAAAGCCTACTATAAAAGTTGTTCCTTATGATGAAAAATTGGATACCAATGTTGTGTTGGATTTGATCTCAGATATGGAGAAGTTCTTTGAGTATGAAAACACTCCTAATAATAGAAAGGTGAAGATTGTAGTTTCTAGGCTAAAAAGTCATGCTTCATTGTGGTGGGAGCATTTGACAAATAATAGAAAAAGGAGAGGAAAGGAGAACACCATACTTTGGCCGAAGATGGTGAACAAGCTAAAGAAAAAATTGCTTCCTACTAATTACCATGTTATCTTGTTGACAAAGATGCAAAATTTGAGACAAAAGGACATGACTTTGAAAGAGTATACTGAAGAATTCTATAGATTGGACATTAGATCTAGAAATGTGGATGATGATGTTGAAAAAATTGCAAGGTACATAAACGGATTGAGATCTACAATTCAAGATGAAATAAGTTTTGTGAAGTTGGAAAGTGTAGAAGAAGATATTAGTATTCCTTGAAAGCTGAGGAGATTTTGACAAAGAAGCATGAACAAAAACACAGAGATAGAGATGGTAGATTCTAGAGAGGAAGAGGTAGATCCTATGTAGAAAGTGGCAGATATGACAATTTTGTGCAAGATAAAGACAAATCTAAATGGAAGAATGATGACAAAGACATGACTAAGTGGAAAGGTAGTAGCTCATAGCAAGGAGGTACTGGATCTTACCAAAGAAGAGGTAATTCTTACCATAGTGGTGGTTTCCATGGTAATTGTTTCAGATGTGGAAAATAAGGGCATAGATTTTTTGAATATAGATCTTCTAAAAATGGGAAGAATAATAGAAATTCTAAGATTCAAGAAGACATTGAGAGTTCACCAAGTGGACCTAAGGCTGGAGAAAACCTAATGGTGAGAAGAACCTTATGTAATAAGGGAAGTAATGAGGAACCTGTCCTTAGAAGAAGTCTTTTCAAGACCAGATGTAAGATGGATGGAAAATGCTACAAAGTAATCATTGATAGTGGAAGTTCTACAAATTTGGCATCAAAAGAGTTGGTTAAAAAGTTGAAGTTGCAGAGGCTAAAACTTCCCAAATTTTATCATGTTTCATGGATCAAAGATGAGCATAAGATATTGGTAAGTGAGCAATGCCTTGTGAAGTTTAAAATTAGACATTACTTTGATGAAGTCTTGTTTGATATTATATCTATGGATTGTTGTCATATTTTGCTGGGTAGACCTTGGCAATATGATAGATATGCTATGCATGATGGAAGATTGAATCAATATACTCTTTGGGTAAATGGAAAGAAGAAAATATTGTTGCCTTTGATTGAAAGTCCAGATAAGGTCAGTTGTACTACAATAAAAAATTTCATGGTTAATGGAAAGAAATTTGAAAAGGAAGTAAAGAAGAACCAAGGTTTTTTTTTTCTATAGTTCCTAGAGGACCAAGTGTTGGTGACAATGACCATGTGATAGTAGAAGCTGGTAATGACAAAGTGACATTATAAATTGTAGAAATGTTGAAGGAGTACAAAGATATTGGTTTTAAGGATATTCCTAATGGTTTACCTCCAATAAGAAGTATAAGTAATTGTATGAATCTAATTCTTGGAGCTAGTTTTCCAAACATAGCGCCATATAGATTGACACCTATAGAGAATGAAGAAGTTAATAAACAAGTGCATGAGTTGTTGCAAAAAGGTTTGATTAGAGAAAGTTTGAGTCTATGTCTTGTACCTACTATATTAGCACCTAAAAAGAATAGAGAATGGTGAATGTGTACTGATTCTAGAGCTATTAGCAAGATCACAATGAAATATAGGTTTCCTATGTCGAGGATGGATGACATAATGGACTATTTAAGTGGAGTAAAGTATTTTACTAAGATTGATTTGAATAGTGGCTATCATCAGATCGAAATTAGAAAAAGTGATGAATGGAAGACTACTTTCAAGACAATAGATGGTTTGTCTGAATGGTTGGTTATACCTTTTGGTTTGACTAATGCACCTAGTATTTTCATGAGGTTGATGAATGAAGTTCTGAAAAGATTCTTGGGTAAGTTTTTTATTGTTTATTTAGATGACACTCTAATATTTAGTAAGACTAAGGAAGAACATCTAGAGCATATTAGACAAGTATTGCAGAGGTTGAAATTAAAAAAGTTGTTGATTAATCTAAAAAAGTGTTCTTTTATGCAAAAGGAGATTTGTGTTTGGGATTTATGATTTCAGCTAATGGTTTAAAGATAGATCATGAGAAGGTTAAAGAAATTTTGGAATGGCCTACACCTAAGAATGTGGATGAGGTAAGATCATTTAATGGTTTGGCTAGTTTTTACAGAAAGTTAATAAAGAATTTTAGTTCTATTTGTAATACTATGACTGAGACAATGAGGGGAGAGATAAAGGAATTCAAGTGGACACATGGAGCTGATAAGAGTTTTGAGACTTTGAAACAAAAGGTTGTTGTATTATGTGTATTGGCTTTACCTAATTTCAATAAAATATTTCAAGTTGAATGTGATGCAAGTGGTAATGCAATAGGAACTATATTAAGTCAAGAAGGTAAACTTATTGTTTTCTTTAGTGAAAAGTTGAATGATGTTAAAAGGAAGTATTCTGTATATGATCAAGAATTTTATGCTATTTTCTAAGCATTGAAGAAGTGGAGACATTGTTTGATTCCTAAGGAGTTTGTGTTGTATAATGAGCATAAAGCCTTACAATACTTGGGAAGTCAACATAAATTGAACTAGAAACATATGAAGTGGGTTGAGTACTTGCAGAGTTTTACATTTTTCATCAAGAAAAAGAATGTAGTCACTAATAGAGTTGCTAATGCATTGAGTAGAAGACATTCTTTGTTGACTAAAATGAAGGTTGAAGTACTTGATTTTGATGAAATGAAAGAGTTGTATGATGCTTATCCTCATTTTTTTGAGGTGTCGATAGAGTGTAGAGCACCAAATCTAACGTATCACATAAGTAAGTATGATGAGTATTTAATTCAATAAGGTATGTTGTTCAAAGGTATTGAGTTGTGTATTACTAAAAGTTCTATGAGGTTGAATCTGATTAAGGAAAAGCATAGTGGTGGCTTAGCTAGACATTTTGGAATTGATAATACATTAACTCTTCTAAAAGAGAAGTATTATTGGCCACAAATGTATAAAGATGTTCAAAAATTTGTGAAGAGTTGTGGAGTTTGTCAAGTTGCAAAAGGAGTGAGTCAAAATAATGATTTGTATACACCTATTACTATTCCTGAGAAACTTTGGAGTGACATTAGTATAAATATTTGTCCTTGGATTACCTAAGACAATAAAGGGGTATTATTCCATATTTGTTATTGTGAACATATTTTCTAAGATGGCTCATTTTATACCATGTAAGAAGACATCAGATGCTGAAAATGTTGTTAAACTTTTCTTTAAGGAGATTGTGAGATTGCATGGATTATCAAGAAATATTATTTTTGACAGAGACAGTAAGTTTGTTGGTTATTTTTGGAAGACTTTGTGGAAGAAGATGGATACTAAGTTGAAGTTTAGTTCTACATTTCATCCATCTAGAAAAATGGATAGATAGAGGCTGTGAATAGAAGCTTGGGTAATTTGTTGAAATGTTTAGTTGGGAATAAGCTAAGTAATTGGGAGATAGTATTGGCATAAGCTAAATTTACATATAATAATTTTATGAATAGGAGTATAGGGAAGACACCTTTTGAGATTATTAATGGAATGAAGCCTAGAGGAGTATCAAATTTGAGAGATATTGCTGGTGAAAAAAAGAGAAGTGCAAAAGAAGAATTTGTTGATTTTATGAAGTTTTTTCATAAAGAAATTAAGTTGAGGTTAAAAAAAATTAATCAGAAGTATAAGGAGAATGTTGATCAGTCTATGAGACATCATGATTTTCAAGTTGGTGATGAAGTGATGATTCATTTGAAGAAATGAAGATTTTCAGTTGGAACATATAGTAAGTTAAAGATGAAGAAATTTGGACCTTGTAAATTCTTGAATAAATTTGATAGTGGTAGTGCTTATGAAGTTGAGTTACTTGATGACATAAATATATTTCCTATATTCAATGTTGCTAATTTATACAAGTATCATGAGTTAGATGATGAAGTTATTGTAATAGAGGACTATCCTAAGAAGAAGATTGAAGAAGTTCAATAGATATTGGATTAGAGAATTCGTAAGAGCACAAGGGGAAAAGATTATTATGAATATCTAGTGAAGTGGAAGAACAAACCTATGGAAGATGTTTCATTGATTTTTCAACCTGAGTTGGATTTAGCTTAGGTTGTGACATCTCAATGAATTAGGAGAATTGAATTTCTTCCAACCCTAATTGTCTAATGTAGGAGCACCCTAGGTTGCACTACTATCCTACATGTTTTTAGTTTTTTATCTTGCTACTTAAACTAGGTTTTTCTGAAATTGCATTTTCTAGTTTCTAGGTGCTTGTTGCAAACCATATAATTAATTTTTCATAATGAATGAAGGTTGCACACTTCAAATATTGGAGATGGCCTAGAGTAATATCTATGTTCCAAAGCTCAAGTTCTAACTCATCATGAGTTAAGAGATATGAGAATTCTCTCAGAATATCGATTTCTAGCAGTTTTGTGCAACAGTTTAATGTGCTTAACTTTCAAAATGGATGTGCACTTTTCCTTGATGAAGTAAACCTTGCACACTAAAGAGTTTGTAAAGGACCTAGATATCTACCCACAATTTGAAGCATGAGTTCTAACTCAATTAGAGCTACGAGATATCACAATTTTTATCAAACATTGATTCCAAGACAGTTAATTACTGTTGCAGGTCGACTTGTGGCATTTAATTTATTTATTTGTGTTTAATTTGTGTTATGAGCCAACTTGTGGCTTCTCCATGTTCTAAAATGGTCTATAAACCATTTTGGCTAGTATAAATAGAGTGTTTAGGCTAGGAGCTAGGGCAGTTAAGTTAAGAGTTTTAGGGAGTTTTGAAGAGGATTGCAAAGCAGAACTAGAAAGTGTGAATTTGTTGTTGATCTATGTGTATGAATGTATTTTGTATCTGGCCATAACCCAGAAACCCTTAGAGTTGGGCATGTATGTTGAATATTTAAAGAATCAATATTTTCCATAATGAATGAAGGGTTGCACACTTCAAGGATAGGAGAAGGCCTAGAGTACTATCTATGTTCCAGAGCTCAAGTTCTAACTCGTCATGAGTTAGGAGATATGGAAATTCTCTTAGAATATTGATTTCTAGTAGTTTTGTGCGACAGTTTACTGTGCTTAACTTTCAGAATGGATGTGCACTTTTCCTTGATGAATTAAACCTTGCAGACTAAAGAGTTTGTAAAGGACCTAGATATCTACCCACAATTTCTAGCATGAGTTATAACTCAATTAGAGCTAGGAGATATCCCAATTTTTATCAGACATTGGATAGTTAATTACTGTTGTAGGCAAACTTGTGGCATTTAATTTATGTATTTGTGTTTAATTTGTGTTATGAGCCAACTTGTGGCTTCTCCATGTTATAAAATGATCTATAAACCATTTTGGCTTGTATAAATAGAGTGTTTAGGCTAGGAGCTAGGGCAATTAAGTTAAGATTTTTAGAGAGTTTTGAAGAGGATTGCAAAGCAGAATTGGAAAGTGCAAATTTGTTGTTGATCTACGTGTATGAATGTATTTTGTATCTCGCCATAACCTAGAAGGCCTTAGAGTTGGGCATGTATGTTGAATATTTAAATAATCAATAAAAGTATTTTTTTCTTCCTCCTCCTTTGGTTTTTGTTCTTTGTGTTTTCTTCCATTGTGTTAACTCTTGCAGAGTGGTTCAGAGAGCTGGCTGTGCTCTGGCCCTAGTTTTCCCTATCCTTCCTTGCATCATTTTCAAAAATGGTGGATTTGAAGCAATATTAATATTTTTGATTACCTATTTTTATGTGCATATAGGGGAGAGGACCTAGTACTTGAGCACCCTAACTTCATGCTTATCAAAATCTTATGTGGAAATTACAATTTTCTACAGTCACTTACTTGGCAAGTCATATTCTTATAATTAAGGTTAAAAGATGCCGTATTTTTTGTCAAGTTGTCCAAAACAACCCAAATAAAAAGTGAGACCAGTGGTCATGCAAAAATGTTCTCATTCTTGCACAGCTGATGTGGCATCACATCATTGGTTGATTACATTTCATTGAATTATGGGTAGTTTATTGTACTAACAATTTTAAAGTCACAATTAGAAGTACAATATTGTCCAAAAAGTTAGGCCTACTGAGAGTTGAAAAAAAACATGGGTTTGATGTAGCATGGTGAAAAATAAGTGAAACAAGAAATTTTGTAATGCTATAGTAACAACAAAGCTGTTGTGAATTGATAAAGAAAATATTGATAAATTTGTGGGTGTATAGTCAATGATCAACAACTAGACTAGTGTTTTTATGTAATCAAAATATTGTATATCATATTCATATATATATATATATATATATATATATATATATATATATATATATATATATATATCTATTTTGATGTGTTTTTGGTTAGTTTCATTTCATTTTCTATATCTCCTCTTTCTCTTACCATCATAAATATTATACCTTTTTCTTATTGTTACTTATTGAATGGAATGGCAATAGCCAGAAAACTGTAGAGTAGAATCCATAGATGAAGGGATTTTGATGTCCTTAGTTTTTGAGAAGCACCCAAAGCTTCAAAGGAATAGTTCTCTTGCACACAAACATATACGCTGTCAGATAGTTTAACCAAATATTTGATAAAAGTAGAAGACACATAGTGCCTAGAAGCCATTGTCAATTCCTCCTCATCTTCATGCTACTGGGCAACATACATTATCAGCAATCCTTCTTCAATGTTGGCAAGAACAAAATCCTCCCTTGGTTTCTACAATGATGGATTCTTTCTATGTTGAAATACACCACACAAAGAAAGCCTTGAAACTATGATTATTTCCTTCTACTAATCACCATAAAGCATCCTTTTTCTTCAAACCCACAAACCTAAAAGTAATTAGGGGTGCATGACCAAAGATGCACAATAACAGATGACCATAAATGCAACCCCATGTGTATTGACAAGAAATAATTAAAGGGCTAAAATACAAGGGAGCATTGAAAGCATAAGCACCATCTTATCTATTAAGTATATATGATTTTAAGCGTGACTATTTTAGTATATTTGTGTAACTATCATTATGCCGAGAGGCATATACAATGGGAGCAAGAGGAGCCAACACAATAATATGCTGACGAATATTCCCGTGTAAGGAAAAAAGATTTCACGGGAGTTACAGATGATTTAAATTAAATATTCATCACCACCTATTGGAATCATTTCAAATTTGTAACTGGCAATCAAAATGGTATTAAAATCGTTTCAAATATCATGCCATGCAAAAATTAAAGACCAGTCTGTCATACGTTTCAGTTTTTGGAAGTGGAACGATAGAAAATTCTTCTATTTATATGTGCCCAGAGCTCCTTTTTACTGAACATCTGATCGAGCAGAGCAGAGTATTTGCTGGGTGAGCAGAGTATTTTCTGGGTGAGCAGAGTATTTTCTATTAGAAGCACTTGAATTTGTGTGGAGTGGATTCGATCAAGGTATGTACGTAAGTTGTGAGAATTAATCATTTTTCACTTTTTAATCAGCATATGTGATCTCTTTATTTCCTAATGTCAAATTTTGTTAGGCCAGTAAGCATATGTGATCCCTTTGATGAAATTGAATTTTTCTATGTTAAAACATCCCAGTAGCTCTCGATGCCAGCGGTAGGTGCAGGAAATCCATCCTTATCAGGTGTTCTTTGTACTAAATTTTGTACTTCTAAAACCATTGAAAACAAAATAAAACTATAAAATTTCCTTGGATTTCCCATCTAAATTTTTTATCAATCTTGGGATTAGGTGAAACAAATTGGAGGATATATACTTGATGAGTATATGTTCTTTGTCTAAAGTTGTGAGTCTAAATCAAATTTAACAATTTATACTCAATGAGTATCTAATTAGCCGCTTGGAAGGTTTTGTCAATTAGCATACAATTAATACTCAGATCTTAAAATTTCAATGGCCTGCTGTTACTAGGTGTTCTTTGTACTGAATTTTTTGCTGCTAAAACGATTGAAAACAAAAATAAAACTACAAAATATCCTTGCATTTCCCATATAAATCGGCACATGCTTCATTTTAAATCTGTCGATTTATGCCATTTTTCCTACACAAAGAATGATAATCTGCCGATTTATGCCATTTTGCCTGCCCAAAGAATGATCTTGCATGTCCATATTCAATATATAATAGGGACTCATAGTTGCTGTAACGGGTTTATTTATAAGAAAAATTCCTGTTTATAAAAGTTTCCATTCTGTTGGTATTGGATTTTTTTTTAATTTAAATTTATCTTAAATTTTGACTTCTCTTTGTTTTTGAAGAAGGTGTAAATATTTGTCTAACAAGAATAATTGTTTATAAAGCTTTAATTTATTTAACTAATTTATTTTTAAAAAAATTAAATTATATAGATATTTGTAATAATATATTTAGAGAGGTATTGAAATACTTTGTTGGTGATATTTTAATGGAGTTGTTATATTTCCATGTTTGTTTTTATGTAGGTGTTCATAATAAGTTTACCATTTTTAAAAATTTGTAAAAATGTATTTTTTAAATTTTATATATGGAAGGCAATGCCGCCATATCAAATATAATATATTAATGTTGATATATTATTATATTTTAATTAAAATGTTAGCTTACATTTTCTAATTTTGCATATGGATGGCATTGCCGCCATATTAATTCTAATATATTCTCTCATAATAAAATGTGTTCTTTCATTTTATTTTTACTATGAGTTAATGTTATACTAACTTTTGTTATTTTTATTAAAATGTTAGTTTACATTTTCTAATTTTAAATATGGATGGCAATGCCGCCATATTTATATTATATAAATGTTGCCACTTTATCTAAAATATTTAATATTTAATATTTGTTTCATTATCTAAGTTGACTTAAAATTTAGATTCCACAATATCACTACTTTGGTGACGAAGTTTTAATAGTTCACAACTTTCCAACTTGCTTAGAATATAATTTGTATAAATTAAAGTTAGTTTAAGTTTTTTAATTTTTATATATGGAAGGCAATGCCGCCATATCAAACATAATATATTAATGTTAATATATTATTATTTTTAATTAAAATGTTAGCTTCCATTTTTTAATTTTACATATGCATGGCAATGCCGCCATATTTATATTATATTAACGTTAATAAATTCTTTCTTAATATAATGTTAGATTTTTTATTGTATTTTTAATTTACGTTTATGTCATACTAATTTCTTGTATTTTTTTAGACGAAAAATAGATTAATTGTCTTTTTAGGGAATACATATAATATATCCTAGAAAGAGGGGTTTAAAAAGGTAGAAAGAATAATTTGAAAAGCTCCTTTATTTGACAGTAATGTTAGTTTGCATTTTGTTAATGTTATACTAACTTGTTTTTTTTTATGAAAGTTTATCATACTTTTGAAGGTCCTATATGTAACAGGTGTCGACAAGAGACAAGTATTCATAGATTTTCTTCTCTAAACCATATGGATCCTGGGTCTCAGCCACAAGTGCTTGCAAATTTGACCCAAGTTGAAGAGATGTTGATTGCACGTGTTAGTCCTATACTTCAAGTTACGCATGCGACTGGTGGTCAATACAAGTACAAGGGACACACTATATGTTTTCCCCAACATGTAGAAGAAGTGTCCAAAGTTTTACCACATTCAATTGACAAGTTTCCCATAATTATTGTCTGTAGACGGGATCAACGTGGCACCAGTTATAACTTTACTGTAAATAAGGACCGTGTGTATAGAGCATTAAGGTGCAAAATAGAAAATGGCCCCTTTTATGCAGATGTTACAATCGATGAAGTTGGTCTCAATGAGTTGACTCAAAATTCTAATGATAATATTTTTAATAGGTTGAAGACAGTGCAGATGGAGTTTGATTCTGATGTAAATGAGGTAATTTTTGTTGGTCCACTCATGGAGGTAGATGAAGGTAATATACTTGAGCATACTACATCTATGGCCTCTCGACCACCCAATGCTCAAAGAGAAATGGAATTAATTCATGCATGGGTGAACAATCCTGATTCAATTCCATCTCAATTAATTGAATGGCCAGCTATAGGTGCATCTCCTATCAATGAATATGTTACATCGGGATTGTTGGATATGGCTTTTCCAACATTGTTTCCTGATGGAAGATGTGATTGGTTAGAACCAAGAATAAATTGAGTTTATCTTCATGAATTCACTAAGCATTTGATTCGGTATAGGGATCATCATTTTGGTAAACATCCATGGTTCAGGTATTTTATGACAAACATGATAATGCGACATCGTGCGCAAAGTTCATCAACTGTATTTGTAAAAAGGAATTTACAAGATTTTCCAATTATAGTCAATGAGTTACATGAACATATGGAGACTATGCCACATAGTAATTTGGCTGATAGATTGATGAGGTTTGGAACAAGTCTACGAGGCACAAGGTCGTATTGGGCTAAATGCAAAGGTGAATTGATAGACTTTCTTGACCAAGTAGGAAATCCAACAATTTTTTTCACATTAAGTGCAGCAGACATGTAGTGGCCATATTTACATGCAGTAATGCCCGGGACACTGCCAAGTGATCCACGGGAGGCTCAAAAATGGAGAAGACAAAATATCATTGACTATCCTCACATTGTTGCACATTACATGCATCTTAGACATACAATGTTTATAAAAAGAAATACTTCAAAAGGGTATGAGAGTAAAAGAATTTTGGTGTAGATATGAGTGGCAACACTGAGGTTCACCTCATGTGCATGGATTCCTATGGTTGGAAGGAGCACCAAATATGGACACTATTGATTGGGCAAATGAGGAAGAGAGGAAAAGTGCTTAAAGATATTTCATTCTATAATTCATTCATGGAATCCTAGACATGATGTGCACCAAAGAAATATACAGGTATGTTTTCAATTATATGATGCCATATCTCACTATGTTATGATTCTTAAAACTTTATTTAAGCACAAATTTTATTAATAACTAATGATAATGTCTACAACTATTTTTAGGCTTTTCAACATTTTGGTCAACATCCATCTCTCAAAGATACTGCACAACTAGCACAGATTGATATTGATGAAGACTATGAAGAGATATTGAACTATGTCGAAAGACACACTGTCTGCAAGGAGGGTGCATGCTTATGTAAAAAGAGAGGAAGAATGGTTTGTAGGTAATTGTTGTGTGAATTAAATTTTTTTTGTCCATATAATACATAAACTATTTAGGCGCATCATTACGAACTTATAACTTTATCACTCGAACCAGGTATAATGCTCCTTGGCCAGTCAATTTGGATGGGTCTAGATTATATGAGGATGCAAAAACCGGTGAAAAAAAAATTGAGCCAGCAAGAAATGATGAGAGAGTTAACACACATAATCGACACATCTTGCAGCTCTGGAGAGCTAATGTTGATTGGCAACCCATACTTTCTAAACATGCAGTTATCAACTATATTGCAAAGTATGCTTCAAAGGCTAAAAGAAGTTCTAAAATATATCATCAAATGTTTATGCGTTTATCAAACTTGGAAAATCTGGATGATCTTGCAACAAGGGCATACAGAAAGCTTCTCATAGAAACAGTTATAGAAAGAGACATTGGAGCTCAAGAAACATGTCATATGTTGTTAGAGCTTCCACTGGTGGAGTGTAGTAGAAATTTTGTTAATCTAAATGTTTCACGTGAATTTTTCAAGCCTGTAACAATTAATATAGAGAATAATGAGGAAGATCATACAAAATCTTTTATGCAAGGTTATAAATCAAGACCCCTTTGTATAGAAGGTATAACATTAATTGATGCAGCAAGATCTTGGATTTACAATCCTAAAAAAAGAGGAGATAACAAATGGGGGCCAAGAGAAATAGAAGCTACAGTTAGAGTTTCCCCAAGGTTTATATTGATTCCTTTGCGGGACTCCAACAAATGGGTTGAATTTTGTTCATCAGAATTGTTGCTCTACAAACCTTTTCATGACATTGAAAGGGACATTGGTGATAGTGATGCTACTATAGTGGCTAATTGGGAGTCACTCCATTATACTCCTTGGCATGTTCGCTGAGTAGAACCAACAGAAAATGATGAAGTTGCAAGCGACTCAGATATAGAAGATATTGTACGTGCTCAAGAGAATACTATAGAGCATGAATGGGAAATCATATCCAGGTTGCATCATGGTCAACATATGCAAGTTTTTGAAATAGACATGTTGGGAAGAAGGGATATTGATAGGAATACAAACTGGTCTATTGGATATCAATGTGAAGACAATACTATTTCAGCTATCAACTTCATTGATGAAATGAAGAAGCATGGATGTCTCATGTATGATGACATTTCACAATGCATCAACTTTTCAACTCTTACTAGAAAGAAACAAAAGGCCATTGACATTATTATGACACATTACCATAGCAATCAGGTGGGGAACCCTCTATGTATGATAATTCAAGGAACTGCAGGAACAGTAAAATCTTATCTAATTGGTGCCATCGGTCAATCTTTTCGTATGGCTACAATGCCAAATCCTTCTCCACTTCTATTACTTGCACCGACTGGAGTAGTAGCTTTCAATATAGGAGCTTCAACAATTCATTCAAAACTGCAAATACCAATAAAAGATTTTACTCAATTGGAGGGGACACGACTTACAAGTTTTCAAGAAGAAATGGCTCACATTAGATATATTTTGATTGATGAAATGAGTTTCATTGGTCAAAACTTACTGGAAAATATTGATTCCTGTCTCAAACAAGCATTCCTAGAAAATGCTGACAGAAGTTATGTAGGTAAAGCTTTTGTTGTAGTTAACTCTATTGTTGTAAACTAATATTTATACATATTGCAACCCATATGTAGTATTTCTAATACTTTTTCCAACCTTTATTTTCTTTCTTTCAGGTCTATCTATTATTTTGGTTGGTGATCTTGGTCAATTACCTCCAGTCAGTGATTAAGAATAATGCCACCATTTACATATGACCTCTATGAAAAAATGAAAAGCGTGAAGCAACTTTCAATTAGGAAGGTAGAGGAAATAAGATTGATAAGCCTTGAACATCAATGATGTAATAGTTCATAATTAATTGTTCTTCTTTTTAATGTCAAATTTGTGCTTTATTACTTTCAAACAATACATTGGTACTAGATGCTACAAAATTATATTTTCTTATTCTTTAATGTATATGAATGGTCATTATAATGTTATGTTTCCATACACTAAATTTTATTTCATTTTTCAATGCAATATAGTTTTTACATTGATATACAAGCTACACTTCATAATGTTACTTAACTTATTATGTTATGCAAAACATTTTGATTTCAAATTTATATCCCTCAAATTAACTATTATTCACATGATTCTAATTTTAAATATATATCATATTTTCTTTTACCAATGGCACCTTCTAACAGAGAATCAAGGATAGCTGACATGAGCCCAACAGCTTCCACAGGCTCGAACCATTTTATTGAGACGAAGTTTGATAGCTGCAAGCAGATAATTAAAGAGTCCTGTATAACTATGCTCATAGCTCTTGAGAATGCAGCTCTGGCAATTGATGATGTATGAGAAGTTGACATTATTGACATGGAAGATATTGCGAGATTTGTTCGTAATGCATCTGCAAAAGTAGATGTGTTTCCATCCATGATGAAAGAAGTGTACAATGATAAATTAACAAATGAAGGCTGCAATAGAAATTATATCTCTGAAGAATATGTCATGTACTTACATCATTATGGAGAAATGTTCTCCATGTAGTGAATTCAGATCTTTCAATTTTTTCATTTTACTTTATCTAAATAATTGTACTATGAGATATAATTCTCATTTTATTTGATCTATATAATTTTACTATGAGATATAATTTTTTCATTTTACTTTATTTAAATATTTGTACTATGAGAATAATGCCTCTAACCCTAACCTTGATTGTAATTCTAACTCTGACCCTAACTCTAATTCTAACTCTAACCCTAACCCTAATTCTTACCCTAACTCTAGCACTAATTCTAACTCTAACTCTAACCCCAGCTCTAACCCTATTAATAACCCTAACCTTGATTGTAACCCCAAATCTAACCCTGTTTTTAACTCTAATGCTAATCATAATCCTAACCCTAACCATAAAATAAACAAATAAATCATTACTAACTTTTATATATATATATATATATATATATATATATATATATATATATATATATATATATATATATATATATATATATATATATATATATATATATATATATATATATATATATATATATATATATATATAATTAGAAACATACTTATATATATGTGTGTGTGTGTGTGTGTGTGTGTGTGTGTGTAAATTAATTTTTCAAATTAATAAATTAATATTTTAACTCTAACTCTAATCATAATCATGACCCTAATCCTAACTGTATCTCTACTTCTAACCATAACCTTAACATTGACCCTGACTACAACTATAATCCTAACCCTAATCCTAACCCTAACCCTAACCCTAACCCTAACTCTTACTCTAACCCTAATCCTAACCCTAACCATAAAAATAAACAAATAAATCGATACTAATTTTATCAAAAATAAAAAATTAGAATATATATATATATTTTTTAAATAAAAATTATTATCATATTGTCCATATGCGTGGCGACTGCTACTAGCTTATATATATATATATATAATGCACCTATTTTAATTCAAATCGTATCCAACACAAAAAAAATATTACGATTTAAATTAAAATAGGTGCCTCGAGAAGGATGACTCTCGGCATTATATATATATACATATATATATGTATATATATATATATATATATATATATATATATACATATACATATACATATACATATACATATACATACAGATATATATATACATATACATACAGATATACATATACATATACATATACATATACATATACATATACATATATATATATATATATATATACATATATATATATATATATATATATATATATATATATATATGCTAGTTTTAAGACATTGTTGGAAAAATACATTTAGGTGAACTTAAGAGTTCGTTTGATTGAAGGAATTGAAGAGTGTAATTTTTTTAATCTAGTATTTTGGTGTAAAAAATTGAAATGGAACTTGAAAAATATAGAACTTGGTATTCCCATTGATCACCTAAAATCAAAATTTATCTTTCATGTAGAATTGCTCTAGTTCTCATTCTGATTCCAAATTGTGAAAAACAAATATTAGTTCTCATTCTAATTTCAATTTGTCAAAAATAAATATTATATATTAATTGAAACGGAAAACATTTCAGATCAGGAATGACTTATTTGGCTTCTATTTTATTAACAAAGAATAAAATAAAATTGCCATTGCTGTTTTGTCCGCATTTTTTTCACCCCGCTTACTCTGGAAATATGATCCTATTACATTATATTTCAGTATAGATATATGATTTAGATACACCAGAAAATCAAACTAAGTTTGATTTTGTCCTATGATCTTAAACTGAAGTTTGAACCAATTTATATTGATATATAATAATTAAATAAAACTAGGATTATAGGACATGCCACTCATATGCCATTATTACATAAAGATTATCATTGAGAAGCATTATCAAAATTAAAGTAATACTTATGGTCTTCAATATAAACGTCAATAAACTATATCCAATAAAATAAAATCAGGCCATGGAAATCTAAATGTATTTTTGCCCCAAATAAACAGTGTTTGAATTCAATGAAGAAAATTACAACAGATGATTTGTATTCTGGACAGTAATGAAATCTTGGAACTAAGGCATATTGGAATCTTTATACAACAGATGATTTGTATTCTGGACAGTAATGAAATCTTGGAACTAAGGCATATTGGAATCTTTCTCCCTTGTCTTCAAGTTGACAGAAATTCGATTGAATATTCCAACTGGGCGAAAAAAAATAATCAGATGAACCATTTTTAAAATATCATGACATCTCGATTACTACAGACTGGACTCGTGACTAATAAAACATTTTTCATCAGCTGTCTCTGACGTATTATGAATTGTACGCTGATTTCTTAATTGCAGTGGAATCTCTTTCCTACTCAAATGCTCCAAAAGATACGACAAGAATCATGATTATAACTGGTTCATTTCCTTACTCACTCTGCATCTTAACCATTGTCATAGATTAAAAAAGAAAAAGATTTGTGTTTTAGTTGATCCATGAAAATTAGATTTCATTAGCTTTAGGTGATCCTTGTAAATTAGGTTTCATTAGTTTTAGTTGATCCATGAAAAATCCAACAATCATGTCTTGTGAGAAAAATGACGAGCAAATTCCTGTTATTGATATTTCTCATCTAAATCATGGCCTCAATGAAGATGATACAGAAAGAGATTATGCTGAATTGAGGAGAGCTTGTGAAGAATGGGGATTTTTTGTGGTTAAGAATCATGGCATCAAGGAAGACATTATTCATCAAATGGATTCAGTTGCCAGACAAACATTTTCACTTCCGAAAGAGACCAAACAAAAATACAATGTTGGGCCCTGGAATGTTAGCTACTTGGCAGACTTGCCTGGGTTGCCCTTTTACGAGAGCATCTGCGTAGATTCTTATGCAACAGAGATTTTTTCAGAGCATCTGTGGCCTCAAGGAAACCCACAAACCTGGTACATGCAAAACAAATTTTGTTTTACTTCTACTGTGCAATCAATTATTAAAGTTTTTTGTTAGTTAGTTTGTTTTTTAACAATGTTTTTCTTGTGTAAAGAATGGGTTGAATCATAATATGATGGTTTTGCACCTTATAAACCATTATTAAAGGTTTCTCAGAAAACAGAAGCTTTTCTTCCACAATTACTTTTAATTTTATTTTAGTCTAAAATCTTTCCAAGTAATTTCTCAGGAACAGTTTCATGATATAAAATGTGATAGAAGATCTCGTTCGAATTTAGTTTTGTACATTCACACTAGTAAATAGATTCTACTCAAAATTTGGTAGTCTGAAATGAATAGCTGAAATTAAAATATAGGAAAATCTGATAGAAGATCTGGTTCCAACAGTTTTGTACATTCACAACTAAAAATTTGGTATAGTCTGAAATGAATTGCTGAAATTAAAATATAAGATATCTTGTGATATTTCTTTTCAATCTATCAATCAAACTAATATAACAATAGTTCGCTGTTTTAGAAATTTAAAATAAAATTAGATTAAGCAATATACTTCAATTTTTTTTATAGAGGTCCTCCAAAAAATATTTGTTAAGAAGTATCTTATTGAAAAAATGTTAAAATATATATAAATTATGCAAACCCATTAAAGTGGGCTATTTGATGGATTCTACAATTGAAAAAAGTAGGTATAATTTCACATAAAACATTCAAACATATTCTACCTAATCTTTATTTTTTGTAAATGGGTACGATTTTCAGCAAAATCATAGAGGATTATGGAAATGCAATCGAAGAGGTTACAAATGATATCATCAAAGCAATTCTGCGGAGCTTTGGGGTGAGCAAATATTATTCCTCATTTCAGTTTGTAAGAAAGCTTCGTATGAACTATTGTAACGCCCCTCCAGAGGAAAAGGGAGGCTGTACAACTCACACAGACCAGAATTGTATTGTGGTAATGTACCAAGATAAAATGGCGGGACTTGAGATTAAGAGCAAGGCAGGGAAATGGGTAGATGTGAAGCCTGTTGAAAACTCTCTTGTGGTTTTCATGGGGGACTCATTTAGTGCATGGAGTAATGGGAGGATTCACAATGTCATGCACAGAGTTGTGTGTGAGGGTTATTCTCGTGTGTCAGTGCCATTCTTTTACTTCTTCTCAGACAACACTCTCGTTCATGCTCCTCCTGAGTTTGTAGACAATGATCATCCTCGCCTTTATAAGCCATTTGTTTATGCAGACTACACCGAGTATTGGATGCCCAAAAAGAAGTTGAGAGTTATGAGTCCACAGTGTTTCTTAGCAGATACTCAAGAAGCTTTCCTCGAGGACTTTGCAGGCATTTGAATTGGCTGAATATTGTACCTCGAACATATGGAAATACTATCAGTGTTTGTCTGTATTTGGAATGTGTTTTCTCATTTTAGATTTCCATTGAAACAATTTTGAACTTCTCTTTCTTAAGATTTTATTAAGTACAAGAAATTAATGATTAATAGGAGTATTCCTAATTTGTTCAAATTGTTTTAAAATATATTATTAACTTCTCTTTTGATTGATAAGTGGGAGATATCACAAGTCTGTTGATTATGTAGGTTTATATTATTATTTTTCTTTGTTATAATATACAAAACTTTAGTAAACAGAGGATCAATTGAAAGCAAACTCATATTCTAAACTACCTCTCCTACCTATGCAAGATAACAAAGACAAAGATGACAAAAATTTACAATCATGTACATCACATTCAAATCTTATTAAAAGATAAAAACATGTAAATCTAGAAACAATATCATAACTAAGAAGATAACTATCAAAATGAAATTAGTTTGATTAGATTTAGAACTTATAATAATTAACAAGATAATAATAAAAAAGTTGACTATTAAATATCACAAATTTTAGTGGGAAACTACAAAATTTAATAATTAATAAGAATATTTATAATTTACTCTAAAATTGTGCAATTAAAAAAATAATTTTTTAAAGATGAAAGACATAAGCCTGTATATATTAAAATAGGTTAAAAGTTTACAAAATATGCCAAAAAGGCTAAGGAGAATAACAAAGAATAGAACTAGAAAAAACACATAAAGAAATCTACACTCATTTATGAGAATTGGCATGATCTTTGGCCAATATATTTTTTATGATTTGAAATTCCTCCAAGGCTAGTGATGTTTCATTGACTACTAAATTAATCCCATCAAATGCTAGGTTGGCAAATACATAGGCTAGCGAGTTGGCCTCAAGATATGTGTGGACAACATAAGTATTTTCAAACTTTGGTAATACCGTCCATACTTGTATCACAATGTAGCTAAGTCTCCAGTTTGTGGATTTCTTGGTCTTGGTTGCTTGGATGATAATTGTTGGATCTCCTTCAATGACTACCTTCATTATGCCATGGAATACAATAGTTGGAAGACCATATAACACAGCAAGTGGTGCACATGCTCTTGTGTTTCCACATGATGCACCATCAAAATTTAACTTATGGTAGAGGGCATGGGGGTATGCCAAAAAATTTCCTTTCTATTGGTTCATTGCTAAGGGGCAAAGGTAAAACTTTAGGAGGAGAAAGACTGATATATTTCCAATTCTTAAATACCTCTGCATCCCATAGTGAGAAGATGAGTGACAAAGAGGTTTTCTTTAACACTTGTACAAATAGAGAATTCTAATCTTTCAAGGAATACCGAGTTAGTGGATACCATTTTTCAGAAGATCCTTTGATTCTGCTCCCACCATAGTGCCCAAACAACTATCACTGAAATTATAGTCCACAAGGAAAATAAAAAGATTGTAGCGGGTCCCAAAGATGCTTTGAAAGGGGAAAACTCAACTTTAGCTTTGCAAGAATAAAATCCAACAATTTTGAGCGAAATTACAATTAAAGAATATGTGGTCTAACTCTTCTACATAATTTTTGTAGAAAACACAAAGAAATGGATTAGAGATATTAAGTCTGGCAAGGAAGCCACTTGTTAATGCTCTCTTCTACAAAGCCAACCATAAGAAGCATCCAACTCTAGGTGGAATGAATTGACTTGAACAAAAATCGAAGGGTCTACAATTGGCTATATCATTTTGGATTGCAAAGAGTGCTTCATATACTCGCTTGACTAATACTAACTAATATTTCATGGGGCCCATTTAACTTCAACTTGGATGTCATGTGTATGCTTTGTAGAGTATCACACAATAAATGTGTGGGCAAGAGAAATAGGAAGATCATATTTTTTTTTCCATACGACTTTAATAGTACCAATTTGAATTGTGTCAATGTAGTGCCCAAATTGATGATACCAAAGTTGCAATTACCCTATGCTCTTGAATAGACACAAAAGAGGAGAAACCAGACCAAGAATCCAACTAGAAATTGACTTCCTTACGATTGCGGACTCCCCATGTAATGTAGGAAGTGATAAGATGCCTTGAGTGGAGCATGAAATTCCACATCATGGATCAAGAAGGAGTATTTTGTGCAGTGAAGATCCATGTTTTATTGGGAGAATCTAGATATTTGGCTTGCATTATACTAAACCAAGGGGCTAAGGGGTGTTTGTACATTTTTCATACAAGTTTAATACCAAAATCTTGATTTATGAGGGTAAGATCGTGGAGTCCCACACTACCAAACAGTTTACCTAGTGTCATTTTTCTAAATGAGACCAAACGAATCCTTCTCTTGCATGTCATGTTCTTTGTCCAAATGAAGTTGGAGATGATCTTATAAAGTTTTTTGATGGTAGCAGCAGGGGCTTTGAGGACAAAGATGACATAATTTGGGGTTGTAGCAAGGCAAAATTTTACCAAAGTAGTATACTTGAAAGGGAGAGCCAACGAGCTTTTCATGAGGTAGTTTTTTCCTTCACTTTGTCAACAATGAAATTCCAAAATTTACTTCTATTACTTCCCATAAAGAGGGTGATTTCCAAGTATGTATTGGGCAGAGTAGCTTCTTGGAAGCCCAGAATAGAAGCAATCTTAATTTTTTATGAAACCTTTACATTAAATGTGAATAATAATGGCTTGTGAGGGTTTATTTTTGTAAAATTTGAGGACCTTTTTCATCTATGTGATTTCTAATAAAGTAGCCAACCCAGATAATAGTGATTCCTTTCCAAAGACCGTGATCATGAACTTGTGATATTGATCTATGTAATGCCTCTTCCATAATTTATGAAAAAAAATGGAGAGAGGGGATCACCTTGTTTGACACCTTGTGTCCTACTGAAGCAAACCATTGGGGATCCATTGACGAGGATGGAGAAAGAGGCCCCTCTAATGCATTGCATGATCCACTTGCACCAGTTTTGACAGAAACTGAAAGCTAAGAGAACTTTGTGAAGGAAGAGCTAAGAGAACTTTGTGAAGGAAGTGCTAGTTTAGCTTGTGGTTAGCCTTCATCATATCTAGTTCCACTATACAAGCAGGGATTTTATGTTGCTTAATAAAGTGTTACACTTCATAAGCTACCATTTCACCTTCGATTGTTTCTCTTCTGAGCACAAACCCATCCTATTGGACTGAGATGAGTTTAGGAATTAATGGGTACAATAGGTAAATTTCCTATGTAAAGATTTTGTAAATACTGTTACCCAGGGCAATAGGTTTGAAATCCATAGATGAATTAGGTTGGTTAACCTTCTTAATTAGAGCAATATTGGTGGCATTAAAATGACTTAGCATAAGACCATTCTTTTTGGATTCCTCCATAGCTAGCAAGAGATCAAAGTTTATTACATCCCATGCCTTTTGAAAAAAATATAACTATAAATCCATGTGGTTCAGGAGCATTTTTTGATGGGAGGGAGAAGACCACGCCTTTTATTTCTTTAGTGGTGAATGGTTCATAAGATGCATATTATCCCCAAGAGTAAGAAGGGATGGGATTGTTTTCAGGATTTTAGAATCAGGAGTGTGGTGCTAAAAGACTTGTGAAGAATCTTAGGCCTTCTTGTTTCATTCCCTCAGAATTTGATATGAGGTCTCCTATGTTAGTGTGGTGGATAGAGAAGATGGTACTAGTTGCCGTCTTAATTTTCCTACATTATGGAAGAAGGTTGTGTTTTTGTCCCTATCCTTAAGCCATGTATCTCTTGACTTTCCATGCCAGTATATCTCCTCTCATTTTTGAAGCTCTTTCCAATCTTGTTGCAATATTTTCTGCCAATTGTACATTTTTGAGGACAACCCATGCTGAGTGATAAATGAGTGGATCTGCTCTAACTCTGATTGCACAACAAACTTTTGGTGAAAAATATTCTTAAACACCTCCTGATTCCAGATCATTATGTTCTTTTTTAAAGATTTTACATCTTCATGTGGAACTGATGCATAGGGTACCCTTAGAGAACGGAGCTGATACCCACCGTTGTTTAAGTAGGCCAAGAAAATGTGGATGTCTGAACCATATTTTCTCAAACTTGAATGAAGAACCTTTGTTCACTTTGGTGTTTGAAGTTGAAAAAACCAATGAAATTGGGGATTGATCCGATGATAGGAAAGGAAAAATGTGAGATTCAAACTGCATATTAGAGGTTGCCGAGGAATCAAAAATCAGGAAACGATCCAATCTTTCAGCAATTTCATGAAAGCTTTTCCTTTTTTCATCCACGTGAACCATATGAGGGACCAATATCAATCAGGGCATTATCTTGAATAAAGAATGAAAAGTCATTCATAGCTGCTTGGGTGGGAGATGCCTCCTTGCTTTACTGCGCTGCAGGGGAGAAGATAACATTGAAATCGCCACCAAGAATATAATTCTAAACTGAAATAGCTGGAACATCTCACAATTTAGCTAGAACTGAAATAGTCAGTGGACGTAGGACCATATATGTTATCAAGCATGAATTGTATGTCAAACGAGGAAATTTGTACAAATTGCCAATGAAAATGTGAGTGAATGTGAGCAATTTTTAATGTCTTGGGGTTCCATAGAATTGTCAAACCCCCAGAAGCACCTTGAGTTGATGATGAGCAGAATTGCCATTCTTCCCATTTAAAAAAAACATCTTGAGAGGATTGAGCAGATAGCTTTGTTTCCTGTAGGAGGACACTTATGGTTGCCCCGCTTGCATAAATTTTTCTTTTGATGGAGGCGTTGATGTTGACATTCCAAGAAATGAGCTTCACAGTCCTCGAGGAGTGCTCCTGGTACGCTTGCTAGTAGAAAGATCACATGAGTCTTTTTCGTCCAACTGTTCTAAAATGCTAAATTTTTTAAGAAGCTCCTTCCTTCTCTTCTTGATGCCCAAAACAATATAAGGTGTTGTTGGGGCTGGTTTAGAGGCTTTACCAGTTTTCTTCTTTCTACCATGTTTCTTGGGTGTCAGAGGAACAAAAAGTGTTTGTGCTAGAGATAATGATGTAGAGAAAGAAAAATGAATCTGATCCATAGCTAGAAAAGTGACCAAAAGAATTATCTACACTGTATTCTGAACATGGAGTGGAAGAGAAGGCCAAGAACTTTATTGTAATTTATTATAAATAAATAAATTATATTTTAATCAATCTTAATATACCCTATTCCACTTCGAGTCAAACATCCCTCTACGAAGGCCCTTTCTCTTCTTTTTCCCTCTAATTTTATTAATATTTTGTTGGTTTTTAGTAGTATTTATTGGTTTTCAGCAGTCTTTTTAGTTTTTATTATAAAAAAAGAATTTATATGTTAAATTTATTTATTTTATTGTACAAATGTAAAAAATATAAGTTTCATCATGTGTATTTATATATTTCATGTATCTAGTACATAGAGATATAATTTTTATTGTAGTTTTTTCTTTCTAAAAATGTAAAAACCACATGCATGCATTTCACTCAATGACAATATATAAGCAATAAAGAAACCTAGAATATCAAACTTCAATTGATTTAACTTAGAATTAAAATCCTAAATAAATAACTCATAGTAGAAATAGTTAATGACTAACTTTAAATATAAAGATTGTAAGCCAATAAGAAGTACAAGAAATTAATGATTAATGAGTATTTCTTATTTGTTCAAATTGTTTTAAAATATATTATTAACTTCTCTTGAAAGCATGTTGATTGATAAGTGGAGATATCACAAGTCTCTTAGACTATATAATTTTATATTATAATTTTACTTGCCTAGTACTATTGTGACAATTTTTGAATTTCATACAATATACTCATACAATAACTAGTGATTAAAACTAAATGCATCAACTAATCATAATTTACAAATTTTATAATTTTTTTTCAATTTATAAATGAAAGAATTTCAACTTTATAATTTTTAAAAACTATTTTTTATTCATTTTCTTGGCTATAGAGATTTGAGGGACATTAATGTGGTTGTTACATATTACAATTTTCTCATTGATAATTTAGATTTATAGAAATATGTGTGTGTGTGTGTGTGTGTGTGTGTGTGTGTGTGTGTGTGTGTGTGTGTGTGTGTGTGTGTGTGTGTGTATGTATATGTATATGTACATATGTATAATATTAACATAAAGAATTTATAAGATGCATTATTTTAAATTATATTTGTAAAATATTATAATATATTTTCAATAGCTTATGAGATATTGTCCATTAATAAATTAATATAAAATTATATAATTTATATCATGCATTATATATTTATTTATATCATTTTTATTATCTTGATATACTCCTATAATTTTAAATAAATTAATATTTCACAAACACAAATATATATAATAAATAAAATATAAAACTTCTATATATATATGTATGTATGTATGTATGTATGTATGTATGTATGTATGTATGTATGTATGTATGTATAATATTTTATTTATTAAATTAAAGCTATAATTAAGTAATAACTGAATCCTGTACTTAGCGACTACATGGTGCTTCTTACAATATATGGCACTTGTTACAATGTACAAAGTTTTAGTAAAGAGAGGATCAATAAGAAGCAAATTCATGTTCTAAGCCAACTCTTCTACCTAGGCAAGATGACAAAGATGATAGAAGTACAATCATGTACATTACATTCAATCCTTATAAAAAGATGAGAATGTGTAAATTTTGAAAAAATATTGTATCCAAGAAAATAACTATCAAAATGCAATTAATATGAATAGATTTAGAACTTATAATAATTAATAAGATAATAAAAAAGTTGACTATTAAAAGCACAAATTTCCGTTCTCTTCCTACATGAATTTAGTGGGAAACTACAAAATTTAATAATTAATAAGGATATTTATAATTTACTCTAAAATTACACAATTCAAAAATAAATTAGTTTTTATTGATTCTCTCTTGATTGTCTAAATTTATATAAATTTTAAACTTTATTATAATATATTAATAAATAAATAAATTATATTTTAATCAATCTTAATATACACTATTCCACTTCCAACCAAACATTTCTTTAAGGAGGCCCTAACTTTCAATATAGAGATTTTAAGACTATAACATACAATAAAAGCCCTAAATAAACTTAACATATATAATAAATATCTTATATATACATCAACCATATAAAAAATGAAAAAATAAAATTTAGAATAGAATCCCTAAACCCTCATCCATCTTAAGTTTAGTTTATACCCTCAACTATAAACCCTATCCATCATTCTTACGTTGTAAATAATGCAAACTAAGCAATCCATTAGATCTCAATATAAAAAAATTATATATCTTAGGGAGTATAGAGGCTCTGTATTGTTGAAATAAGGTACATTTGTACTTAAATATTTTTAGTTATCTATATACCTCTATGTAGAGAGAGGCGCCAATATATCTATAAATCATAGAAAAATGAAGACAATGTTAGATTCGAAGGAAAGTAAAACCAAACCCTAATAAATATATAAGGCTAATTAACTAAGAGTCCTACTTTCTCAAAATGAGAACCTACTCCTTAATTATGTACTATGATGGTTTAATCACTTGCATAATTAATCAAAATGATCAAAATCCTGAATCAAGTATTTAATCATTATTAATTACTAGAGACTACTTAATTAATTTAACCAATCTCATGAAATCTACTAAGCTAAAGTGATTAACTAAAACCAATTGATAAAAACTCTTAAATTACAACTACCCACAAAGTAACAAATCAGTTGTTAATAGAACAATTGGAATTAGCACATCTAGTTTCACCTAAAATGGATCACTTAGGGTTAAATTTAATTATTCAATAAGAATCAATGTACATCATTCATTTCATCTCAATTTCTATAAAAGGAATGAATTTTGAGCTTACTTGATACACAGTTTTACATACCTATCTATATGTTGTCAAAATGATTCACTCACTTGCATTCATAATGTTACATTGTAGAATTTCACATTCACCATAGCTTAGTTGTGCAATTACATTTAGTTACTTAGCTCATACCTTAACTCCATACTGGAATCATTCAATTTAGTTTTCATTTACTCATCTAAGGTGTCTCCCATGTAAAAGAATATGATGCTCTTGTTAGTTCTTTTGCTTTTATTTGCATGATTTGATGATTATGCACTAACAATCTAATGTCCTATTAAAGTGTGTTGTTGATTTTGCAAGTAGACTAATTTACACACACAAACAAGTTTCTCCTATAATAGTAAAATATTTTAATTGTTGTCTATTGTTAACTACACTAAGATATAACTCCAAGTCTAAATATAGAGGAAAATATAACTAGATGTTGATTTCATATTATCTAGTCAATCTATAAACTCATTGAGTGGAATATATTACATATCAAGAATTTCATGTTTTGCATGTATACTTTAAAATTCTTTTGGAAGCACAAAAATGTCATTCATGTATATTATGCATATAATAAGAGATGCGACACACAAAATATTTAATATTAGATCTAATTATAAGTTAAAAACAAGAAGATTACTCCACTTAAGGCAGACATTTTACACTTCTTCATTTTGCCAAAAAAGTGGAGTTAGTTTTTTAGATTTTATAGAAAAAATGAATTTATATGTTAAATTTATTTACTTTTATTGTATAAATGTAAAAAACATAAGTTTCATATTTGTATTTATATCTTTCCTGTATTCATGTATTCAGTACATAGAGATAATTTTTAATGTTTTAAAAAAAAAAAAAAAAACCAATTCTGGTGGAGCACTGATAACAACCTCATCTGAAAAGTAGTAAAAATATGGCAGTGACACATGAGGAAACTTACAATCTTCCATTATAACTCTGTGCATACTATTCTATATTCTTCCATTACTCCACACCTTCATGCAATCGGTTTTAGCTATGGAGGGACCAAAATGCACTTGCATAGTCAATTTGTTTGTATTTTGTAATAAATTAACATTCATATGTAAATTTTTAATTAATTAATATAACTACATTTTGATGCTTGCATAGACAGTGCCCATGCAGTCACCCATCAAAACAAGAAAAACAATAAAAAAAATTTCTGACATAACCTTCACTTGCCCACCTTCCATACTTGTTTTGAACCTCAAGCCGACTACTTTTATCTTGGTAGAGTATGGTTATAAAATCATGGTCTGCATGAGGTGAGATTCCTCCAGTTTTATTTGACGGTATGTTATAGTAATTCATGCGAAGAAGACCCCAAAACTTATATAAATCATCATACTTGCTAATTCTCAAACTTCTAAAAATAATGTTGATGCTATTTATTATCAACTGTTGAACGTCAGATGTATATTGCTGGATGATTTTGATGGGAAGTGTGTGAAAATTGTAAGATGTCAATCATAGAAAATGTCATTTTGGAAGCATTTCTTGACCTATACCAATATTCCAAAATTTTAACTATTTGACAATTAAAGATCATTGTGATAAACAGTTTTTTGGGATTTGATTGGGCATACATGTTTATATCACTGTTTCTACTTATTCTTTCTGATTTACATTATATAAAAATTTACACACAATCAAATCCCAAAAACAAAACTATTCATCATTGTTAATAGTAAAGATCATACAAACAATAATAAAAAAATCTATAAAGAAAGTATCATTTAACAATTACCAGATCTGTGGGTTTCCTTGAGGCCATAGTTGATCTGAAAACTTCTGAATGGCATCTGGATCTGGGGCTCCAGGTACACCAAAGCTCTCGTCAAAGGGCATTGCAGGCAAATCTAAAATGTAACCCAAGTTCCTTCTCTGAGAAATGTTTGTCTGTCTGCTTTCTTTTGGGAGTGCAAAGGCATCTCTAGTAGCTAATTCCATCTTATCAATTATCGCCTTTTTCACTCCATGATTCACCACCACAAACATCCCCATTCTTCACAAGCCTTTCTCACTTCAACACACAAACTTTCTGAGTTGGGTTCATCACTGAGAAGAGAAATATCTATGAAAGGTACCTGTTTGTCCTCATTATGGCCTGCCATTGTGTGAGAAATCCTCATTGCGTTAAGGGATTGGAGGGTAATATTGAAAAGACGATGTTTGTCAGCTTGCTCATGGAGAATCTGGCAGCTGGGAGGAACAAGATGCCATGAATTCATATCAAGGATAAGACAAGCATGAGTATCTCGATGGAATTTTTAATTGTTTTCAAATCGACTTACAGATTACTCCCACTAGAATATTTTGCATCTCCACCTCGTTTCTATTTGATTACAACTTTTATTTATTTAATAGCCCATAAGGCTATTAGTTGGGTGTTGGAATATTCGAGAGATATGTGATAAGTTTTATGGCAGAAATATAAAAATTGTAAATTGTTGCCAGTGTGTTCTAGTCGGTGGAAGTAGGTGGAATTTAGAAATGATAATTCAGCCATGATTAGTAGTTTAGGTAGAATTGCAGATATAGACTTGTCATTGTAGATTACAATTTACTATACTGAAAGTTTGAACTGGGGTGGATGTGCATACAATTATTATGTAGGATACCTCTTTGTAGATTGCAATTTTAGTTGAAATATTCGAATAATATTTTTTCTCTTGTTCTTTCTTTCACTTGTTTTTGCCTCATTAAAAATCTGTATTCAAATAAAATTACACTAAGTTGCAGGCATAGATATCTAGTTGTAGGTTGTAGTTTGTTAATATATTGTTTTAATGATTAGAATAGTTTTCCCATGTAAGCTCTATGTTCACATAAAATTACATCTAATTCTAGGTTTCTATATAGTTGGGTATGGAAGTGCAATGCAAACTGTATGGTAGTCTCATTTTGTTTTCAATTAAAGGTTAAAATAGGTTTTTTACATGATCTAAAACTCTAAATGGCATTACAAAATAAGATTTAAAGTTCTTAACATAAAGAACAATGTTGTAACAACAAACAACACCCCCAATCAACCACAAAAAAATTAAAAAAATCAACAACAACCAAAACCAAAGTACTAACTATGTGAATAAGAAACAAAAAGCCAAAAAACCATAGACTAGACAAACAAACCAGCATTATGTTGGCTCCAGCATCATCTCCTCCTTTTCTTTAATCTTCTCAGCAACTGCTTTGGCATCCTCTTTAATTTGTTCCTCTATCTTTGCCTTCAGCTTCCTAGTAGAAGACTTAGTTCTCTTCTTGCCCCAAGGCTCTTCTATGGCCTTAGCCTCATCCACGTCTAAGACCATAATGTTGTCCACCTACATATCCACATTTCCAGCAGTTTTGTCCTTATTTTCCACAAAGGTTTCTAGCAATTTCTAGTATTTCTTTCCAAATTATCAATTTATTTCACCAATCCATGAATCTTTTCTTCCACATTATCACCTGCATTACCATTCCCCGCCTTCCCATTCAACTTGTTCTCAGTTTTCTCCATTTTAGCATTCAGGGCTTTGTAATTAATATTGAATTTTTTAATGTAATTCAAAGTCCACTACTCCATTCTGAAAGTGTACATTGAAATCACTTTCTCCATTTGGAGCACTACAAGTAGAGTCTAGTTATCAATGCCTTTCAAGCCTTTCTCCAATAACTTGATGTGGACCTCTTCCACACTCAACATGTTTACAATAGGGAACTGCCTGTCTCTATTTTCCTCAATCTAATCCTCAGACTATTCAGGGGCAACCTTCCTTTCCACAATTGTTTCCACATTTTTTTGATGGAATAAGCAACCACAACCCCTGCTTTCCCTAACCAAAACCCCATCCTCAACCTTAGGAAATTTACTAACCACTTCTTCAACAATTTCTTTGATGTGGTAGTAATTCTTACCTTTGCTATTAAGACTCATAATAGGAACCATAATATCAATATCTAGTTTGAGATGCCGCCCATAACAAGAGTCACAGTGTCTACCTCCTAGCCATTGATGAAAGCTTTAATAATTTTTGGCTTAGCATCCTTCATTCTAGTCATATAGCACACTATACCACCTTTGTCCACCTTCTCCCAAACTTATAAATCTTTTTTCCAGTGTTTGTAGTTCATCGATTCCCTCCTTTTCAAAGCTCTGCCCATGGTGACACCTCTACAACTATCTCCAATGCTAAAGAAAGTAGAAATGCAACTTTTTAAAATAGAGAAAAACCTAAATTAAAACCTGAAATAAAAGCCACCCACAAAATGTCATGAAAGTTTCTAATTTTGATGCGTAACCTTGATATAAGCACACTCATTATTACACTTCATGTCACAATGCATAATTTCGTTAATAACAAGATTTTTAAAGTCTTCAACTTTTTAAAACACCTTGTCATGATCAATTGTAGCTTTGATATTTTTGTACCCTAATAAATTCTCATTCCACATTATGGTTGTTGTGCTGAATGTTGACTAGTACATTTTACACATTGTTTGTTTCCCTTTACTTGTGGCTTATCACCACTTTGTCGAGAGTATTAAGAATAGAAAAATACTCTAACGTTACATTATAAATCGAATCTTTTTTTAATAAATAGTTTAGAATATTCAAAGAGTCTCCTTCTATCCATAACCACCTGTAGTTACTCTTGACTGCTATCCTCAAACCATAGAAAAGACCAATCACTTTTGCTAAGTGGTTGGTTTGACTTCCAAGTGAAACTGCCATGACCTTGACCATATTGCCATTTTTATTATGGATTATAGACCCACATCCAATAGCCATTGGGATCCCCTTGGCTGCCTTGCCAAAATTCAATTTACTCCGCCCATCCGAAGGGCTATCCCATCTCACTTTATCTCTTTTAGCTTTATTACCATCTTTAGGAATTTGTGAACTATCACTTAATATTCCAATCTCAAAATCATTTACCTTGGAAGCTACAATGAAATTTTTTGACTACATTGAGTTGATTCTTGTAGTCAACAAAGTTAGAGTTCTAGGAACATCCATAAAGACTCTATTGTTTCTTTCTTTCCAAAGGTTCCATAGCACATGGGGGCCTAGAAAATGCTAGAATCCTTTTGCCATAGGTGGAAAGCAACCACACCACATAGACTAGAGATCAACCACCATCCCATGTAAACTCTACTAAGGATTCTAGCATTGGAAGAGACACATCCAAGCCTCCTAGGCATAAGGATGCTATAAATATATATGATCCCTACACTCCAAGACCCCTTCACAAATTAAAAATGTATTAGAAAAAGACATACCTCTTGTCATCAAATTGTTAATTGTGAGGATCTTGTTGTAAAGAACAAGCCAAAGGAAGATATTCATTTTTGGAATAAGAGGTTGGTTCCATGCCTTAGCCTGGATAGGGGAAAGGGAGATGGGTGTTTAAAGATAACATGTCTTCAAAGCCACTGAATAGGAACTATTGGCACTTCTATCCCAAATAACCTTGTCCAATTCATTCCTTACTAGCACAATAGAGTTGAGATCAAGCATTAAAAAAGAAAAAAATGGGTCAATAGTAGTGAGATCCACCCACTTACCATTCTACCAATAGTCTGCAAAATAGGATTCAATCCAAAGTTTGCATATGTCCTTGAAGGGAGCCAACCTTATCCAAGTGATAATTAGACATTGGAAATTGCACACTAGTGCCATTTCACACTTTCTATCTAGCTTTGGATAAAATTAACTCTTTACCTTGTTGGATGCCATTCCAAATATGAGATCCATTAATCAGATTTTGGGATCTCAAAAAGTCCATAATATTTAGATTATCAATAGGGTACTTTTTAGGATCTTATTCCAATCTAGACTATCTTAAAAAATGTGCCAAATTTGTTTGGCCAGAAGAAAAAAAATAAATAAATTTAAAGAATGAATTCCTAGACCTCATTTCACTTTAAGAGTACAAACTTTTTCCTAGGCCATCAATGCTAGTCATTTTTTTCCTCAACAGAAAACCAATTAAAATTCCTTTGGATTTTTTCAGTAGTATCCAATAAATTTCAAGGAGTTTAAAAAAAAACTAGGAGCATAAATTAGAAGATTTTGTAAAGTAGACTTGAGCAATTGGAGTTTCCTCCTTGACTAATCAAGGAACCTTTCCAGTCAACCAGTTTAGAATTAAACCTATCAGTTATCTTAGCCCAATAGGACTTAGGAGGTTTCAACCCTAAAGGAAGACCCAAATAAGAAGGTGATAAATACTCAATTTCACATTCTAAAATTTTGTCTATCTTCTCCTGTCTCTAGATAGGGGTAATAGGGGTATAAACAAAGAAGATAAATACTTTCTCCCAATTAATCAATTGATTAGTAGCCTTAGTATACACTTGAAGACAATCTTTGACACATTTTTCTTTCTTAATAGAATATACTCCAATCATAATTGTGTCTTCCACAAATTTCTCATGAGAACAAGTGAGATCATTAGAGGGAGGCTACAGAACAACAATTAATCCTCTAGACACTCGGGCACTAATTAATCTTCCTAGGGTCTCCAATATAATCACAAAAAGAATTTGAAGTAGAGGATCACCTTGTCTCAATTATCTAGATGGTTTAATAAAATTAGAGAAGGATCCATTGATAATAACTACAACCAAAGAAGTACCAACCACCTAGGCAACAAGTTGATTGAAATAATCCCCAAAGCCAAAAAAATTCAAAGCTTTGAAAATGTATTCTCAATCAACTCTATCACAGGCCTTTGACAGATCCATCTTAAGGAGGAAACCTTGAGAATTCAGACAATTAGTTAAATAAATCACCTCATGGAATTTGATAATGGAGTCAAAGATTTTCCTACCTGACAAAAAACTATTCTGATAAGGCAAACTGATAGAAGGGAGAATAGACAATAATCTGGAAGATAAAACTTTAGAAAAATCCTTATAAATTATGAAATTATGCAAACTAATTAACCAAAAGGCTTCCACCTTTATAACACCTTCTTTTTGAGGAATCAAAAAAATTAAGGTAGAATTAAGTTCACTAAGCAATTTCTTGGATCCAAAGAATTCTTTAAGTGCAACACACACCTCTGACCCTATAACATCCCAATAGTGTTGAAAAAACAACATCAGGAACCCATCGAGTCCTAGAGATTTCTCACCTTCAAATGAGAACACAACTTTTTGAATTTAATCCATAGAGGGAATAACAACCAATATTTTATTAGTCTTCTCACACAACAAAGAGGGGACATAATCCAAAAGATGGTTTTTGACTATTAGGGCAGAGATTAACCTTTTTTTGTTGAAAGATTGGAGAAAAAGTCCACAAGAGCTTCAGAGATATCCCCATTAGAGTGAACCTCCATAGAAGGAGAGAAAAATCTATAATTCTTTTACCATATCTATGTTTAGAAGTCATAATATGGAAAAACCTAGTGTTATGATCACACACTTTCAACTAGAGATCTCTAGATCTTTGTCTTTACTAAAGTTTTTCTTTGGTCACAATATCGTGATACTTTACCAACAACTCCTTTTCCTTACACACGAAAATTTGAACATCCCTATCCTCTTGAATTTCTTTCTAAACTTCATCTAGACCAATTTTAATATTATATTTTTTTGAAGAAAAATATCCTTAAAATTCTCCTTATTCCAAACTTTGACTTTACTTTTAATGTAGTTGAATGTTTTAGCTATCTTGAACATAGCTAAACATTTGACCTGCACATTCTACCATTCCATGATAAGAGAGTAGAAGGAGGAATGTTCCAACTAAATCCTTTTAAATATGAAAGCAAAATTACATTTAACCACAAGAGGATCAACCAGTAGTGAAATAGGGAAGTGATCAAAACCAATCTTAGTGATATCTAGGAGAGGGAACAATGGAAACTATTAAACCAATTGCCTAAGATAACATCTCTATCCAACATTACATATATGAGATGCTTACCATTCCTATGGTTGGACCATGTATAAGAACATCCTTGAAGATCCACATACAATAGAGCATGATGATTTATAAAGTCCATAAAATCCAACCTATCATCCAAATGGGCTTGGGTAGAAATACCCCCCACCTTGTCATTATCATTCAGAGGGGAGTTAAAATCATCCATTACCAGCCATGAGAAGTTACTAAAAAAAAATTATAAAAGACCCCAATCCATCCCAAAAAGACAACCTCCCATTCTTAGATTTAGGAGAATATGCATTAGAGAGAATCCAAGAGAAGTTGTCTTTGATTTGGGAAAAATTAATACAAATAATATTGTTTTTACCCAAAAGAATCTCAACTTGGATAGTAAAGTTATTCTAGAAGACAACCACACAACCTAAAGCTCCTTCAAAGTCACACCCTGCAACCTTTCCATTCTTGAAGAGAGAAAAGACTTCAACTTGGTCTTTCTACATCTTAGTTTCTTGGATTAACAACACATTTGGTTTGTGGCCCAAAATCACATTCCTTAGAATATCTTTCTTATGAGGGGCATTCAACCCCCTTATGTACTTCCATGACATGTCACATATTCTTCATTTAGAAGTAGGGGAGAAAATCTCATGGATGGTTCTCCTTTTTCCATATGTAATATCTTGTTTTCTAGTAGATTTTTGAGACTCCTTATTCTTCTTACCCAGGCAATATTTCTTACCTCCCACATCTAGCTCAAAGAGGTTATGGGTCACTTTGTTGATAAATGTTGGTTTCTATTGCTTGAATTTCCTCTTGTGATTCACAAATTACCAAGGTTGATCAAAAGAAGAGTAAGAAGAGATAAATTGAACCAATTCTTCCAACTCCTAACCTATTGAGCTATCATTTTGAATGATTCTCAATGACAAGAATCCTTTCTAACTCCTCTCTTTAAATGTGGATTTGGGAACAACTCCAAGGTTCCAAGTGATCTTATGACCTATTGGAATCCGTTTAGTTGAAGATAAAAATTTCTGTTCATAAGGAATTCATTGCTAGTTCAAACCAATTTTGGATAAGATGATCAAATTCCTTGTTGTTTCAAAATTAACCACAAAAAATGATATAATTTTGGTATTTTGCAAATTTTAAACGAATGCAATCTAACAACACAACTATATGAATTCCAAATTTAACCAAGGGTTAAAAAAACAAATAATGAATACAAAGTAATGAGAGATGAAAGAAAATATCATGAAAGGGAAATTCATAATGGACATAAACCAATGTAACAACACATTAGTCAGTTAAATTATTGAAAAGATTGGGTAGGAAACCAATGAAAATAGGACCAATGCTTCCTCAAATCTATTGATGCAATCATTGATGGAAAATTAGTAAAACCAAAATTTGTTTCACTTCTTATCATATCACAACACTATAAAAAGTGCACTCATATGACACAACAAGCTATGTAGGAACAATAGGGTGGTCTCTTCTCCAACTCTGTATGTCAACAAAATTTGTCAACCTGCAACAAACACTGGCACACAATCAAATCAACACAACAAAACTATTGGATCCATTACTATCGTGAAAAAGAATTCACAAAAAAAAGCACACTTCAACAAGAATAACTACACTCAAAATGATAGCACCAATAGCATATATTATTGCATCAAAATAACAACCTAGAATACATTTACATTCCTCAATTTATAAGAAATCATCTCCTCAATTTGTGTTGAGAGTGAGAGATCTCTTCATGCAAATATACACTTAAAACTAATAAAATAAATCTAATTATGTACAAATTGACTCTCTAACTAGTGCTAAAATAGGACTTCACCCTTGTTTATATCAATTAATGGGTGCATGAGTCTAAAAATTTGGGTAAAAACACAAACCTATGTCACGCTTTTGTAAAGGAAAAGGCTAACAAAAGTATCATTCTTCACCTTCAATGACATGAAATTGGTATTGTTATTATGAATTTGAAAATGAAGTAAACTAATGAAATGTGTAGAAATGGATGAATTTTATGATTATAATTTTTAATAATTTTTTTTTAATAAGAATTGATATATTGTCCTAATTTTTATAGATGATTTTTTAGCTACTGAAAAATGCTAAAAATTAGGGGTCTAGTTCCCACCAAAAAACTATATGGAAATAAACTTATTCCACTTTGATTTAAGACTATGTTATAGATAACGTATATAACTATAACAATCAAAAATAAAAATTAGCTTGAGATGTATATTTTCTCTTTTATAATGATTCAAATTTCAACTCACCCGAAATCGATAGTTTTCATCTTCCACCACATTTTTCAAAACAAATATATTCTAACAAATAGAAAATTTACATTCTAGAAGAAGACTCTCTCCTCTAGAACATCATATAATTTTAAAATATTTTTGGTATGATTTAATATTTTTTCCTTTCTCAAAACTGACATATTTTTTAGTGTTAAAATATGTGCTTGTAGAATTTTTTAATTACAATATACTATAATAAACATAAAACACTATAAACTCTATAGGAGAATTATTTTAACTCTGAGCTCTATAAATGGTGTTTATATGTTATTAAAAAAATGTAATAAAAAATAGAAAGATTTATTGAAATGCCACTTTTTTGAAATAATTTTATTTCTTTAGTAATTGGATATAAACTACTATAAAAAAATGCATTTAATAGACATTTCCAATTGGAAAAGTGTGAGACCATATATAAATTAGCTAGAAAGAACTAATCTTAGATCATATGTGTAAGAATTTTCCTTAGAGAAAAATTCACCCAAGTTCAAGGAACTCAAGCACATGCACAATAGTAGACGAAGAGATTCTGATCAATATGAGAAAATATTATCTCAACCATTAAGCATGTAAATGCCTGTACATATACACTAGGAGAGCCTATATATAAAGGCCTCTAAGATGCATCTAGATTGTGTCTAGAATGTACTAGGAGATAAGCATGACAACTAAACACATATCTTCCACAATAAGAAGATAAGCATGATGAGGTGTCATAGGTGTGTAGATAATGTACACACCATGTGCTTAAATAATGTGCTAACTCCTAAGTGTAGACACCATGTGCATAATTAGAGTGGTAACTCCTGTGTTGTCAACATGAAAACTCACAAAAGTGCACATACTCCTAGGTGACTAACTAAATAAATAATAAAATATTCATTGACCTAAGTAAACTTAAGTAAGTGTAAATAGTAAATACTTATTTACACCAACACCCCCCTAAAGTGCAACTTAGGGAAATGCACTTAAGCTCACATAATCTAGGATGACATGCATAATGGGTCTTGGCTACCAGGCCATGTTAGGTACCCATGTACATAATGATATGAAATCTCTCATAAATTAGAGAAAGAGGGAAAACCTCATGGGAGAAACCCTCCACCAAAAAGAGAGATGAAAAATACACAATGTATGGATGGATGGAGTAATCAAGACTCCCCCATTATAACATACATCTAGTATATAAAAATTAGAAGAAGAAGAGAGACAAGATAGTCTCCCCCCACCCAAAGAAGAATGTCAATTAGTCATAACTGCTCTAATGTAGAAGCAGATCCAAGAATACTGAATATTGTTCCTCCCCTTTGGAAGAAACAATGCCAATGGTTCAAATGAGATGCTTCCACTATGTGTGGAAAGAATCCCATAGATGAGTGTAGTCTCTAAAACCTACTCAACTATCCCTATTTAGGACGAATGTTGAACTTATCTCAAAGAAGTATCTATCTCCTCAACTGATGAAGAAACCCTCTACAACTAATGTTCATAAGTATTCATAATCACTTCAACTTGTGATGATCGATCATGTAGAGAAGGGGCAGGAGGGTCAAATGAAACCCTCATGACAACTAAAGAAGGTGTTGCTTCATCAAAAAGAAGAGGCAAATCATCAATATTGTGTCCCAAATCTATCACTAAAAGGAAAGGTGTACCCTGTTGTGCTAGACACTATGGCAATGTATGCATGTGGAAGATGTTGATTTTGTGACCTCTCACTACATCTGTAGATAAAACCCTACATATCTGAATCTACTAAAGCATTATCACTAGTGTCACTATCAGTTTCCACATTGTATGATGTGCGGAGAGGATTAGAGGACAAGCTTGGTGAATTTTCCTCAAAGTGTACATCCTTCTCCCAAAAAAACTAATGTGTCTCTGGGTCCATAAGTCAACATGCCTTCACACCATCTTCATATTTGATGAAAGTGTAAGGTCGAGGTGGTAGTTCCTTGCATCCCTTAGAATATATGTTTTCCCATGCTAGACAACTAAATACTCTGGGGTGTGTCACAATTGGTTTTTTGCTGCACCATGCCTCAAAAGGAGTCTTGCCATCTAAGGCAGGATGATGACACCTATTAAGTATGTGATTGGCACTACTGATTGCTTTGACTTCAAGTGATGGATCTAGAGACTTGGTTTGTATCATGTAGCTTGCCATAGACTTAAGGTTTTGTATCCTTAGAGTTGCACCACCTATTTTGTGTGGACCGAATGCTAGTGGAATCTGAAGATCAATTCCCTCAAGTCTACAAAAATCTTTAAGTCTTCTACTCACATATCTGCTTTCATTGTCCACTAAAAGAACTTTGATGGCTTTCCTCAATTTCCATTCTACATGAGTCTTCAAGGCTAGAAAATTTTCCAACACTTCATTCTTGTGATGAAGAAAGTAGACCCAAGTATATATTGAAAAGTCATAAATGAAAGTGAGTATATAGCGACCCTGGCTGACTAAAGTCACTGCAAAAGGACTTACTAGTACCACATGAACAATCTGAAGAACAACTAGTGCTCTTGAAGACTTCCCTTTCTATAACTTCTCCTCTAGATGGATATCCACTAAACCTATTGAACATTCACCTGTGGAAAATTTGATTTTTGGTAGACATTTAACCATTCTATTTTTGCAAATTTGCTGAAGATAGCGGAAGGCAATATGTCCTTACCACTCATGCCATAATTGTGTTGTTGAATTGGAATGTGTTAACAAGGCTTGTGAAGGAGACTTGGGCATAAAGAGGGAGAAAGAATACAACCATTTGTCATGATTCACTTTCCCCACTACAACCAATGAGTCATCTTTTAGACTTTGCACCTATACTAAGTCAGGAAGGAACTCAACTTTATGACCATCTCCAAGGCAAGTGATTTGGTAAATTGAGAGGAGATTAGAACTTAGGTTTGGAACATAGAAAACATCCTTGAACTCTCTAGTTTCCATCGCCACATTTTCTTTTTGTTCAATTTCTATTTTTCTATCATCTTACACAAAGATGTGTGGTACCTTTGACTAACTCAATGAAGAAAAATCCTCTTTTGAAGAACCCATATGATAGGAGGCACTTGAGTCAAGAATCCATTCATATGAAGAATTTGAATTTTCCATGAGTGCTTGCCCTTTGCCCTTTGAATATGAAGAAGACCCTTTCTCCTTGTAAGCATTAGGCAGTGGAACATTGTATTTCTTCATGATGGTGGTCAACTCATCAATATTTTTATGATAACACTCATGTTATTCATGATCCAATTTCTTGCAATAGGAACACTTTTTCTTCTCCTTATTATTGTCCCCCTTCTTGTTGGAATTCGAGGAAGACTTGCCTAATTGATTGGATTGTGGTGTTGTCTTTTCTACATCATTTGATTTATTATTCTTCCATTTCTAATTCTTACCCTTTCCTTTTGAAGATTGACTAGCTAAATTTCGAGAACCCTCATTATTGGCCACCAATGCCTTTGACTTAGATGAATTGAGAATCCACATTGATATCAACTTCTTCTCTTCTCTATCTAGTAGGTCAACATAATGATCAAAATAAACTTTCTAATAGGCAGACCCTAATGTAGTATTTGAGGTGTTATAAGTAGAAACAAATGTCTACTGCTCAGATGATAGCTTGTTGTGTATGAGATGGATCAACCTGTCATCTTTAATAAGACTCCCACAATCATTAAGCTTCATCGTTAATTCATTCACCTTTATGATAAAATCATGTATGGAATCAAATGTCTTTGAATCTAAAGAGACAAGCTCATCTTCAATTTTGAAAGCATCCTCTTTAGACACTTTACCATATAGGTTTTGGAGGGTATCTCAAGCTTCCTTGGATGTATGAGACTTCTAAATCTAATACATAAGGGTATGTGCATGATCATGGTCAACCCGGCTATGCTCTTAAGTGGCAATAAAAAATTAGAAAATCAAGGTTATGTCAACTTGATGCACAATTTTCTACTCGTTATTAGTTTTATATCAAAAAGTTTAGAGAAAAGAATCTATAGGAAATTGAATCTAGTTTCTAAACTAGTAGGACTTATCTCAAAAAAATAAAAATTGATTGGTCAAAATTTTGAATTTTAATGCAATATTACAAAAATTTTAGAACAAAAATAAGAAGTAGACATATGTCCGACCACCTTAATCAAAATCAAATGATAATATTTTTTAATAATATTCTAGATATAAGTAGTAGACTCATGCTTGGATGTGACACATATTGTTGGGCTTTTTAATTCTAAATAAATATTATTTAATTAATTTTTGACTTTAGTATTTTTGGAATTAAAAAAACTCAAGTTTGACAACCTTAACTAATTAAAAACTCTGCAAATTTTTTATTTTTTTTTTCCCTTATAGTGGAAGAAATATAGAATGTGATGCATCTTTTGGATTTAAAAAATATTTTACCATTTGAAAGTTATAGTTGTTTTTAAAGTAGTGTGTCAGTCAACACTTTATATGTAACTCCATTATAAAATAAGTAATAATTATTTACTAAAATCATTATTTGACAGACCTTACATTTATAAAAAGACAAGAGCATTCTTAAGAAACCCTTTTCATTTCATCAAATTTTGATGAAAAACAAGTCATCAACTACATGTTTGAAGTAAAAATCACATAAAAATAGGCTAGAAACACATTTTTAGGATGTTTTTAAAGTTGACCATATAGGGTTGGTATCAAAAGATATAGTAGACCTTACAAAGATATTAATTGTTTTCATTTAGTAATAGGGTGGGTGGGAAAAAAGTTGGAATATATTTTGAAATGGTTTGAGGCATTTTAGAACTACATATTTTTTAGATCACCACTTTTTGGCACACCATGATCCTGCACATACCCATAATCTTGTCTTCAACTGCGAAACATATATCACCTAGGGATTTCCTATCCATTGTTTGCCATTCATTGATTTCATTGGTAGATACTTGATCACATATTGGTTTAGGAAAGGTACCATCTACATATTGAGAAACTCATTTATGCATTAAATGACACCACATTTTAATTGACCATGTAGCATAGGTAGGATGAGTTAATTTTGGAAACTTAAAATTTCTCATGATGCAAAAAATGAAAGAAAACTATAGGAAAAGAAGGAACACAACACCAAGAAAACCCCCCCTTTCACTCAATCAAGAAAACCCCCCAAAATAGATGCTTTTGGCACTTTATAAATAGTGTATTTACAATGGCCACTTGCCAATTTTGGGCTTTGTGGTCTTTTGATTTTTCTTGTTACAACCTCTTGAAGGAATACAAATCTTGATCTTTACAATGTATGACAATTTGAAGCAATACAAGTCAAAGAAAGGTCCTATTTATGAAAGTGACACTTTTTTCACACAACCCTATAATTTGATAGCAGATCTAGAAAGTAAATGAAAAATAATGCACTTTAAAAAAAAAACCTATTTTTGAGTCCAAATGTGCCCGTACAGAGAAATTGAAATTGCAAAATGTAAGATTAGATAGGTAAAGTCACCAAAAGATGCAATTTCTAACAAATCTATGGACCAAAACTAGAAAAGAATTGCACCACTAAAAAGTTTAGAAAATTTTAGCCCAAATCAAAAAAGTCGCACCTGATTTGGTGTCTGGATGACTGAGATATGGCCTCCCAAAGTCAGATTGCAAAATAAAAAATCAATTTGAAGAGGGGATGGATCAACAAAAGATGGGGTTAAATTTTATAGTCAAATGGCTATCATAGAAGTTCAAATTTCCCCCTGAATGACAGTCAAAAAATCATCAAATTTAGGCTCAGGAACTAATGACATCAGCATACTCGGACCCTATGATGATGTCAGCTTGACATCACCTTGTACAGAACTATATGGATTTTGCAAATGTGATTGTATAGATTTGAGGTGGTAGTATGGCTTGAGATACATGTGTCATAAAAATTGTCCAATGTGGTAGCTGACTATATAGGTATGATCTGCTGGAATGGATTGCTTGCGTGTATGGTGACCTAGTGCTGATGTGGAGTAATAGCTACAAAGATAGCTGACATAGATGCTTGGTTGGCCCATTGACTAGGTTGGGACATAGGCATGGGTGCCATGTGTTAGGGAGTAGAAGTACCATGGGGCGTGGCTATGACAAGGTCGTGTGTCACTACAATTCGCTTGTTGAGCACTGTGTGGCGCAGAGCAAGAAGACCACTAGGCCAGTTTTGTGGGGGCTAGATTTTAACAAATGATAGCCAAAAAAAATTTTCATCCCACATTCATGGGGGTAACACCCTCAGTAGTTTTTAAAAGAAAGAACCCCCAATAATTGAATCAAACCATGGACCTCCGATAGGTATTGCAAATGCAAGGCTATCACAGGTTGTTGTGATCTGTCTACCGGCTGGTGAGTGAACTGTGCCAAAAAAATTTCTGCCAAAAATTTGGAATATGATGCCTGCTGAATTAAGTGGAATATGCCACTATATATTCTCTGTAGGGCTAGGTGTGACTGTCGAGTTCTACAAAAAAAAATTCTCTACAAGCTTGACTGGGTGAAAAAATTTCAAATATACCCAATATAAAAAATAATGCAAAGAATTAATTAAATGCAAATATGAAACAATTGAAATGTATAGATCAAATAGATCTTCTACAGTTTGCAAATTGGGGCCTCCAGGGGCCAGTTTGCAAAAAAAAATTGCCTCACGATCGACTTTAGCCCAACATAGGAAAATTTATAGCCAATTTTCACTAAATTGATGTTCTAGATGCAATGGTGAGGTTTGATTTGGCTCTAGAAGCTTCCAATTTCTTCTAATTCTCTAGATTTAGGTCAAGGTGTTGAAGAATCAATAGTCTCGAATGGCTATGTTAAGAGAATCTCCCTGAGCTCTGATACCATGTAAGAATTTTCCTTAGAGAAAAATTCACCCAAGATCAAGGAACTCAAGCACAAGCACAATAGTAGACCAAAAGAGTATGATCAATATGAGAATATATTATCTCAAGCATTAAGCATGTAAATGCCTATACATACAAACTAGGAGAGCTTGTATATAAAGGCCTTTAAGATGCATCTAGAATTTTTCTAGAATGCACTAGGAGATAAGCATGACAACTAAGCACATATCCTCCAAAATAAGAGGACAAGCATGATGAACATGTGTAGATAATGTAGACACCATGTGCTCAAATAATTTGTAAACTCCTAAGTGTAGACACGATGTGCATAATTAGAGTGGTAACTCCCGCATTTTCAACATAACAACTCACAAGACTAAACATACTCCTAGGCGACTAACTAAATAAATAATAAAATATGCATTAACCTAAGTAAAATTAACTATAAATAGTAAATACTTATTTACACAAACAATATGTTTGAACAAAATTTATTTTTATATAAAAGTACTCAAATTCAGTCATTTTGATAAGTCAGTCTACAAGGTGACACAAATTTGTACTTTTACATCTTTACTTGTCTTAAAATAAAGAAAGAAGTAGTAGATAAGAAGAAGGAAGTTGTAAGAGGATATGGGATCACTAGAAGCTTTAAAAATGGAAACTTGGCCTTCTCTAAATGTTTTTAGGAGTTAAGTTGCCACCAAAATGCATTTCTAGTGCATGGAAAACTCTAAATTTGAAACTGATAGTTAACTGTAGGTGCATCTCTAACTTCTTCAAATTTTCTAGCATACCTTTAGAATATTTCACCTTCTGCACCTACATACCTACATGGTAGGTTCAAAAATTCCAAAATTTTGCCAAATGTTAAAACTAAATTTCTAGTTTTTGGGTTTTCTTCCCCTTTATACCAGAGTGATGTCTATATGTTTTCTCTTGAATTTCTCTATAATCACCATCACTTGGGAAGCTTCTGATAAATCTAATGCCACATATTTATTCCTAACTATTAGTTGATAATTATTGATATCCATTCAAGTTTCTGCAAAATCGTCAAGTCTTCTATCAAGTTTCAACAATACCTCTTCAATTTTGAATGCTTGTCTAATATCTTCATTAGATGAAGCATCCTTGAAAGTTCTTTGGAATTGTTCAACCACTTCTTTTACTGACTTGAGCTTTGTCTTTGAATCATCTTAAAAAATCTCCAAAGAAACAACATCGTAATATCTATCTACATCCAAAATTTCTCCTGAGATCGGTATTTTAACTTCTAAATATTTTCATGAAGCTCTTCCATGACCTTATTTCTAGCAGCTATCTTCTCAATCCAATGCTCAATTTTATCAATCTAATTTATTGTATACACTTCCATAAGTGTACAATACCTTTGACCTTTTATTTTTTGAAGTGATTAGAGGTCTTTTCTCCAGGTATGGTCTACTATAGATACCAGCTTCTACACATTAGACAACACTTTATGCTGCAGGTTCAAATTAGCTTGTATTATTTCTACACCCTTTTGCTCAAAATTGTCATGCCATTGCTAACATGCTCCCAAAAATGAATCAACTTGGATGCTCCCCTTATCTCTTCTTTCTAGTGCCACAAAAAGAGTAACCTCTAGGTGGTCTTGATCTAGTGGACCTATAATTCCATGCAGATATCCTCTTAGTAGCTCATTTTCTTTGTGCAGCTTAATCAACTTATTCTTATTACCATCTAAGCACCTGAACACCTCCCTAACACCCGTAGTGATCATTACTTTAGCTATGTCTACCATGGGCTTTCCTAATAGGACTTCTATAATATGATAGTCCTTAGGAGTCAAATATTTGGTCTCAACATGTAAAGGAATGGTTATGTGAGCAACTAGGCCATGATCTCTATTATTCATTACGAATGTCAATTGTTGTGCATCACTTGTAGGTTGATCAAGAATCTTGATGGCTTCTACTAGCATACCCACACTCTCCTCTTCATTCAGGTTTAGCTGTCACTTTTGTTAAACCATAACTTCCCTCTTTAACTAGTTAGTGTAGTTCCCATAGGAGACAAGTATTTAGTTGAAGAGGAGATTTTCCCATCAGGACCTTTTCCCTTATCACTCCTTTTCAGAGTCTTCTCCTTCTATAAGAGATCTAAATTCCGTGTCCCTGCATCTATAGTATCAAAACTCCTCACATCTATATCCTAAGAATTTTTTTGACATTCTTCATGTATCTATCCTTCCTTTGATACTTCATCAAATGGCCTTTGTTTTGACTCCTCTTGACACCCTACTCATTCTTCTTTGGTAACAAGAGGGAGGGGAGTGTATGATGCTTTGTCCAAGAATGAAAAATCTTGAAATGATGGTGGTGAGGTACCTAGAGATCTTTGTGGTGGAGGTGGCATTTGATTCCAATTCTCTACCAAAGGTTTCTTCATGGGTGTATCTAATATTTTATCACCCACCATTTCAGTCCCTACTAGCACAAAGTCAAAATTAGACATATTGAAAATATATGTTCCTTACCCCTCTTGGTCATCCTCTAAATTTGTAACCTTCATAGATTGCCTAGGAATAGATGGCATCATGGTGGTGATGCTTCTCCTCTTCTCTTCCTAGGTAGCCCTTTTCAGGCATGTCCTTTGACTCAATGGGATATTGTCTTCTTCATTTTCTTCATCCCCTTCATCTTCTTTAATGATGGTTTTTGGGAGTGGAGGAATAGGTATAACCCTTTTTTGTATCGTCTACCTTCGAGTCCTTCTGAAAATAGGTCTGACCTTAGCTTTCTTAGTAGTTGAGGGAGAGGCTTCTTTTTCTTGTATAGAAAAGGATACCTCCTATGCTTCCTGCTCTAATTATTGCTCATGTTCCTGTTTTAGCAGAGGCACTCAAGTGGAATATCCTAAGCTTGAGTTGCTTCATTATTTTGAGGCTCTTAGTTCTGAAGTGCTTGATCTACCTCTTGAGGTGAGTATTTCTTGTTGTTTCTCTCTTGTTAAAGCATCTTGCAATATGATCATTTTCTCTATAGTGATCTTTCTCAACTATCAAAACTGCTTGTACTAAAATATTTTGTATGAGGGTACTAACATGTGATGAAATTGTGTCCTTCCTTTGATATGATACAATATGCATTATAGGTTTCACTTACGTAGATTGGGGGGGCAATGGATAATTCTTGAGTTTTCTCCCTTGTAGATGCCAATTCTACCTTCTCAATCTCATCCACACTCACCAATACAAGATGACTACATAGTTTTCCCTTGGTGATGGAAACAATCGATGTATTCTTCATATCCTTCCCTTCTTAGGGATTGATGTTCTAAGTGGCATTTTTTGATCTTAGATTAGTTTTGACAATCAAGTGTCAACACACTTAAAATATTTACCAAGTTCATGCCAAGCTAGTAATATATGCTAATTATATTATGTATAGATGTTGAGCTGCAATGAGTGCCAAGTCACTGAAGTTTTAAGAAAATAGAGAACGTTGAGCAAGTTCAGGTGTCGAGCCAACGAGAATTACAGTAAGTATTGAGCATCATTATTATCAAGTGTCGAGTAACATAGAATAGACATAGATGTTTGTAATGGCACAAACAACTATATAAATTGTTTTTATGCTGACCTATGGATAGATCTTGAAGCTTTGATGATAAGGATGAATCTGTTTGGTTTCCCTATGCAATCAACATGCAACCAGTTAGAAAATTGGAAAGGTTAAGTGGCAAAAAGGATGAATCTTAGTCATAGATTCATACCTAACCCTAAGCCACCAAAGTCTATATAAGGAAGATGAAGCCCCATAATTCAATGAGGACATGCAAGAAAAGACTAAAAGGAAGAAAAAATGGTGGATTGATCAGAAGGCATTCGAGGTGAGTTAGAAGAGAGAAAGAATTGCAAAATCAGTTTGTAGAATAGAGGATCAGTGATACATCATTGTTATATCAGATCAAGAGGATCAAGATGGACATAATTAAGATCTAAAATAAAGAATACCAGAATTGTAAGTTGTTAGATCAAATATTCTTCTATTACTTTCTAACAACTGTATCAGTAGAGTGAAATCCTTTGGACTAAGGTTGACTTAATAGTCATTGTGAAATCATTTAACAAGGTGACATTCCAAGTAAATTTTTTGAAAATCCTTCAAACATGTATACTTCTAGCAAGGTGTGAGATCCTTTAATAGGGTGGGACTTAATAGTCTCGTGTAGCCTTTAACAGGGTAGTCCTTTCATAGGGTAGATTATGTTTCATGGTTAAACTTTGTAACCTTGACAAGTTACACTTTATTGCTGTAGTACTGAAATTGTGGGTGTCATCCCCACCCTAGTTTTACCTTCTCATTTGGAGGGTTTCTAGGTAATTATATCTGGTGTCAAGTGTTTATGTGGATGCATTTACCTTACATGTCATTTCAATATGTTAATGCATGCATTTTTAAAATTTTAATTGGTTAAAGATTACTACTTTTGATTCAACACCCCCTCCAAAAGTATATGTTTTTCATTTTTAATTCCAACAATTGGTATCAAAGCCAAGTTCTCATCAAAAGAAGCCTTATAGCTTAGAGAAAATATCTTGAGATGGAGGTCTACAAACTAGGAAAGATTATAGAAAATGAAGGGATTTATATCCAACACATTTTACATTCACTAGAAGAAGCTAGGGAGGAATTAAGAAAATCCCTAAAGAGAAGGAAAGAGATTTCCATTGCAAAAAATGACACACAGTACAAAGAGATTAACACCACCAAGTTCTTTGCTAATGGAGACACAAATGAGTTTGATGTAGAAATTGCAGATCTAATGGAGAAAAATAGAACACAAGCAGAAGAGATCAGAAATCTGAAGATTTAGTAATAATCACAAGCCATTATGTTGTGTGAAGTGACTAAACAAAAGAAGAGAGTCATTGAAGAAAAGGTCATGATTGAAGAAGACAAGAAAAACCTAGACAACAGAATGGAAGAGAAGTCAACTGAGCTTGCTAGAATCTCCAACATGCAATTGGACACCCTAAGTTAGATGATGAGTGCTCATCATGAGTTAAATGTCAAAGGCATTGAGATCACCACACTGAAGTTGTAGAATGAAAAACTGCAAAATGATCTAAGAAGAGAAAGAGAGATTTCTGAAAGCTTCAAAAATTCCAATGAAGCCACGAAGTACTTTGAATAGCTACTAAAATCTCCAAGGTCTAGCAATGATTTATCAGGACTAGGCTACACAAGCACTCAAGAAGGAGAATCATACAAAACTACTGAATAAAAGAATGACAAAGGTAAGAACTCCAAACCCACTTGTCATTTTTGTGGTAAGAAGGGACATATTGCTAATGTGTGCAGGAGCAAGACTGTAAATCAGCATGACAAACCTAAAAACATGAGTCACTATCATGAGTGCAAAAAGCAAGGCCATCAGGCACATGAATGCATGACAAGAACCATGCATGTCCCAAGATTTGAAGGTTACTACTACAACTATCACAAGTATGGACATAGAGACTTTGTGTGCAAATCCAAATCCATGTGGTCACTAAACAAGTCAGCAAAGGCAAGAAGCCATAGACACTTCTATAATTGCGACTACCATACTAGGCAAAGTTGTCACTATTGTCAGGAGTATGGACACATCCCTAAGAACTGCATAAGAACACAATTAAGTGGTAACTACAGTAGATGGTTGAGTCAAACTACATGCTTTAGCTATTTAAAGACTAGAAATATCAACAAGTAATGCCCAACAAGGTCAAAGGCACCTAATTCTGAGTTCAACAAAGGAAAAGGCAAGTTAGATGTTGAACACACCAAAGGAGAGATAAACAAAACATGGAAGAAAATAGATGGAAGTAGCACATCAAATGAAGGGATCACTTCACCTAATAGGTCAAGTATTCATACCTCATCAAACTAAGCAAAAGAAGGTATGTGAGATTGATATTTAAATGCTTTATCATACATCATTTCCAAGATAAGTTAGTATTAAAAGGAAATATATTATCATGAAGAAAGATGAAAAGGAAGATTCAAAGTAAAAAATTCAAGTCTTCACATTATTTTTGACTGTGAAATGTCCTTTATAGATGTAGAGTAAAATGCTAGTAAGTACCAAGTTGTCAACCAAAGCCAGTTAGAACCAAGTCAACAATAGCTTCTGAGTAAGGAAAATGTCAATAGTTGCCAAGTAAAGGGAAATCTCTATGGATGCCGAGTAAAGGAGAAATCACATTGAAGCTAAGTTAATAGTTGTACATGCACTATGCAATAAATGCTATATTTGGAAAGGTATAAGGTTTATTTTTGCCCATTTTTTATCATTATGAATTCAAAGAAAGAGCGAGTAGAATAAAGAAGTGATTTATAAACTAGTCCAAAGCATTTACAAGGATCACAACAAAGATTAAGCATTAGTTCATCAATCTTAAAGGTATTCTTCACATGTCAAGATATGTAGTTTCAATTTGTTAAAACCCTAATTAGAAAAATGGCCTCTAGTACAAGGAATGTGAAGGATAAAGAGACTTTTAAAGTCCAATTAGTTATCAATGAGGTTAAACAACCTAATTTCAAAGCCATACCAAAGATTTCTTATAAATAGGGTCCTTTAGGCATGTTATCAATGATTCTGCCTAAGGTTGTAATGGTCCAAGATGTGACGAAGTGCTATAATTGCAAAGTAGGAGGCACTGGAGACATTGAAAGCAGACAAGCATACAAAAAAGTATGTGAAAATGGGGTATTAAAGGAAGAATTCAAAATTGTGGAGAGAAAAGGCTTAACCCATGCCCTAGAATTCCCCACTGTATTTAAAATAGAGTAGATCAAAATAGTTCTAAGCAGAATCCATGATGGATGCCTATGGTTAGAGGGTAGACCCATTAAAATCACAAAAAAAATTGTACATAGGGTTACTAGATATGCAACCCTAGATTAGCCCAAGACCCTAAGGAGTGACTCCAAATAGGTAACTGAGAAAAACGCAGGGACTAAGTGGAACAAGCATGGAATGGCCATTGACACTATCACAGATCCACTTCTTAACTTTGCCATTAGGGTCATATCACATTAGTTCCATTAGTCAAGAAGATTGAACAATGTTCCATGCATAGCAATAGATGTTGGCTATAAGATTGTTAAGAAAGATCATACCTATGATCTTGCAGAACTTCAAATGCAATAGATAATGGAAAATCTAGGAGCAATAAGGAAGTCAAAAAGTGCTCAATGTAAGTTTGGTTCAAGATTGGTATGTATATTTTTCTATGTGCAAAACGAGTTCCCATCTTTTGGAAAATTAGGATAGAAGACCAATAGGTCATTTGCCATGCAAGTCAATGAGTATATTGAACAAATGTCCAAAATATTTTGAGTCATTCATGACTAGCTCTTTTGAAGACTTCAAGAAGTACATGAAATAGAGGTTAAGAATTCTTGTTTCCCTAGTAGAGCAACATTACAATGATATTTTTTTCCTTGTAGAAATTGAACATACTTACATTTAGGCTGTAGTACCTAGAGTTAGATGGTTAAGGCCTCTACAATATGAAATTAATATTGATGAAGCCTCTGTTATTATCACTACACTACTTGCTGAAGAAATTGATAAGACTACCAAAATTTTTGGTAATTATGATTTTGTAAAGTCAAAGGTTGAGATGAAACTAAAGATAGCCTCAACTTTAAAAAAGAAAGACAAAATGGTGAGGAAACTTAAGTCTTGGTTCGGAGAAGGTGCAGGAAATGATGATGAAGAAGATGAAGAGGAAGAGGAGGTATAAGGTCAAGAACCTCTTTCTTTAACCCAAGGCATGGGTGAGGATTAGGAAGAAGAAGGTACAAAGGAAGAACAAGTCACTAGTACATTTGAGGCTATTTTCGACCAAATTTTTGACCCAATTTTTGACCAAATTTGACCAACCCATTGGTCAGAATTTTTCCTAATGTGACCAACCCAATTTTTCAACCAAAATTTTGACCCAATTTTTGACCAAATTTGACCAACCCATTAGTTAGAATTTTTGTAGTCAAAATTTTGACCAATACATAGGTCAAAAACCTTCTAGAGCCATGGTGCAAGTTCTGCCAGGAATTGGTTGAAATTTCGACCAATAAAGGTAGAATATTTCAACCAATAAAGGTAGAAATTTTGACCAATGAAGGTAAAAAAATTTGATCAACAAAGGTAGAAATTTTGACCAATAAAGGTAGAAATTTTGACCAACAAAGGTGGAAATTTCAATGAACAAAGGTAGAAATTTTGACCAACAAAGGTAGAAAACACCCAGGTGTTGGTAGAAATTTCTACCAATGCTTGGGTGTAAATTTTTTTTAGGCATTATATAAAATAGTTCACATGCCTTGTGTATGATATGACATTTTGCATGCATCTTGCACTCTCTCATCCGGCTGATGATGGATAGTGGTCTGAAACAATGATGCTAAAAAACACACACAATCAAATCCAAAATCAAATTGCGTTACAAATGGATTGTGGAAATCTGATATTGTTAGTTTTTCATGCATGTCTACTAGGACAATCACAACTTAAACATATAAATATATATGTTTAAGTTGTGATTGTCCTGGTAGACATGCATGCAAAATTAACAATATCAAATTTCCACAATCCATTTGTAATGCAATTTCATTTTGGATTTGATTGTGTGTGTTTTTTAGCATCATCATTTCAAACCACTCTCTGTAATCCATCATTAGCTAGATGAGATAGTGCAGGATGCATGCAAAATGTTAAATCATATGCAAGGCATGTGAACTATTTTATAGAATGCCTAAAAAACATCAACAATAACTAATCAAACTATCGTAAACACCAACAATAACTAACATGCTTCTTCATTAATATGCCTGATACAATAAGAAAACTTGGCAATTATGCATAGCATGTTATATGCTAAAAGGAAATCATTTAGGAGATATAGAATTTGAACAACCATATGTTAAGATTCTACAATTTGTATCACTTGCTTGAGTCTGACAGTTGAGAATAAGTTCTCATCCTCCCTATAGTATGTTATGATGGCTTGCACATCCACAAAAGTTCTAGCATCTCAAATTTGTAGAATATGAATTGTTTGGTAGTGAATGGACATGATTAATAATGAATCATCATATAAAAAGACTCCCATGTGAAGCATGAATAGCAAAGGAAATGAATATGGGTGATAGGGAAAAGAATTCAATAATAGAGGCTCTTAACTTTAGTTACAGTAATGATATGGGTGATGCTTAATTGCCTCCTGGATTCACATTCCATCCCACTGATGAAGAGCTCATAACACATTATCTCATTAGAAAGGTTTTAGATAGCAATTTCATTGGAAGGGCCATTGCTGAAGTGGACCTCAACAAGTGTGAGCCTCAGGGAGGGTTCAATTCTCTCCTTTATTATTCACTATGTGTATAATCCCACACACCCATTTGATCTCAAATGATGATATGTACTAAATACTGAGTGTCTATGTTGAGTGCTCAAAAACCATCCATTTCATGCTTTCATCTGTACATAATGTCTTTCTAGTTTCTTTCTACTCGCACGCCCATTTCATTTCATATGATCATCTAAAAATTGTGTCACTCTAAGCTCTCAAATGTTTCCTCTTGATTGATCATCTTATAACTATTGAATGAGAGCTTTGGGATAAGCTATAGGCATCCATCAAAGCATAAAGGATTTTTTTAGACGGTATAGATGAAGTAGTAGCATTTTCCTTGGGAGACATGCTTGCAAAATGGAAGCATAGATAAGTCATGTGAACTGTTTGATAGGATGCTTGAATGTAATGTGGTCATCAAAAGACATGGTTGCTAGATATGCACAAAATAGATATATTAAGAGAATATATTTGTTTAAGTTGCAACTGCCCTAGTAGATATGCATGCAAAATGTGGAGTCCTAGATGAATAGTTCAATTGTCATGTTGTTGTTTCACTGAGATCACTCCTATCTTGTTTAATCCTGCATGTGTCTGGATAGTAACTTGTAATACATGTCAATTCTAGTCATTCCATGAATATCGAGCCCCCATCCTCATGGAATGATTTCCATTATTCTTAAATTCTATTGCAGCAAGTAAATAATTAAAAGAAGTCACTGGTTCTGCAATTGGTGCAGTAGCAAGTTTAACACAATGTGGAAAACATCAATTAGAAATGTGGATGGTTAATAACTCCTATCAATGCATTAATAAAGAAAACCAAATTGATTTGAGACTCCAAAGGATCAAGGAAATCTTGCATAAATTGAAGTTTTATTGCTTGTGGTATTACCCCAGTCCATACACCTAACTCCCTCTTCTATATCTTTAACAACAACTCCCTCTTACATATACAAGACTTCACAATATAACCAATTCAACCAACTATCATTGGGTTGAAAGGTTCAAGTCTAAAAATAATACTTCCCTCCAAAATCTAAATGACCATTAAGAACCAAGATTGATGTACAACAATTAAAAAATACAGATAAAGTGTGCTTTTCCTATTGAGGTATAAGGGGCATCTACTATTGTTGTTTCTGTTGTTGAATGGGTGCAGGTCCAGACCACCTAACATTAGATCGCTGTCCTTGTTGTGGCTAAACTAGAGGAAGATAGAAATTTGGAATAGGTGCATTTCCTAGCCTAATACTAGGGACAAGCTGCTACTAATAACCAAATCCACCAGCCTGTGAAAAAGATGGCATCAGATCATAAACTACCAACAAAAACAATGCTAAATGAAGAACTTGCAAAAATTTGGAATGGTTTTCGAAGCATGACATGCTAAAAAGGCCAATTTGTTCTTATATAAGAACATAACAAGTAAAAGCTGATGAACATGGAGCTTTTCATTTTAGATCGGTCACAAAAAAAAAAGTTGACACATCCTTTTCTTCAAGACGAGCATAGAGCCACTTGCAAGGTAAAAAAATTAACTTTGAATTGATTAGCACAGATTAACAACATCAACAACAAATATATCAAAATATATGAATATATATCATATTTACTTGAGGTGGGATGAGTGTGGGTGGCCCTTTTCCATAGAACATTGGTTGGCTTAGACTTGGACCTCCAGGAGGGTATATAAGAAGACAAGTTGGCATAGGTTGTGCCACACCAACCGGATTTTGAATTTGTGAGAATTGCACTTGCATAAAACAATCAAGAGATGCCAAATTAGTATGGCATTTCCACTGATAGAATACTAATAATTTCAACAAATCAAATAGACATTGTGAATCAATAATTCTCAAAGTCATACTAGTTACAACAATATATTAAGTAAACAAATACATTCCAGTAATAAACACACATTTAGGAACCCAACAATTCCTAAATTTCTACCCAGACTTAACCATCTAACCTACTAACTATATTATTAATACCCTTCCACCCCCTATAACCTCATGACCATTCTTTCCTACTCTTATCAGAAATAGTTCCATCAAGATTGCTCAAGTCCATGCTAAATGTCTTAATGATTGAGTTTCTATATATAGTTATCTTATTTTAGGGCACCAGAATGGGTTTTATCTCCTCACACAAGTAAACAGTCTATCAAAATATCCTAGATTTGTAATTATAAATCTTTGCTTTGAACAAAATTCCAAAATCAAATTGTGAACTAGAGAATAGTGCAAGGCCACATAGGAAATTACTTCTCACAAATACTATGATAAGAAAAGATAATGCTCACACACTACTTGAGATCTGAAACAGAACAAGCTTCAACAATACATTGCAATATATATATATATATATATGGATCTTTTAGCACTGTTACTAAAATCATTTACCTTCTAAGTAAGAACATAAGTTTATTTCAATATACAAATCTTCAAAAGGAATTTCATATCAAAAAATAAAAGTAACAAAAAATAAATTAAATTGTAGTGCACTAGGAATAATATAGCACATAATGAATACTAAACCTCAATTGAACAAAAGACTATACAATGGCTTCAATAAAAATGATGCTACACCTAAACCATCACTTGTAGCAAGCTACTTGAAGATATGTAGTACAAACCATCCTAGAGAAAAACCTCTAATTTTTAAAAACTTCTGCTTTTATTGGGTGAAGCTTTACTTTTTGCCTTGGCAAAGTCAACCAGGTCTTCAAATAGCTTATCTTTAGGTTTAACTTGTTTGCTAGAAGTTAAAGATTGTTGTGGATATGCATCATTGTAAGTTCCATCATGAATGGAGATATTTTGTGTCCTTGATATCAACTCATTATGTGTTGATTCACTGTAACCATGTGTAGACTGGCCAAAACCCAAAGCTTGTTGCTGCTGAAAAAACCGATGTCTCTGCTTGTGCTTTGTTGGAGGAGGGGGAATAACTATTATAACATTGCTATCATATATGGGAGGTCCTTGCTGATTATCAACACCTTGTGATGTATTTTGTGATTGCTTTAGTTCCCAAGTAGTGAGAGGAAGGCTTTTAGAAGTCTTTTGTGTTGATGCCTTTGAATTTTGTGATTGTGGCCCATAGAAGAGAATTGATTGTTGTGGAATAAGAGACTACCCTACTAGATTTAACCATTGCAAACCTTGGTAAGATTTGTCAAAATATGACTCTGGGCCATGGTGTGGAAACTTCTAGTATTCATTCTATTGTGTTGATGACATCCCTAAAGAGTAACCTCCATTTCAATATGGAGAAATTGATTGTGAATTCAAAGGATATGGAAAAGTTTTTTGAGAAAGAGATACTGGTGGTGAATGCATGTATTTCTCATTGATTGTGCTAGCTGTTGGTGGAGTTGCAGTAGTTGGTGACTCATAAGCATCACCACTGAGGAAATCCATTGTCTGCTTAGTTTGTTGGCCATGAGTATCAATATTTTAAAGTCCTTGTGGTGTAGGCATCAATGGGAGTCAACCTATTCACTAATTCTTTTCAGTGTTATCAACTCTCTAATGAGCTTGTGCACTGGAACTTGACCTATAATGCATAAAATACTGTTATTTCTCTATAGAAGCCTGTCAAATCATAGTACATGGATTTAATAGATGAAAGGAACTAGTTGAAATAATTTGATGAGTAACTATATTTAAAAATTACAGAAACCCATGGCATGTGTAAGAAACATCTTGGTAAAGCTTCTGCAGACACTTTCAAAAATACTAAATTACCAACTATTTAAATCAACAATCACATTTCTATAAGAACTAGCCATCCACAGATAAGCTACATGCGAGCTAGTTGTGTTAAATTATCCTCAATCTAATCTTTCTCATGGTTGACACTGACAAGAGGAGCCACATGAGTTGATGTTCTTTTTCAATTAATAGAAGACCCTATTATAGTGGAGTCATGTTTCTCTAGCACATGATCCAATTCATCATTCAATGCAAGACCCTAACCAAGAAGCTCCTCATCCCTACATTAAATTTGAAATAAAGGTGAACTAGCTAGATAATGGGCTAATAAAACATGCTTTATTGCTAGTGAGAAGCATTAAAAACTATATTAATGGTATGTTAGCCTACACACCCAGATTCTAGGTTATTTCAACTATGGAGATTCCTAGGGTCCTATCAAATGGGTCATACTAGACGACCCCTCTATTCTACAAGCCTCACTGGGTGGTCCACATTGATTGTCCAAGCAACTGCCTCCTCCAAAAATTGGCATAGTAAATGCCTATGTACCAATTTTTAGTGCATTCTACATTAAAGAAACCTATTTTGAAGATATTGGTTAAAACTTTGGTTTAGTTGCCTTCCAGGATTTCTTCCACGTCTATGACATCTTCTGCCACTTTGGTGGTGTTGGTTTAAGTAGCCCCCTACAAAAGCTGTGTAAAACTTACAACACACACATTCGACACTACCCCAATTTTTGAGGTTGTTACACCGAAGCAACCAACCTGTGTCTTGTATTTCCATCAGGCATAACTATGAAAATTAGTTAGTCTATGGAATTTGAAATGCTTTTACCTTGTCAGATTACATGACCTTTTCGAAGATTGATTACCTTGACAATAAATTAGTTTTTTCAATGTTAATTATGTAAAAGCTCTTGTGCCAAATTTTAATTTGACATCTTATTTATTTATTTATTTATTCTAGCTTGACAGTTTAGACACCAAAAGGTGAAATATATAAGGAAACAATAAAAAATTATAACAAACACCCCTCTACACAACAATGCAAATATAGTAGAGCAATGAACTTTATAAGTTAGATGATAGATCAAACATAAGAATAAGAGTAGAGTGTGCCACATACACTCAATCAAATACAATAAAGTTTATACTAAAACCAAAATATTTTAAACACTAAGGAAAATATCATTTTACCCATGATAATCTTCTAAAGACCCGTATGATGTTGATTACTAATTTTATTGTTTAAACATTGTACGATAAATATCTATTATTACAATAAATTTGGCATTCACATTGAGGTAGCATTTTTTTCACAGCAATTTAATTTGTCATATGAAATTATGCAGAATCCAAAATAAATTGAATCCCAATTTTTTAGCAAATCTATCTACCAAACCCTATTACCCAAACTAGAATTGATGTCTCTGATGAAAGTTAGCACTTAAAATTATTACAATGTTTCAACATAATAACTTACAAATGACATCCCATTATTTTAGAGTTTTCACTCATTTCAAAAAGAATTTTACCAAACTCATCTTAGACTAAAACAATGGATTGCAAATGAAAATCATTAATAGAAAATGTAACTTACAAAGCTGTATTGACAAGATGCATCACGCACTGCTTGTAAGTATGCCATTGTCCAACAAGATCTATAATCACTTCTAGCTTTAGACCTTTCATATTGTAGCTATTCTAGTAGATTTGAAGCATTGATTGGAAGCATGGTGGTTGTTTCATGTCCTTGGTTGGGAGCCTCAATTAATAGATGTAACAGGATTCAATAATCAATAAAAGACAACCTACTTCCAGCCCTCAATTCAACCTTAAGATATTTGATGATCATCAATGTAGTTCTACTTTCACAATATCAACAATCCTGAGGATTAAGTCCTGGAGATCATAAACATCCTCTTCCTTGACTAAGAATCTAGATTATAATTAGCTTATCATTTCAATACAAGAAAGTCTTAGTACTACTTGGTACCAATATTAATGCAATATCCAGTTAACATAAGGTTGCTTCAACTATTAAAACATATTGATATCAACATTAAGTTATGTGTGGTTATCTCAAACTATGAGCTACAATGGTTACTTATATCTATTTGACAAAATAATTTCTTCAATAATGACCAAAGCATAATCTACAAGGCTATTACACCCATGCTTTGCATCTTTATTAACGTCAGAAGTCTACAAAGCACAATGCATGTTATTAATCATTGTGAGAAAAGAGAGCTTGAGGCCATTACCAGTAGGGAACAATATAGTAACTTACACTAAAACGTGTTATCTTAAGAAATTGTGACAGAAATCCTCTGTTTTATTAAAAGTCCTCAAAACTTGGACAGAAAATAACCATGAAAGACAAGAAAAGAAAATGATAAAAGAAATATAATAAAAGAATTAAAAATGCATTTTAAAAAAATAGTAAAATAATGCCAAACAACAATCTAGCAATCTGATCCATATTTATTTATCAGTGATTTCATATGACTATAATTTAGAGAAACAATTCATATTATCTAAGTAAGCAATAGTGTTGAGTAAACCATAGTATAGCATCAAACTTTATTAAAAGGAATAAAATCCACAAGTTGTGCTTCATGCATAGACCCCTAAAACTTCTAATTCTAGATAGGGAAACTTATAGGCCAACTTAGATCCTCTAAGTCCCCTAGAATTCTAAGATGTAATAGATTTGGAGCCATTGGCACAAGAAGACTCGTGTATAGGGAGAAGGACTCTACCACTATACCCACTTTCTTGTGGTAACAATATTTACACATAATATCTCTATACCAGACCATATACCCTAGATCTCTTTGATTATATAACCTTCTCCATATCTAATTTTCTAAAAACTATATTAAATATTGTGTACTTAAAATCATATTCATGTATTTATGTACCTTGAATCTATGTGATATCACCGTCCTTGCACCCTTCTGTCTATGTATCTTTTTCTAGGCATCCATTGCCATAAAAGAACAAATTTTCCACTCATCTATTGTAGACCTTAATTCCACACTAGTCAGTGAAAGAGGGAATTAGTTTTAACGCACGTAATTAAAAGGTGAAGAGATGAAATTGAGAGCATGTTCATGCATTTCTACTTCCATCCATGCGTGGTCAACCGTTCAAAATGACTATTTTATGAACTAAATATATTTTAAAGCCCCAATCATGCCCTAAATCTTCTATGAACCCACCATCATTCCCTAACTATTATTTTCCCTACAATTTTGCAGGTCAGCTATCCAAAGTACAAGAGTGTGCAACAGACTATAGTTAGTATACCATCCTTTTAAAAACTTTAGATTCTTAGAGTATACCCTAGGTATTATTGAGTTTTTGTTCTTAAAATTTTAAGGTTTTAGAATCTTTGCATAAATTTTTACTGTCATACTCAAAAATAGAAATCACAATGATGTCCATAATGTGAAGATTTAGATATAATGATGCCTACCTATTATTCTTTGATGAATTCAAACCCTAAAGGTAATTCTTTGACAAATTTAGCCCCTGAAGGTAATTGTGGAAATGATCCTTAAAATCTTTATGAAATTTTGTGTCTCAAGGAATGATATTTCACTACATACTTCACTATCATGTGTTATGCATCTCAAGAAAAGATCAACAAAAGGACAAAGTCCAATAAGCTAGCCGAATGTAGTGTATAAACTGTAAGAGTCGTTGATACACTATCCAAAGAAATAAATTAAATTTTTTTTGCAATGTTAAGGATATCCATAGTAAAAAAAAATCAAAACCAGAATCAATATATAAAGGAACGTACCTGCAAAAATTGGTTGCAATCAACGGGTTTCTTTCCAAAAAAAACAGAACAACCTTTTGCTGCAATTCTCTCTATATAGTGATTTTGGATAGTTAGGTTAAATATGCCTGCTACATCTCCAATTCAAAGGTAATAAAACAACCTATAAAATCATCTATAATAGACACTACAACTAAAGAAATACGAGATAAAAATAAGGTAAAAATAGTTAAAGGGAGATTGACATAAAAATTGTTCAGAAAATAAATAATGGAAAAGGCTAACTATTTTATAGGAGCTTTTCTCCCACACAAAGCCTATCAGCTAAAATAAATATCATATGCCTTGCTTCCAAAATTCTTTGAGTTAATTGATGAAATTAGTGATTTATAAACTATTAGCCAATGATCTTGCAAATTGTTCATAGAAAACATAATAGAATATCATCTTCTAGCAGGTCATAGGTCAATGTGAAATGCACATCTCACTATATCAAATAGACATGGCATGTAATAATAACAAAGTTAAAACAAATAGCATCCAAAGATGAACTTGCTAACTAGAAGCATCCACACCAACACATCACATCAAGGCACTTTGAAAAATTAAACAAATGAATCAGAATAGTCAAGGAGAGTTTACTAGTTAGTAAATGAGAAAATAGTTAATTATTTGAAATTACTTATTCATACAATCTGAACATCAAGTTTTAGTATTTTTAGATTCAACATTCACATAAGTTATTTCAAGTATAATTAAAACTCAAAATGGTTGGTTTTTTATGACTACATGAAGGAAACTTAACATGAACTTTAGTCTCCAAAGTTTACAGCAATTCTTTTGCAACCTATGATTTTTAGAATTCTTAAATCAACCATCTAGAGCTTTAAGATAAGTGTAATGATTCCAACTTGCCATCTCATTTGTTGTCACCTTCCACGCAATCTGCAACCACTGAGTGGACCCAAGGCAGAGAATAGATAAGATACACCAGTGCATTAGGAGAAATTTTAAAAGCCAAGTGTATTAAAATGAAGTCTATCTTAGAAGAAGCATAATAGGTAAAAGAGAAACAAGATAAGATGCAAAATCATAGAAGACAAATCTAAGAACTGGTATATGTACACAATGGTAGTAAATCTTATTAAGTTAATAGGTAGATGATAATTTTAAAGAACATTCATGTATTAAGCTAGGATCAAAATCATTTTTTGAGTATTTTCCTTTTTCATATAGTAGACATTGAATCTTCTATCCTACTACTATTAAGGGTAGAGGAGAGCAAGAGAAAAGGGCTAGGGGCTTTGGTTGAATTGGGCTTAGATAGTTGTGAAACTCTCTACAATAGTAGTTCTAGTTCAAAAATGAAACCTTTTAATAAAATTTGTAGGTAAAACACTGAAGTTTTGACAATTTGTGGTCATTTTGTCTCTAAAATCATTATATGTTTCCCATTATAAATCTGTGTAAGTAAATAGGGACAACAAGTATACTACTTAACTTGGAAGAAATGAATTAAGACTTTCCATATCTTAATATTTACCTCTTTTATAATCAAAGACCTCTCCGGGGGCCTAAAAAACCCCATTTCATAGACATGAATTGGGAAAATACTTAGCATGAGTTGGAATTTTATATAGGATCAAAACTAGAGATATTGCAAATGGTAAAAACATTTATTTTAATAGATATTCCATTTTCAAATAATGTTCTCGAAATAAGTCCTAATTTTGAGTCTGTGCCAACTACCCCATATTCAGGAGCTGCCCCTAAATCAAGATTAATAACCAACATTGGCCTGACTCCTGACATTTGATTTTTTACTTTAGAGTATAGAGATGGAGTCTCATGAACAACATTTGAAGTAGCCTTTGACCTGTTATTCGCTCTTGGATATGGTGTCTCATCAATAAAATCAATAGTAGCTTCCATTGCCTTCCTTTCAAACCCCACTCATCTCCCATCTTTGCATTTTCTCAACTCTAAAGATCTCATTGGAGTCTCATACATCACATCATCTTTATGAAATTTTATATGTTTCTTCTTCAGTTGATTTACTTGGCTATTAGATTGCTTCCTGATCATATGGCTAGCATGTTTTGATGCCCACACAAATTGCAAATCTCGAGCTCTACTTGTGAAATGTTCAAATCTACATGCACGCTCCCTATTTTCTTCAGCTTTCTTAAGTCTACATTCATAATCATTTCCCTTATGCTTTCTTGAATCCCTTTCAGCTTGTGGTAGTTTTAGAGAATGTTGATCATCATACAAGGAAAACATTTGATGATATAACTATCCTATCTAGCCTACATTTCTCCCTTTCCTACCATTAGTAGCCATGAAATCATTTTGAGAAGAAGCCCCTGCATTAGACTCAATTTTCTTTATATCAACATCTTTATCCTCATTTGACATAGAATTGAAGATATCTTATGAACAATCATATACATAAAATTCCATATCCCTATATATTTTTCTAATCACCATGTCTAGTCGGTTAATATACCTACAAAGAAGGGCATGGCTTATGTGAACATATGATAAATTTAAGTGTTATCCGATATTAAATTTATTAGACATAGTCTATTAATAAGTTAGACAGTTACCTGGATACAATAACTCTATTTGCAAACTAATTTAGGTTTTCCCCACCAAATATTTCTCCTAGCAAATTAAATTGGATGTTTTCCAGGAGTTTATAGATTTCTTTTATTAATTTATTCTTTGTTTTCTCTTCAATGTTCCCAGCAATCTTTGAGGCAAGTATTTCCATGCGAAATAATACTTGTAATTCATGTCTATTCTTGAGTGAAGAATTTCAATAATTTTTTTAATGAGCTTTCAAAGAAATGTCTATGTAAAAGTCTAAATAACAAAGACAAAAAACAAGGATACTCTCTAACCTTGTCCTCAGAAGTGTATAGAGAAGAAAAATTAGAATTGCCAAGGTGGGTAAATAATGGAAGGGGGCAATCTTTGTACTTGACTGCCAATTCCTTACGGTTTTTCAAAATCAACTTCATCACTTCATGGCAAGTGGATCTCTTAGTTGAATTGCTTGCTTTTGCAATGTTTGTAGATGAGCAATGCTCAGCTTCCAACTGGACCGCTACATGTTGGAATGACAACATTTGTCAGGCATTGCACTAGACCTCTCAAATCAAAGTCTTTGCTAGAAATGCCATGCTGCATTTTTTCATCCAGTGATTCAATGAATGCTTTTTCATTATCTAACTTAACAGTTTCTAAATCACAATCTCGAACCTTAGTAGATGAAGAAGCATTTGAAATAGATGGTAAAATAGTAGATATAGGGAAAAATTGTTCACAATTTTCCAGAGGTTGTCGTGCTTTCTTGAAAACTAGATCTATAGTTGTGGTATTTTTCTCCACAGGAAAGGAATTCAAAGCCATGTTATTGAATAAATTTTCAAAGGCCTGGCCTGTATCTAACTTCTTTGATATTTTCTTCATCCAACAACTCAAAAATCTTTAATTTTTTGATTGTCCACAACTATCCTTAAAATACATATCCTCCAATTTTTTGGCAAGAATTACATCAGAGGTTGTTTTATTTGAACCCCTAGCAATTTTTGAATACAAGGATTCCCAAGTATTACATTGAAGGTCAAGACCCATCTTTGAGGAGTTATGTTCCCTATTGTTTTTGTTATTAACTGGCTCTAGGGGAACATACACTTTTGGCATATCAAAACACAAACTAGCTGATGCTTGTTCCCACTCACAGGGAAAGGATTTATTAGAAACCAAATTAACTTCCATCTCACTTCTTTCACAAGCATTAGATGAGTTATTATTAAGTTTTCCTTTGAGGTTAGGTTTCACTGGTTCAGTTTCAAGGGTTGTAACACAAACTAGTTTACAATTATCTACTCCAAAGCTAGTGTCCTTCGATGGTATGTTAGATGTAAATGAAAATTTACTTCCCAAAACATGAAGAAGAGTCATGTGCATAGTCAAAGGCTCAAGAACAACATCAAAAGAATGCTTATTTTAGTTAGAAATTTTAACCAATGCCACGAAGTTCTTGCATGCAAGAAACACCAAAGCAACTGCCAATCAGGCTTTCCACACCTAAATTCCCCACTTTTTTGTTGTAATATCATAAGCACTTCATCACCAAGTAAGTCACTGTCCATTTTTTCCTTGACAACATTTCCTATAAGTTCATTTTGTTCATGATTATGATCTATTTTATATTTCTTCTTAATAGAAATCCCAGAAAGCAAAACACAACTAGAAATGATATTTCTCAAATTTAGGAATTTCTCCTTCAGAAAAGGAAAAACAACATGAATTTTCATGTGACCACCACTACAATTTTTTCCTAAATGCTTCTAAATCGGGAGAGAAAAATCAATTCCTCCCATGTAAAATTTTTCATCTTTAGGTAAATTCAAATTTTTGACCTGAGTGAGATCAATCCATTGCACTTCACAAGTTCTACACCCCAAAGCTTTTCCATCAACATCTTCCAACTCTAGATCTGCTTCTACCAGAGCACTGCATTGTGGTGAAGAAATGATAGGATATGCAAGTGTAGGCTAGATTAGGGAAAAGGCCACAAATCTTGAAGCCAAAATAACAACATCAACAGCTATAAACCTCCATCCTTTTTTTCTGAATACTTCAATGATTTTTCCCTGACTTATTTCATTTGGACAGTCTCTCATTTGAGAAACAATTGGAGGAATGTTAATCCAACAAAAATGAATATCACAAGATCCGAAGGTTTCAATTATAGACCTAAACTTCAAGCTGAAAAGCTCCATTAATTGTTCATCTGACAATGAAAAAAAATCCATGCAGAACTTTTCATCCTTAATAAACTTTGCAAAACTAGTTCTGCTCCATAGTACTGAAGAAAACAATACTACCAAATTTGAGTTCATGTGTTTGTTGAAGATATCTTGTTTACCTATCCATTAGAATGAATTCAAGCACTAAACCAGTTTTCTTGATTTTTATTTTGTATTGATTTATTGTTTATCAAGCTTAATTCAATACTTATTCAATTTGAAATCTTGATACAAATATGATTAACACTAAATTTGTGTCATTGTTCATAAAAAAGTTTATCATTTGCAATATGTCAATGTTATATGATTTATAATCTTCTTGTTCATGTTTAAAATCTGCCTTCTCTATTGAGTATCTAAATATTTATCATTTATTTTTATTACAAACATCTTGTAAATCTGAAACTAAAAACAATATATTATATTTGCAAACATTATATAAAATAAAGTTTAATGTAATCAAGTACTCATGTCCCCTATTTTGAAAAATAGTTGTACCCCTACCCTAAATACCTAAATTCCTCATCCGTGTGCAACCTTAATAAGAATCTATCATAGAGAAAATGAATATGTTTCCCTGTAATGTAGTCCACCTAATTTGTCTAGAAAAAAGTTCTAATCAATGATAGAGGTGATGTTGAAAAAATGAACATACACATTAGCGTCATGTCTAATCTTTACCAGGAATTAGAGGTTCTCACTGATTTTGAGCATGGTAATTTAAGGGCGGGTAATGGAAATTTGAGCAAGAGTATACACAACTAAAGCTTTTATGACAACAATAGAAAAATATGCAAAAGAAGCAAGGCATAAAGCATCTGTGGGATGTTTCATTGTGGAAGCAGAGTTATGATAAAATAGTTGAGCTTCCTGGGAGAATGGAATGTAAAATTAATGATAGAGCTTGCACTTTTTTTGACTTTCCACAATTCTAGTGTTCATCTAGCTAAGTTGGAGGATCTTTTCTCAGCTCAATTATATAGCAATGAGGATATTATGATGAAAAACATTGGTTTCCTGTGGTCTCAAGGCCTATTGAGCCCTATGACCAGAATAGAACTCTCGAATGGTTACACAAAAGGGAAATTTAGTTTTGCTCTGGGCCTCTAGAGTAGCAATGGGTTGAGATCATCATTTTGGCTATAAAAAAAAGGACATTTCAGAGCAATCTCTAGTATGCAATATCCACAAAATTAGAGTTCTGGTGCTTTTAGGTTTTCTAGAAAATGCATTTCAAGAATTGTAACACCATTTAAGAGCATAAAACTACAACCTTTGGTTTCATAGAGGTCACAAAACCCATGAAATGTAGGTTTCCCAAACAAAGCATCTCAAGAACTCTACTACAACCTTTCAGTTTATACAAGGTCCCCAGTGTTAAAAAGGTCTAGGTTCAAATATTTGAAAGAATTTGTATCTTAATCTAGAGGCTTTGTATTTCAAGCCCTAAAAAAATTGTTGCACCCAATCTTTATGTAATTTTCAGTGAATTCTCACATCAAACTAAAGGGTATTAATGAGTTAATTACAAAAATTGGAGAACACTTTAAATGATTTTGAATAGAGGTGATAATTTAAATGATTTTGGAAATTTATATGAGAAACAATTCTTTAATTTTTAAATGCCTACCTAGAGTGTTCCTGTCAATAATGATAGGGTCCCACACATAATCATGTATAAGCTCCTGCATTGACTGAGCCACAAATTCAGCCTGCGAATGAGCATAGGGTTGCAGAGAGCCTACAGTGAGAGCAAGGAATTTGAGAGCTGAAACAAACATTTGGATCTTCTGAACAGAGTTGAAGTAGATATGAGTAGCCCATTTTCTAACCCTCTTCTTGATAAGCAATCTGGAACAATACGATGAGAGTGAAGAATCAAAAAGCTTGAATGCCGACAAGCTTGTTGGATCGAAGATCTTAATAATTTGACAACAAATTGTTGAATGGCATTCAGGTATGACTTTCATTTTTTCTGCCTCTTAAGATCGCGTATATTGAGCATTACTAGAATTCTTCGCACCCATTTTCCTTCTTGTTTTGTAGCCATTTTCGATGAGTGACCAAATTCACCAAATGTATCAGCAAGCTAGCAAGCTAGGGAAGAACCACGAGCAAGCTATGATAGAACCATGGCATCGAGTTTTTTTGTCTGGTGAGCACATCAAGTTTCCACCTCCAAAAAAATGCAAATAATCTCGCGTGCGAGAAAAACAATAAACACAAAATGCTTTTTTTAAACATCTCCCCATGTTGGTTGAAATTTTGACCAACCCATTTTGACCTACATGTGTTGGTCAAAATTTTGACCAACACGAGGCTTAGATGTAAAGAAATGAAAATTTTTCCTTCTACATTCTAACCAATCTAAAAATTTTTAGTTGATGGTCAAAAATTTTGGTAGAAAAATGAGGTCAAATGTAGTAGTGAGTCAAGGAAGCACCAACAAAGCCACAACCAAAGAAAAGAAAAGCCAAGACACAACTTGTTGCAGAACTAAAGGCAAAGAAGATTGTAAAACTAAGCACAACAAAGCCTATAGCTCTAGCAAAAAGAGCCAACACAAAGGCAACTATTCAAAAGCCACTTGGAGCTAGTAAAAGAGAAAACCAAGGCTACTGAATAGAAAGGTCTAGTGTAGAAGAAACCAAGAAGAAAATACATAGCATAACTAGAGACAGATGATGAGAAGATAGAGTCTTAAGACACAAGTTAGTTTAGAGTAGTAAGTCATGCTCCTAAATCTTATCTTGAAAAAACTTGTGATAATGTTAGGGAAAATGCAGATCTGATAGGATTGAAAAATATTGAGTTTGAAAAACTTGGTAGAGAAGACCAAAACATGTTAGAAGATTCAATGTATGCCATGATGGAAAATTCAAGAACACTCCTCTTGAATTGGATAACACAATGCCAAAAGAATTATATACAATTTTCGAGAACAACTGATATCATTGCTTAAATGTTGAAAAATAAATAAGAGAAAAAAAATTAACCCAAGTGATGCCAAAGTTAACAAGAGGGGAAATTACTAAGGAAAATAAGAAACATGGCAGCAAATTTGCACCCAAATATAGAGTTTTTAGCATTTTCTAGAACAATATTGAGGATGTTGTTAAAAAATCCACCCAAATGTAGAAGTTAATATATGGATTGACAACTATTAAAGAAGAAGAAGAAGATCCCTTTGAGGGAAGAAATAATGAAGAAGAGGATGAGGAAAAGGAAGAACATAAAAAGATAAGGAAGATATCATTGTGGAGAAGACACAATAGAAGAAAGATGAGTTGGCAATAGTTGATGAGCAACAAACAGAACAAAGTATGAAAGACACACAAATGTTGGCAATGAGCCCTCCACATGACACAAACACACCTGCATAAACCATAATAGTGAAAGACGTTCCTGATAGCTCACCTTAAAATATCAATACATTAACTATAGAAGATCTTAAGAAGATCCTTTACCAATACAAACTACAAGCTAGACTATGTGAAAACCCTCTGTTGGTCAGTGTGGATGAACTTCAAAAAGTAGTAGCTAATATAACAAGGGAAAAGGTGAACACACAAGAACCACCTTCTGCCATCCCTATGTGCTACTAATGCTCAACCATTAATACAATCAAATGATAAATCTACAAAAGTTGACACTATTGTAAAATTTGATATAGTTGATACAACTGAGACTGCAGAGATAAAGGAGCCTACAACAGAACAAGCAGGATTGATAAATGTTTTTATACCTGATGCACAAACATAATGTGCACCACAATTAATTATAATTGTTCAAGATAGATATGATGAAGATAAGGATATACCAAAGAAAAAGGAGCAAGAAGGCATATAGACATTGGTAAACTTACCAACATCTAGCACTCCTACTAAAGTCTTTTAGAGGCCAAGCACTGATGCAATGCCATTGTAGATTTTAGCACTAGGCTCCAGCTCAACAAAGGTTGCTAAGGTACTTCACTATGGAGAACCCAACTCTAGATGAATATATACTGATAACCAAATATGACTATGCAACGGTGACATTAGAATAGATCAATATAATGCAAGAAGCATTGGAGAGAAAGAAGAATCAAGAAATACTCAAGAAGGAGTACAAATAGAGGCAAGGACTATAGGAGATCAAAGATGTTGTTTTAGATGCTTCTAGCTTGTAAGCACCTAATGAATCTAAACCTATATTAGAACAACTATCAAAAATTGTTGAATAGGTGAATAATGAATACCAAGAAACAAATGCTAAACTTATGGTTCCATGGACTGAAAATAAATTTCAAGGGAAAGTCAATGAGAAAATATCAAGTGATATAGCACTAGGACAAGTGGAATCGGCTACCAAAATTGAGAAAGTGAAGAAGGTACTTGAGAACATATTCTCATTGTACACAAAATTGTGTGATCCCACACTCTTCACACTAGAAATGAGACATAGAATTCAAAGTCTAGAAAGAAACTTGAAGATATCAAGTATGCAACTACCCCAAAATCTAGCTCAGAGTGAGAAGCATTTCAATTCAGTGTTTCATACACAAAATCAACTAGTTGTGCTAATAGAAAAAGAGACTAACATAAGAGCCAAGTTGATTAATATACAAGCCTCCCTTACCCCTCATATGGAAATACTCCAAAAGGAACTAGCCTATGCAGAAAAAATGTTAAAGAAAGATCCTAAGCTTTCAAGTTTGGATGGACTAGTTTAGCTTGCAGAAGAGATAGCCATCCAGATAAAGTCCTTAGATGTTGCATTAGACAACTGGGATGCTACTCTAAAGATTATAATGGAAGTCCATGAGAACATTTTGGAGAAATACACAATCAGTGCATAGACCCTTTAAAATAAGTGTCAAAAAGGGGGAGACAAATATGCAAGCAGAAGATGTTCAAGAATAAAGAGGAAGAAAAATATGTAAGAGGGAGATAACCCAAAAAGGGGAGAGCAAACAAAGGGGGAGTGAACAACAAAAGAGGAAAATAGAGCACATCAAATAGATAAAGAGTATTAGCAAAAGGAAAATCTACTCAGAGAAGAGAAGATATTATGGATATAAAAAAGGCACATTAACTCAGGGGGGAGTTACAAAAATTTTGAGGTATATAGTAAAATTTTAATTTTTTTTGAAGTTTTGTATATATGCTGAAATGTGAATGTATTATACTTGAGGAAGATTAGATTTTTTATGTACAGTTAAGTGTTTTTGAAACTCATTTCAAAGGGGGAGATTTTTTATCTTATAATGGTTTTGATAATTGAGTGTCAACACACATTAAATATTTACTAACTTCATGCTGAGCTAGTAATACATGCCGAGTATAATATGTATAGATGATGAGCTGTAATGAGTGTTGAGTCACTCATGTGCTAAGTCACTCAAGTGCTAAGCAAATAGACCATGCCAATTTATTTGAGTGCCGAGTGAATAGTTGACACCAACCAAGTTCAGGTGTCGAGCCAGATAGAATTACAGTAAGCACTCAGCATCAGTATTATCAAGTGTCGAGTAACACAGAATGGACATAGATGTTTGTGATGGCACAAACAACTATGTAAACCATTTTTATGCCAACTTATGGATAGATCTCGAAGACTTGATGATAAGGATGAATCTATTTGGTTTCCCTATGCAATCAACATGCAACCAATCAAAAAATTGTAAAGGTTAAGCGACAAAAAGGTTAGCTAACCAAGATAGTAGAAACCCTTATGGATAGATCTTGAAGCTTTTCTAATAAGGATGAATCTATTTGGTTTCACTATGTAATCAACATGCAACCAATCAAAAAATTGTAAAGGTTAAGTGGAAAAAAGGTTAGCTAACCAAAATAGCAAAAATCGTTAAATTAATCCTACAATAAGGAAACCAAAAAAGAATACAATCTGACAAATACATCTCAATTTCGTCTTAGTAGCTTAACCACATTATCTGCAGCACAATTAAATTGAAAACTAAGATAATACACTGAGCTCCATCAAATACTACCAACCTATAAAACAATACCATGATAATTAGTAAACCATGTTCTAAATTTGAAATTTTCTGATAGATTTTAGGTGTAATCATTTAACCTCTTAACAACTCTATAAATGGTAGGTTAAATCCATCCAAACCCAAGCCAGAGCTCGCAGCCCAGAGGCCAAACTAATGAATCCAAAATACACAGAGCACTAGAGGGAGAGAAATAAATTTATAACAAACCAAAACTTTAATAATACTAACCTATTTATATTAATCTTTAATAATGTTTAAACTGATATATAGAGTATGTAAAATTCCTATCTTGAATACTAAAAGGAACCACTGTAGCCATCCAAGTCTAACTATACATTAGATGCATAATCAAATATGACCAAAATACATAGTTGATGATACATATCCTATACAATAGACACCAGACCAATACTAGTTTAATGAAAAACTAAAACCTAAAAAGCAGGGGCCACAATTGAGATGAGAAAAAACAAAATACTTCTCGCCCCATAAAACCATCTAAAACACTGTAGAGACCAACACTTAAAATGACAAAAAACCAATCTCACTGAAATAGCCTTTACTTTTTCCAATAGATCATAATCACTTCAGCAACATCACTTGGAGTATCTACCTTGAAGAAAGGAGGGAACTCATAAGTGGATTGCTCCCTGCTTATCTTCTCAATATTAGGTGTGTAGAAATCCAAAATGTCGAGTTTATCAAATGTTACTCTAGGGTGAATGTATCCCTTATGAATTTTGAGATAATTAACTACCCACCCATGCCTTATCTTTGATGATTAGGGTTAGGCACCTAGGGATATTAACCATGTCCACACTCCCCAGAGGATGTTGCATGTACATTTCAGGGAATGAAAGACATAAGTCCTCATCGAGACCCATAATGGCCTCCTCACTACCTTTGCACTAGGTTGATTGGAAGATATTCAGGCACAAATAGATCATAGCCCACTTTTTGAAACCAATTCTTGCCATGCAACCTATAAAAGTTCCAATTACATCACTATTAGTTAGTCCTCCACAAGTGGTCATACTTGAATACTCCTTCTCTAATCACTCAACTGATAACAATTCTTGTCATGCCATCTACTCCTTTGAGAATATTGTTCCACCTTTATGGCTTTACATTCCTAATAAAAGCCATCATTCACACTTTAGACATATGAAATACATAGATGTTTGTATCCATCTTCCAATGCTACAGACCCTACCCAATAATGATAGCAAAAGGAGAAATATATAATGATCCAATAGAAAAATATCTTGAAAGAACTAGAAGCCAAGATTTATAGATAAAACTTCCCATTACCACCTCATAATGAGGTGATATTCTATCATCTACTTAAGTATTAATAGGTACTAATACTAATGAATACTCTATCTTAGGTTCATGGGTCCATGTCCACCTTATGTAGTTCATGATGGTACTTGAAAACCCCTAATGTCAGAACATTATCTTGCAACATAAGAAACCTTAGGTGCCCATAATTTCATACCAGTAAAATGCACAAGCTCTAATAACAAGAGTAGAACACCTAAGAATACACGAATTCATAGGTAGATTATAAAAGTTACTTGGTACCCTCCTTTAAACATTTAATAATATGACTTTAAATTAGGAAATTCTAATAAAAAAAGGAACATAAGATCTTAAATTGGAGAAATTAATACCATTAGCCCCTGCATTAGCTAATGAATCAGTCTTTGAGTTACCTTCTCTATAGATATGACAAATCCTTGTATCTTCAAATTTTTCAAGCAAAAGGATAATTTCTTGTAATTTGAAATTGATGATCCAATTAGGAGTTGATTGTTTCCTAATTGCATTTAAAAAAATCTATGAGTCACCCTCAATAATAAGTTTTGATACACCTAGCTAAAGATAAATATTCAAACCTTCTTCCAAGGTTGCAAACTCAGCTAGATTATTAGTGGTAGGGTTAATGGACATATCCTTTTTGGTTAGCCATTTACATAAGTCATTTTTTATGATACATCTAATACCAACTACCCCTAGGGTGCCTATTGCAGCTCTGTCAAAATTAAGCTTTGTCCATCCCTTTGAAGGGGGAGAAAATTTGTAATTTCTCTTAGCCTCCTTATTCTCCTTAGGGTAGACCAGCAGAGGATTGATCAATTTGGGCTAGAGCTTCTTGATTGAACCATCCCAAAAGGAAAAGGAACCTTCTACCATTCTAGATTTCTTGAGATAGGAATTGATGTTTCCTATTAAGCTCGCTTCTATATTTAGAATCAACTCTTCTGCATTCATCTCTTTATTGTAGAAAATCCTCCTATTTCTTTCTTTCCAAATTTCCCACATGAGAATAGATGGACTAATATTCTAGTGTTCACTATAGGCACCCTTGCATATGTGAGTTGGCCATCCAATAAGAAAATCCTTGAGATTTCTAGAGAACGAAGAGTACCAATCGAGTTTATGTGTGAGCCATACCTAGCACTTATGAGAGTAAGGAAAATTATATAGGAGGTGGTCAACATCTTCACAATATTTTTTACAAAGAAAACATCTCAACGGGCCTTCCAAACCAATTCTCTTGAGTCCATTTCCATTAGAATCCTATTTTGAAAAGCTAACCATAAGAAAAAACCTACTTTTGGTAAGTAGGCAGCATCCTAACATAGATGAAGATGAATCTCCACTTCCTCCCATCTTTTGGAATTAATGAGGGCTTTATATCCATTTTTAACACTATATTTGGCATCATTAGATAGCTCAAATTAGTTTATCCTTCCTCTCTAACTATTTGATCACCCTAATAGAGATGATCTTTTTATATGCCATACCTCCTCGGGATCCAAATCTACTCCATCCAAAGATTTCTAGATCCAAGTATCTTTATTATCCAAATTGGACTTTGTTTTATAATCTCTAACTTTCCTTCCCCAACAATTAATAAGTTTTTCTTTGAGATTGATTGGGATAGTACCACTAGCTATAGGTGGAAGTCCATCCCAAGAATCTTCCCAAAAAAGAGCTTCTTCACCTTTGCCAACATCCCAAGTAAAAAATTTGTTGACTAAATATTGACTCTTAATCATGAAATTCCAACTTTTTGAACCCTTTAGGGGTGACTTCATTCTGAAGATTGAACTTGGGTCATCTGCATTAAGATACTTATTGAACAAGATTTTAGCCCATTTTTGCTCTCTTTCTGAATATAAATGCCAAACCAATTTAGCCCCTAATGCCTCATTTTTCCATAAAAGGTTCTTAATGCCTAAACCACTGAGCTCATTTGGTTTACAAACTTTATCCCATTTAATTAACGCCAATTTTTTGGATTCCACACAATCTTTCCATAAAAAGTCTCTAATTTTGGGTTCGAACTTGTGGAAAAGATGTTTAGGAAGGGGAAGACAGGAAAGAGGATAGGTCAGAATTGCAAATAAGATGGCTCTTATCTTGATGCTCTTACCTGCTTTCGTGAACTATTTGTCTTTTCAGTTATCGATCCTCGCTTCTATTTTTTCCAAAGCATTATGCCATACCTTCCCAAATTTCATGCTCTTTTCTAAATCTATACCAAGATACTTACATGGAAAGAGACTCTTTCTATACCCCATTATTTGAAAATTTTTATTTTCCATCTTTTCATCTGTATTGATAAAAAATATTTTCGATTTAGCTTCATTTACTTTTTTCCTAGAGGCTTTCATATATCCATCAATGATTAATTTGAAATTAATTGCCTCCTACTGTGAGCTTTCTCTTGGCAAGATCGTATCATCTACATATTGTTGGTGAGTAATGTTAGGCATATTCCTAGTAACAATTACCCCCTTTTATGTCTTTATTCTTATAAGCTTTTGAAATAGCTCTTTCAAAATCTTCAGCCATAATAATGAAAAGAAATGAGGATAATGGGTCCCCTTGTCTTATTCCCCTTGATATTTTGAAAAAACCTTCAGGTGACCCATTGACAAGGACATAAATCTTGGTGGTGGAGATACACTTAAAAATAAGATTGATCCACTGACGAGAGAATCCAAACACTTCTAAACTTTTGTAGAGGAAATGCTAATCCACCATATCATATTCTTTCTGAATATCTAATTTCATAAACATACATGCTTCATTATTCTTAATAGTAGAATGTATGGCCTCATGAATAATGATGATGCCACCTAAAATGGATTTGCCTGGCACAAAGCCTATTTTCTCTCCTAAGATAATCTTGGGCAAAATTAATTTCACTCTATTAGCTAAAATCTTAGAGTAAATTTTATAAATGGTATTGCATAATGCTATAGGCCTAAAATCACTTGGACTTTGTTAGGAACCTGTGTGTTCCTTCTGTTTATTTTGTTAGAGTAGTGTTGTTGGACGCATATGCTTTGTAAGTCGTCCCGTGAGTATATTTTATTATCCCACATGCATAGGTAGTATTACTTTTCTAGATCGTACCCAGTATATAAGAATAGGTTGAGGCCCTTGATGGGCACGGACGAATTTATTGTATTGAGCTTGCTCAAAGGAGGTTACCCCCTCGAAGTGGCCTGCGATCAGTAGATTCATTCTGAGTTCTGCTATCACTTTGTATTCTGTTATTTCGAGCATTCTCACGATATTGCTATAAGGAGGTTCTTCACATCTGGTATCAGAGCACTCTCTTGGGCTCGCTGGGTGGAAATTACATCAAATTTTTTTCTGTCGTGGCCTCCAGGTTCCTCTCACTTCTAATATCTCTTGTTATTGCAATAACTCTTTTCAGTTGTTCTGTTTGTGAGTGAATTTTTCTAAGTCGACTGTTCAAAAAAAAAAAAAAAAAAAAAAAAAAAAGAGTAAAAATTTTTCTGTTTTTTAGTTGTAGCTTCCTTGTTTGCTTTCTGTTTCTGCTCATACTTCCGCAGAACTTCTGCAATATCATTTCGCATACTTCCTTCCTTGGCGACCCAACCCCAAATTTTACATATCAAAGCCCTAAATCCCTCATTTATCTAATTTTAGGGTTTGCCCTATCTTTTTCACCTCTCATCCAATCGCCACCAAACTGAGCCACAAGATTCAATTCCTCATTTTGCTCCCTTGTTTTATGGTTGTTACGCGTACAGGAGCAAAAATCATGGAAGAGGAAATTGTATCCCTCAAAACCAAACTTCAAGATCTGGATGACAAAATTCTGGGTCTTAACTTTCAGCAGTCAGCCATGAGCCGAAACCATTCAGACGATACTGGGTCCTCTTCTGGCAATTTTCGTGGACCAAAGCTTGAATTTCCACGCTTCGATGGTTCTGATCCGACTGGATGGATCTATAGGGCAGAGCAGTATTTCAGCTTGCATAATACTTTGGATAACCACAAAGTCCCCCTTGCATCTTTTCATTTGGAACATGAAGCTCTTCAATGGTTCCGTTGGTACATCAAGGCTAATGTAGGCCCAACGTGGAGAGAATTGTGCACCCTCATTTTGGAGCGCTTTGGCCCTAGTTCCTTTGATGATTTCACAGGAGCACTCACTAAACTGCGTCAAACAGGCACTGTAAGAGAATACCAGACAGAGTTTGAAAAATTAGCTAATCACACAGAGGGCTTGTCTGATGAATTCTTCCGTAGTTGTTTTTTCAGTGGTCTGAAGGATGCACTTCGCTCAGAAGTCAAAATGTTTCGACCTACTACGATGATGGAAGCCCTTGGGTTGGCTAAGTTAGCGAAAGACAAGATTAGTGCTCTACAACGCTCCAGATCTAATTTTGTTCCATTCAGAAATACAGGTTCTCACAACCCTCCAGTCATACCAGCTCCCAGAACTACTCTGATCAAGCACTTGTCTGAAACAGAGATGCGAGTCAGGCGAGACAAAGGGCTTTGTTATAATTGTGATGAGAAATGGTCTCGGGGCCATAGATGTGTTCAGCAAAAGCTCTATCTCTTGGATGTGGATTCTCCACCGGAACTGGAAGAATATGTAGATGCTCAGGAAACAGTGGATGATGAGGTTGAGCCTCACCAGCCTGAACCTCCTTCACCAGAAGCTCCACCAGAGATATCTGTCCATGCTTTGGCAGGAGTCACTACTCCACAAACCATGCGGGTTCAGGGTTTCTTCAAGAAGATCCCTCTTACTATACTCATTGATTCTGGTAGCACTCATAACTTCATTGATCCACGAATAGCCAAATAGGCTGATTGCTTTATCCATCCCTGCTCTAGCTTTGAAGTCATGATTGCCAATGGGGGCACTTTACCTTGTAAAGGGAAATGTCGCAATGTGCGTCTCTCTATTGGAGATTATAACATGCGCTCTGACATGTTTGCCTTACCCTTAGGTGGCTGTGATGTGGTTTTGGGTGCCCAATGGTTACGCACTCTTGGCCCCATTCTCTGGGATTTTGCTGAACTTTGGATGCAATTTTCAGCCGAGGGGCACCAACACACTTTGAAAGGCTTACAACCAGGGTCTCTCAGCATCATCAGTTCACACCGTATGGAAAAACTTCTTAAGAAGAATTCACATGGTGTCATGGCTCAGCTCCATTCCATTCAGATGCAGCCATCAGCAGTCTCTAGCACTCCTGCCGATCTCCAACACATTTTGGACAAGTATTCTGGTATATTTGCTGAACCTGTGGGATTACCTCCTTCTCGTCCAGAGGACCACCGTATTCAGCTCCTTCCTGGCAGTGTTCCGCCCAACATCAGGCCCTACCGCTACCCATTTCATCAGAAGACCGAAATCGAGATACTTGTCCGTGACTTACTGAAGCAAGGTATTATTCGCCCTAGTACCAGTTCCTTTTCTTCTCCAGTTCTGCTTGTTCGCAAAAAAGATGGGTCATGGCGACTCTGCATTGATTTTCGAGCACTTAATCATCTCACTATAAAGGACAAGTTTCCCATTCCAGTTGTTGATGAACTTCTTGATGAACTTCATGGGGCTCATTTTTTCTCCAAGTTAGATCTTCGTTCTGGGTATCATCAAATTCGGGTTAATGAGGAGGATATACCTAAAACTGCCTTCCGCACACATGATGGTCACTATGAATTTTTAGTCATGCCCTTTGGCCTCACGAATGCTCCTTCAACATTTCAGGCAGTGATGAATAACATATTTCGACCATACCTCCGAAAATTCATTCTAGTCTTCTTTGATGATATCCTCATATATAGCAAAACTTGGGCTGAGCATCTCCATCATCTGGAGCTTGTCTTGCAACTTCTCTCTGATCATCAACTCTGTGCAAAACTATCTAAATGTGTGTTTGGCCAGGAGGAAGTGGAGTATCTCGGGCATATTGTTGCACACCATGGAGTGCGGGTGGATCCTACAAAAATAGATGCCATGAAAACTTGGCCGCATCCTAAAACTCTCAAGAGCCTTCGAGGTTTTTTGGGGTTGACTGGCTACTACCGCAAGTTTGTCAAAGATTACGGGAAAATTGCAGCACCATTGACAACTCTGTTAAAAAAGGATGCCTTCTCCTGGACCCCTGTTGCTGAGACTGCATTTGAACAACTGAAACAGGCTATGTGCAGTACACCTGTTCTCGCGATGCCAAATTTTTCCAAACCCTTCACTATTGAGAGTGATGCTTGCGGCAATGGATTGGGTGCTGTTCTCCTGCAAGATGACCATCCTATTGCGTTCACTAGCAAAGCCCTCTCTGGTAAGAATCTAGCCCTCTCTACTTATGAAAAAGAAATGATGGCTATTTTGCATGCTGTACAGAAGTGGCGGCCATACCTCTTAGGGAGTCATTTTTGCATCAGAACCGATCACCAAAGTCTAAAATACTTCCTGGAACAACGGGTATCCTCTCCTACACAACAGAAATGGGTCAGCAAACTCATGGGGTATGATTATGAGATCACCTACAAGAAGGGTAAGGAGAATATTGTGGCAGATGCTCTTTCTCGCACATTTGATAATCAAGCTTCCCTTTCCGCTATTTCTATGCCCATTCCCAATTGGTTAGCGTCTGTTCAGCAGGGCTATGACAGTGACTCTTCTTTATCTCAAATCATTCACCAGCTAGCCAATAATCCTTCTGCTATACCACATTACTCTTGGGATGGTGCTTCTCTTCGATACAAGGGTCGGCTAGTGCTTCCTCAGAACACAGCTCTACATCAGGCTATTTTTTATGAACTCCATGCTTCTCCTTCAGCAGGGCACTCAGGCTTCCTCAAAACTTATGAGCGAGCAAGGAGAAACTTCTTTTGGAAAGGGATGAAACAGACGATTCAACAGATGGTGGCTGAATGTGATACTTGCCATCTGCTCCTAGGGTTTTCTCTAGATTCATATTAAATACTACACTTCTTAATTCTTCTAGCATGATTGGTTGATTCAAAGCTTTATTATCTTCTGGAGAAATGAATTTGGGAATTACTCCAAGCATTTTGTCTTTCTCTACTCTATTTGACCCTTCCATGTTGTTTAACAGTTGATGAAAATGATTGGCAAAAGTTTTAGCAATTTTAGAAGGTCTATCAGTTACTATTCCTTCCTGATTTCTAATTCTAGTTATAGTGCTCTTCGTTCTATTATAGAGAGTTGAGTAATATTTTGTGTTTTGGTATCCTCTTCAAGCCACATTTCTCTGCACTTTTGTATCCAGAAAATTTCTTCCTTAGTCAAGATATCTTCTTGTTTAGCCAGTAATTCTTTTTCTAACTCATAACTGTCATTATTCATGCCATGTTTGATAATTTATAAATTTAATTATTTTAATCTATCTTCAATTTCTAATTTTTATTTGAAAATTTTTGTGAAATGATCTTTGTTCCATCTAAGAATATTTTCTTTTAGCATCTTCATTTCAGAAACAAAAACAAACATTTTTGATCCTACAAACTCACCTTGAGAATACCACACTTGATATTATCTAAGAAACTAGAATCCAAAAACCACATTTTTTCACATTTAAATGAACGTCTAATGGGTTTATGGGGTTTGATCAACTCCAATCAAATAGGGAAATGATCAGAGCTAGCAATTGGCAGTATCGATGTCTGGATGCTAAGATTATTTATTTCTAGATCTCCTTTGATGAAAAACCTATCTAGTTTCTCCGCAATATATGTGAAATCATTTCGCTTGCTATTCCAAGTATATATCCCATTGTTACAAGGAATATCAACCAAATTATGATCTATGTACCATTCGTTAAAATCCTTCATGGGTTGGGAGATTCATCAAATTCCCTCCATTTTTTCATTCAGATTAAGAATTGTGTTAAAATCTCCTCCTAGAATTAAACATTAAGGTAATAACTTATCCATAAACATTAAATAGAATAAACTTGATATTAGAGTTGGCAATGTTAACTAAACCACTAATCTAGTTATTTTTAGATGTTAATAGATCTAAAGAAATTTTCTTATGGTTTCATATAAACCCTAAACCCCTAGATGCACCTACAAATTCATGCATGCTACAACTCCAATTACCTAACTTTATTCCTTCTAATTTATTCAACTTAGTTTCTTGTAATAATATAATATCTTATTCAAACTTATTTAAATTTTGTTTTAAAATTCCTTTTTTGTTAGGGACATTTAAGCCCCTAACATTCCATGTGGTGATCTTCATGACTCCATGGGAAGTCTCTTCTCCTTCCCTTTATTGAAAAGATGACTGATTTTTTGCTATTACTGAGCTTTACCATCTGCTTCTCTAAGCTCCTTCAGTGATTTTATGCCTTTTTTTGCTGATATCTTCCTAGAATTAGGAAATTTTCCTTCCAAGTTCTTTGTAATGCTTAAATGTTCCAAATTTTCCTGAGCACACTTAACAATTTCATTTTTAGTACTTTCTTCCTTTTCTTTTACAATTTCCTTATCCTCTAATTCAAGTTCTTGTAGTAACTACTCTAATAAATCTTTTTTTAATTCAGTATCTATATCTTCATATTCTTCAAATGTGTTTTCAATCTCTGAGTATTTGATAGTTTTATCCTCCTATTCAAATGATAGCAAGTCCTTTTAAAGATATGTAAATGTATAATTATCTCCTCCCAAGTGTAGAACTTTCTTCAAGAGCTCTTCTTTTTGTGTCATGTTATCCTTATCCTCATTATCAAAATCAAAAACCTTACTTAGCTCTTCTGATAGTTTTCCTATATAATCTATCTACTCCTTTTTTAGTCATTCTATTTCTATTTATTCTTTCCTGTTCACTTTCTAATTCAAAAAATTCTGAAAATCTTGAATAGTAATATATTTAGAGTTAAGTTCTTCTGAAACATGTGATCTATTAGTGTTCTCTGAATAATCTTTCTTTGGATATGGGGTTTGCCAAAATTTGGTTAACCTTTTGATAAGGTTCTTTTCATTGATAATATTTGTCAAAGATGGTTATGTCCTTTGGAGTTTTGAGATATTATCTTCTACTCCTCTTTTGTAATTTTCTAAAACTTCAAATAGTAATGTATATTCCCTGTCCTCTAAACATCTTGGTGAAACTGTTGGTTCCTTATAACCCTTAGGATTAGATTCTAATTAAGCTTTTGTCACTATCTACTTTCCTGGTTGCTTTCTTTTTCTTAGATTTCCACTCTCTTTTCCTATGCTTCCTATCATCCACAATTATACTCTGTAGTCTCTGTCTATTATATTATTTAGGAGACTTTTTCATGGGACTTAAGTTATCCTTCTATGCTAGTTGATCCAAGGGGAGTCCCTTAGCCTTAGTCATACCTGACAAGTTATTCATGTCATTCTGAAGATTCTCATATTTATATACTTCCAATATATAATTTCTATCTTGTTGATCTTCCTTATCTTGATGTCCCACCTTGTTATCATTCCTTACCTTCTTTTCCTTTAATTTGTTTGCCCTTGAATTTATAATTTCATCTTTTATGTTTGTAGACCACTTTTTTCATGATGCCTGCTTTCCCTCTTTCAAGCTTTGTTACCTTTTGCTTACCTTAGACAGATAGTAGTCAAGGTTGGATGTTCTGAGAATAAATATAAAGGAAGAGCTTCTTTCATCATTAAGCCTTATAATTTTTGAGATCTTACCATCATACTTCTAAAATTTTAAATTGTAAGTAGATCTGTTTGTAATTAGTTTCAATTGTTTAGGGTTTGAATTATTCACATTTTGTTTAATAAGAAGTTTTAAGTTATTACAAATTTCAAAAGTAGCATCAAGACCAATTAGTTCACTAACCAATCTACCAATTCTTCTAATAATACCTATTAGATTTAGCTCTAGTGACAAATAATTAAGAACAAACCATGTAGGCATAATTAGATCTAAATTGTCCTCTCTATAGTTATGAATCTAATAAAAAAACCTGATCAGGTGACCCTTAAATAAATAGTCAAAAACCCTCAAAAATTCTCTTTTGACTTCACCATCATAGTAAAGCATAAAAATTAATCTATCAAAACAATGTGAGATACTTACCTGACAAACATAGAGATCCTCCAACCATTCAATCAAATGGTGTAGCTCTGCTTTAGGGCCATTCCAAAACGCGAAAAGACCAAAATCTTGACAATCTTGCCAACATTCCTCACTTTCTTGATTATTAATGATGAGTACATTGTCTTCATGTTATTCTAAGAGGGGCTAAGAAATCTTAGAATGTACTAGGTCTACTTGGAGCAAGGAAGGCTCCCTACAATGCAGAGGGATATAAATGATCAAAAAATGCAAAGAGATAGACTCCATTTGATGTGTTGGAGATACTTCAAGTGGATGAAAATCAAAACCATTTTGCCTTAGGTAAGAGGAATTTAGATTTTAGTTTGCATATTTAGTGGCATTGAAAACATAAATTTTCTTATCTAAGCTTGCTATGGTGTGGATTCCAAATTTTTCCTTGCTTTAACTTTCCACTGGTTGGCATAATGGATGCCACTTAGGGCAATGGATAGTAGGATTTTGGAAATTCTCAACATATAGGCCTGCCAATAGGGCAAAAATGTTTGAAGTGTTGACCCTAGACTACCCTACATACTTTGAATCATCCATCTGCTTCTACATGAAAGGGCTCCTTGGATTATGCTAGAGTGGTTGATTTGCATAGGCAGACCCTTGTCTTTTTCCATTTGTGGTTTTGCTTGTGAATTGCCTGCCTATGTTTGAGAAATTCACATTTTTTGCTTGTTTCACTTTTTTAGCTCTGCTTGCCATTTTTTTTAAAAGTTGAGGAGGATTAACTTGCAGATATTACATATATCAGAATGCTAATTATCTCTTTTAATCAGAAGTCTATCAAGTAACAACATCCATTTAAAACATTGAATTATTATATTTTAATTTTCATGCACACACTTTATGCACTTTAATTAAAATAAACTCTATTAAATTAAAGCTTTCTCTCCCTTATTAATTTTTGAAGCAATTTTTAATGATATATTTATTAATATAATTAATATTTTTTTAATTTTTTGTGATCGATAAGAGGCTGAAGCCAGGGTTAATTATTACATGTATTATTATTAATTATTATTTTATTAAGCATGGGTAGATTCAAACCCAAGACCTCTTCGATAAAAGGCTCATAATATACCATTGTGTTGTAGGCTCTTGCCTATTTAATTAATAATACTATTTAGAGTATATTATCAAAATAAAATTCCTAAATAATTATCATTAAATTAAATAAATATAACTACACCACAATTAGAACCATAACTTTATCTTTAAATTTTCATTCTTTTATTTAAATAAATTCATGAGACTTTTTTTTTAACTAATATATTTATTAACTCAATTAATAATGTTATTTAGATTTTATTATTAAAATAAAATTCTTAAATAATTATCATTAAGTTAAATAAATATAAATATGTTTGAAAATAGAATTTTAATATAGTCTTTTAAATTTAATTCTTTGATGCACATTTAAAAACTTTTAAAATAATTTTTTTTATTTTTATATATTTTCTTTTCATCCACTTTATTAATTAGTGAAAGTACTATTTAAAGCATAGCTTATTATTTAAATTAATAAGAATAATTTAAGCTCATTATTTATATGCAACTCTAATTTAATAATTATTAATTAAATAATTACAATAAAATAATATTAAATATTTAATCTTTTAATCTTTTAATATTTTAATTACCTTTTATGTTTTCATGCACGCTTTTTGCAATATAAAATATCTTTATTAAAATTATTTGCTTTCTCTTTATTATATTTTAATTTCATGCATAAGCTTTATGCAAATTAATTAAAATAAAAATTATTAAATAATTACTTACTCTCTCTTATTAATTTATTATATTTAAATTTCTTGCATACACTTTATGCAGTTTAATAAAAATAAACTTTATAAATTTTAAGTTAATTACAAGACGTTTTAATATTATATTTATTAATTCAACTAATAATATTATTTAGAGTTTATTATTAAAATAAACCTCGTAAATAATAATTATTATATTAAATAAATATAAATATGTCAAAAATAGAACTGTAATATAATCTTTTAAATGTAATTGTTTTATTTAATTAATTCATGAGATGTTTTAATAATGTATTTATTAATTCAACTAATAATATCATTTAGAGTTTATTATGTGAAATAAAACTCTTAAATAATAATTATAAATTTAAATAAATATAATTAAGCCTAAATTAGAACTAAAGCTTTATCTTTAAGTTGAATTCTTTTATTTAATTAATTTTTTAATTAATTAAATATAATTAAATATCAAATATTTTTATAAAATTCTATTAAATTAAATCATTAAATTATCTTTTAATTTGATTTGACTATAACAAAAAATCACCACATACTCACAAAATCAAAAATGACAACTCAACTAAACGCAAACAACATAATCAAACTCTAGAGTCAAAATCACAAATTTACGTCACTTGACGAATTCAAATGGGTAAACTAACACAAATACTTGTCCTAATTTTCTGAGACAAATGGGTTTAAAGGTTAGGATTTGGAATTAAGAATTTATCTCCCCTCTCTTACCATTGAGATAATGTGATAGGGTACACTCATCTTGGCAATTCAGCAAAGTCAATACCCGGTACCTACAATTTGCATAAAATTCATGCATGTACAAATACATATATGCTAAACTAAATAGGCAATGACAAGAAGTAGTGCATCATATAGATCTCAACTAGCAAGTGACTACGAATCCCTTCTTTAACCACATCAAAAATGTCATATATAAAGAAAATATACATGCACACCATACACATGCAATATGGGATAAGTATCCATAAGAAAATACATATGATAATCCATCTAACTAATCAACAACAATAACTAAATTGACTTTAATAATCATCATAAAATCAACTGAATATGAAACAATATCTAATAATCTGAAAGATAGTGCTACTAATCAACAAGCATAAACTAGCTTAAAAGAGTTTAGCAATAATAATAAAATGCAAACTAGGGGCAGGCACTACAAGAGCTAGGAGTTCAAAGTTGTGCATGATCCAAAGGCCTTTGGCATGTCAGAGAATAAGAACTCTAATGATTTATTGTTGCAAATTGCAGCAGTAGAAGCAGAATGGAATGGATTAATTACAATCCTCTCTATTAAAGGTGGTGTGCAAGAAGGTAAAGGGCGAAAGATTTTTTGGAAGAAACAATTAGTATAAAAGGTAATGCCAATATTGTGGTTGTTGCAACTAAGAGAAGAGGCTTGTGTATTAGCCAAGAACAAGTTTTAAAAGGCCAAGTTATTTCTGAGTTTGCAGAAAAGAATTACTCTACACATGCCTCTGGAGTACATAACACTTGATCTCTACATATTGAGAGTCCCTAGTGTCATGGAAAACAAAATTGGGAGGACGCTGGTGAGATAGAACCTCCTCAATGTTGTGAAAGGAGGAGATTGGACGATGAGGGGGACAATATTGTTTCCCATCTTCATTATGCACAGACAATAAATAATACTAATTTGCACACACATCTCCCTGGTGATCATCTAATAAAAATACATTCAAACGTGCAAATAGAGCACTTTTTTGGGGAGGGTCACGATGGAAAATATGTGGGTATGAGATTATTTAATTCTCCAGTTCAAACTTTGGGATCAAAACATGGTATTCAGGATCATCGGTGTTTGTAAAATTTGAATGTTGTAAGTTCCCATGATTGAGATTTTCAAGGAGATCATGGAAATCCAATCTTTTCTCGGTGCTCTAATATTGATTGGAATTTTTATAGAACAAACCATGGTGATAAAGAAAAGTCATGAAGCGCTGCTAGTCATGGCAGACTTTTGCCACAGACCAGTGAGGATAACTATCGCCACTATGCAAGTCTGAAGGATAGTACAGTTTGTGATGTACAACAACACACAGACAATGTTAGCCCCTCAACAAAAAAACATCCGAAGTGAATTTCCCTTAGAATCCTCTCCATGCAATGCTAGAAGAGTAGACAATTTGGAAGACCATTTTAATGGTTCACAATATCCTACACAACCTACAGATAATTTTGCTTGGTCAAACAGTGTAGAAAGTGCAGTTGATTATGGCTTGGGAGGCCCTTTACTGGTCATCATGAAGAAACTATCATCAATATTTCACTAACTGCTCACCATTGGATAGAGGCTTAGGGCACGAGGGAATTGAAAAAAACTAAGGTAAAAGGTGTATTTATTGAGTATGTGAACGCAGTCATATTAGAATTTGTGCTACATCACATCAGTCTAGGCCGTATATAATAATCCCTAGCCCAGGCCTTATCATTCTCATGACTGCAGTTGAGTTTCTCAAATACTTGCCTGTCATCATAGCATAATCATTTTACTCTTCTATTTTTATCATGCTTTTCTAAAAGCAAGATTTAAGAATCCGTCGGCGACCAAATAGGTTAGTCTAGGCCGTATATAATAATCCCTAGCCCAGGCCTTATCATTCTCATGACTGCAGTTGAGTTTTTCATTTGTTATTATCCTGCAATGCTTCCCTGTATGGCTTACATAAGACTGCAATGACTTAATACTAAATTTTAACAGTTAAATTATATTAAAGATATAAGTTTTCACTGCCCTGTAATGTTTGGGGAATTTATTTTTAACAATGTCAATGTCTCATCATATTGTATGATTTATTATGAGAATGAGAGAGTTCAACTTGATCATAACTTGAATTTCTTTTATAATTATTACTATGAAATGTAGAAATCTAATAACTTCGATTGAAAATATAAATGAACAAGTGTGTAACATGCTATTATTTTATATTTAATCTTAGTCATTACAACTTGGTCTGCATAATTTTCGTCTATTACAACTTGGCCCGCATAATCTTCTCTCGCTTAGGCTTCCTTTTCGATAGCATTGACACGGTTCTGAAATAATGGCCAGTGGCATTTGTAAGGGTATCAAGCTTGATTCGAAATTCATTAGATTCTTCTGCATGCTTTTCGCTCTCAATAAAAACCTGCAACCCACTCTCAACACACTGATGAAGTTGTTCAGAAGCTTGTTTATACTCGAACAATTCTTTGTAGGCACTTTTATTTTAATTTTCAGCGAGATAATACCCTACATCCACTTCAGCACTCTTGTGCATTCAACGATCTGAATTCACGCATCTTTCACTAATTTAACATGTGACTCAGGTAAGAATTGTTTGTCAGCCAACTGTTTGATCTGAACGTTCTGAGCCCGCTTCACATTTGACACTGCTTTGGCCCTGGACTTTTCATGGGCTGCCCATCGCTCATAATAATGACTGTATCTGTCCAAGGATTGTTTTATGACTTCCCTCTCTTCCCTCTTTATTTTCTCTTCCATCAACATTAAATCTGTCGCACTCATAATAATTACGATGTCCTTGCCAATCCCCAAGGCATAACCAGCAAAAATGAAATTTGCGTGGTTCCACACATGTCATATGCACACAACCTGCATTCTTCTCTATTGCCCGCCTACATTGTGCGCAGGGCTTTGCGTTCACAATTTTCCAGTTCTCCGTTTCTGCATTGTCGCTGTTCTTCAATACCCATTTTCTAGCCGTGTCACAATCTGCGGGGTGATGCATCTCTTCAGAGCAACTGCAGCAAAAATGATGACAACATCTGCAGGTGACGTCGTAGCCTTCCGTGATTCCAATGCATACTCACATTCAGGAAAAGGGCACCATTTGATTCTTCCGTTTTGCGCAACATATGATTCAACAAGAAATTGCCCATATTTTGATCTGTCCTGTTCATCTGTAATGAAAGAGAGCACGGTGTCCTCACCAACGGCAGCCCCACAGTTTGGCTCTGGACATTTCAAAGTGAGACACCCCATTCCGTCTTCCCTAATTGAGGTCTGAATGAACTTTGTAATGGGCAAAACCATGAAGAGCTTTCATGTCAGTAATGGAGTGGGTTTCCATACAGATGGATTAGTATAACTGCTCCATCAACTCTTTAACTGAGTATATGGCCTTAAATCTAGCTTTTGTTCGTCCATGAACCATTCATCCAGCAAAATTGAGACATTCCAGTTGAAATGGTGGAGGAGGATTTTCGAGTAGGACGGGGATAAATTAGAGCAGAGGGAAGAAACAGAGTCGGTGGCCTTCTGTTGCCGCTGAATGATGTCTTGTGGGCTTATAACTGTACAACACTTACTCTTGCTCTCACTCTTCTCTGGCAGGGAGATCTGTACCTGTGCAGTTGCAGCAGAATCACAATGAGTAGAGCAAGAGTAAGTGTAATTCTTTGCTGCGTACTCCATCGTCATCTTCCCAACGTCTTCTTCGCAACTGGATTGCTTCTGATATGTGTTTATTAGGTCCTCTACAGAGTAAATCAATTATGATGCATACACAGATGATTACATGTCCTACTTGTTTTTTTAAAGCTGCGTCTCTTCAAATTCAATTAAATTATATCTTTTTATATTAAATTTTTATTACTAATTTATTAATTATCATTTTTAATTTACAATTTTGTTTTCAAATAGCCGTTATGAATATTATTTAATATAGGAGCAGAACAAATAAAATTATAAAAAACTTTAGTTGTTTCTACTTTTGACAATGCAAAGATTATGGTTAATTTCTGCAGAGAAAATGTATCAAAGAGAAGGAAAAAAATAGAGTTTTTTTTTTTTTTTTTAAATTGCCAAAACATGGTGATTTTAATCTATTTGGTTGTTTTTAAGTTTTTTTAAAATTTTATCATGGAAAATAGTTCACAAAATATGTAACATAATCACAACATTTATAAATTTCTTGATGTCCTGCTTTATATAGAAACCTAAGAATGACAAGGCCAAAGAATAGTCCATAGTACAAGAGACCTATGCCAATTTCTTGTTCTCCTTATATATCTAAGATGTATGATACTAATTCAAAATAAAATTTATTAAATTTAGAAGCTGATCTATTGTAAAATATCAGAATAGATCTTTGGTGAGAAAAAAATTATACTTAATATTTTTAGGAAAAAGAAATATCTATCTTTTATAAATTTTAAGTTGCAATTATATTTTTTCATTTAAAAAGTTCTATATTATTATACTTGTTATTGTAATACAACTTACAACTCTAATCAAACTTAAACTATTCTCTAAAATATACATATTCTTAAAAATAATTTTATTGTAAATTCTTAAATAACTATGTACCAGAATCATATTGCTTCTACTTATTGATCAACGCTTCCATTTTTCAACTAACAAAATGTGTAGGATTTAATCCCTAGATCCCCTTCCATTGATTTCTAGATAGAAATAACTTATGAAACCTTTCTTTTAATGTTAAGAGTGTCAGGAGTCAGTACTTGTTTTTGTTTTTGCATTTGTATATGGGAAGAAATACATAATTTTCACTATACTATGAAGCACACTTCTACCACGACAAGGCCGCCTTCAGATGAGGAAGTTTGTAGGGACAAAAAGTGTCCCGAAATAATAAAACATTTTATGAACTGTTTAATACTATCAGTAGTATAATGATGTCTGGCAATTGTTAAATGACTTTCTTTTCTTTGAGTTTTATCTATAAAAGGTGATGAATTGGTTGGGCTAACTCTTAAGTTCAATTTGGGTGCTACTTGAACTAGGGAAAAAATGATAAATATAGTAGGAGATCTAGTTTAAATGTATTGGTTGGACTTCTAAAAATGGTCTATAACTAGCTATATACATATTATATATTTATATAATATATATAGAGAAAGCCGAGAGATATCAATGCTTTAATTTTTTAATATGAATTTTTTTTTTGTGTAAATTAAAGCCTCTTTTCTTTATATATATAATATGTATATAGCTAGTAGCATCCCGAGGGTATGTTAAAAAAATACAATTCTAATATTTATTATATAATATTATATTACTACATAAGTTTTATAATAAGAACTTGTATAATTCTATTATGTATAGGACAAATTTTTTAATTTGACAAATAGGTCTAATTTAATGTAGGTTTGGGGTTGAAGTTTCTTAGTTTAATTCTAAAAAATGTCAAGGCTTCTAAGTAGGTTTAGAGTTTGAGTTTATTGAGGTTTATAGTTAGGGTTGAATTAGTTTAGTGTTAAGGATATAGTTTTTAGTTGATGTTGTATTATGTTTAGGATTCATTATAATTTATAGGTTTATTAAGTTTAAGGTTATGATTCAATTTGGGTCAACACTTAATCACTAATAGGGTTCAATTTTAGCTAGGGTTATTACATAATGAATTAATGAAAGGTTTAATATTAAATTATATTTAAGCTTATTTTGCGGTTAGAGTTTGGTTTGGTTTAGTTTTGGCTCTATCTTTCAATGTACTCTCTCTCTCTCTCTCTCTCTCTCTCTCTCTCTCTCTCTCTCCCTCCCTTCCTCCCTCCCTCCCTCCCTCTCGCTCTCTCTCTCTCTAATAATTTGTTTTCCCTACTTAACATATACCTCAAACATGCATCTCTCTCTCTCTCTCTCTCTCTCTCTCTCTCTCTCTCTCTCTCTCTCTCTCTCTCGTCCTCCATCTTACCTTTAATTACATACAAGTACCATTCATATCTACCATGTGTCTCTCCCCTATTGAACTCTCTCTTCCACCACCACCATCTCTATCTATATTGATCCCCAAATTTGCAAATTTTCAAGATCTATCTCATTTTTTCCCCTCTACCCTCTCTTGATTTCTCTTTCTCAATTTGCTCCTTTTTATTCCTTATAATATCTCTTCCTAATAATAGCAATATATCTTTAGCTCATGTTTATATCAATCAATGTGCTTATAACATCTCTCTCTCTCTCTCTCTCTCTCTCTCTCTCTCTCTCTCTCTCTCTCTCTCTCTCTCTCTCTCTCTCTCTCTCTACTCTACTCTACTCTTGCCATATTTTCCGCCTATTGTCTTCTTTATCTACCTCATGTGGCTCACCTTGTCCCCATGATATCTTATCTACTACCTATCGTTACTCACTCTATCTCTTTATCTAACACTCACTCTTTCTCTCACTCCCTCTTTTCACCACATCTTCTCCATCTCTATTTGTTATACATACACATCTATATCCCCCTAATTAATCCTTTCTATATTCCTCCCTTCTCTCTCTATCTAACACTTTATCATCTCCCTACTCTCACCATATTTTTCCCCTATTTACCTTCTATATCTATCTAATGCCTCTTACCTTGTCCCCATTCTATCTTAGCTACCACTTCTCTAATAATTAATTGACTCCCTTCTCTTGCCATATTTTCTCCTTGTTTATCTTCTTTATCTACCTCATGTCTATCACCTTGTCCCCATTCTATCTTATCTACCACCTATAGTTAGTCAGTCTATCTCTTTATCTTTCATTCACTCTTTCTCTTGCTCCCACCTATTAACATATCTTCCTCATCTATAGCTCTTATAGGTACACATCTCTCTCTCTCTCTCTCTCTCTCTCTCTCTCACACACACACACACACACACACACACACAGCCACTCCCTCCTATTATCATAAATTTCCCATATCTATCTCTTATACATAAACATATATATCCCTATAATCTCTCTCTCTCTCTCTCTCTCTCTCTCTCTCTCTCTCTCTCTCTCTCTCTCTCTCTCTCATGTCTCTCACCTTGTCCCCATTCTATCTTGTCTTACCTCTATATTTAATCACTCTCTCTCTCTCTTTATCTTCCACTCACTCTTTCTCTTGCACCCTCCTCTCATGATATATTTCCCATCTCTCTCTCTCTCTCTCTCTCACACACACACACACACACACACATTCATTGAGCATTATAAAGTTTTTTTGGAATTGATTCCTAATGAGATTGTGGAATGTTAGCAATACTTGGCTACTTCTCTTATTTGTATTGGTGGTGAATGATCAAACTTTGTTGAGTTGTTGAGCTTCAATAACTGTCGTGATCCATTACTTACCGAGTTTTAGTAATTGTAGAGGTGGGTAGGGTGATGTATTTACTGAGCTACTTGGGCATAGTGCTTACCGAGTGAGCTCAAGTTTAGTGTTGACCGAGTTGTTGAATCATACTATCTTACTAAGTAACTCAATTCAATGGAAACTAAGTGTATACCAGGCATCAAATGTTGATGTGTTGACAAATTTTTTGTCAGGTGCTTTCCGAGCAAGGTAGGGCATTAATTAGGCATAATGCTTATCGAATGATCTTAGGCTTATTGGTGTTCGACTTGTTTGATCATAGGTGACTTGGTTCAGTAATGATTGAGTTTTTTTTTAGGCTCCAAGTGGTTGTATGGTTGACCAAGTTCTTGCTGGACATCAACAAGAAGTGTGATGATAGTGAGTGGCAGCTATGACTAAGGGGGTAGTGTTGGCCGATTGACAAGTTGTCACCGAGTTGCAATCAACCTGGCAACTTAAGTATGGGCTACAATTAAGTATTGATCATTAATTATTAAATTAATTCTAACATGTGCAATGTTATGGTAAGTACTACAAATTTCTTCTATTTCATGTTTGTAGATGTCACCTAAGTACGATTTCACTTCAATTTGGCTGCATGGTTTTGCACATGGCAAGATTAATATGAAAATTCTCCATTTTGGGGCCATCATTTTTGTACTTCATCTATTAGAGTTGCAATTGGGTTCTAATTTTAGTGGCATTATATTTATTTATCACATGGGAATAGGTACTTCATATCCTTTGAGTGTGTGATGGGGGATTTATCTATATGCAAAGAACATATCCTTTTTCTTAAATTTTTCTTTCCTACTTTGTGTGCCTGTCATCTCACTTGGTCTCAAGATGTCATTCCTACATGATGATTGTATGAAATGTGATTCCTGCTACCAGTATCACCAAAACATCCTCCCAAAAAAATTTAGAATTAAGCTTCAATCAACATTGGAAGAAGATGCACCTTCTCCTTCTTCATATGATGCAGTGCAAGATATCATGCTCATTGTGCACTCATGCTATTCGTCATGCAATTCACACCATTATTGGGGAGGATTTCTTCTTTGCAACTGCAAGACATGTCTTGTTTCCTTCAAACTTGGTCTTGATATTCTTGTCCAGTGCTATGGACCTACTCCAATCAAGATCATGGCTGGAAATTATTGCAATCAAGGTGGTCTGACCAAAATTTTGGGCTGATAATAAGTTGAAATTGCTGATGCAAAGCTATGATTTGTGGGCTAGAAATGCCTTGGTGGGCAGATTATTTCCAAGATCTCTACTCATGTAGAAACATGAAGTTATGGCAACATTCGAGGCATTATAAAAGTCCTTCGAAAAGCATAACCCATGGTTCTTGACAAAGACTTTGCAAGTCATGGCACGAGTGTTGGGTCATCAGCTGGCTAAGGGTGTGAAGAAAATAGGAATTACATTGCTCAATATTTTGGGCTTACCAATATCTAACACACATGCACTTTCCACTCACATGATGAATCCTTCAGCCTCCCCAAGCCAATTTGTCTGTGAACTAGGTGTTTGGTCCACCCCGGTTGCTATAGTTCAGAGTGCACCTTCTTCCACTAGTAATTCTATTGTCATTGCTAAAGGGTTGGGTTCTAGTTGAATTAGGGAAAAGATGATAAATATAGTGGGAGATTTAGTTTAAATGTGTTGGTTGGACTTCTAAAAATCGTGTATAAAGAATGTCATTAAAGTTTCTTTTATTAAGTTTCCAAATTATGGTTCAGGATCAATTGATATTAATATAGTAGTAGAGCACATTTTATAATAACTTAAAAAAATGTATTTATGTAAATACAATCTTAAATTTTAAGTTTTTATATAAGAGATAATAATTAATCTTAACGATTAATAGTAAATAAATAATAAATGTATTTAATTTTATAAACATTAAATTTGAAGGGTATAGAGCTATTTAATTCAAGAGTAATGGTGTGTTTTTATTTTTAATTTGACAAAAGATAGGTGGTTTTCATTTTTTAGCTATTTTTTTCTACTATGTAGATCCAATTTGAAAAACTCTTTTCTTTTTATTATTAAGTTTGTAGACTTTTCTATTCTTTATTTTTCTATTAAATATATTATACTACTATAAATGTATTTTTCTTCTATTAATTAATGCATAGAATTGATAGTGTGGGAAACACCATACAAGTACTTGTTTTAAGTTTGTCTTTGCTCATAATTAAGATCTTTCTATACCTTTTACCCACACACACTGATTTTCTCCATTTATAGGGAAGATCGTAGATAGACCATGCCTAAATTGTTGAAGGTGTCCTAGACTTCACTTTCTTCTAGCTATTTCATTTCCCATCTAGTTGTCATTCAAATAAGTAGGACAAGAACTTTATTGAAAAATATTATTATAAATTTTTTCTAATGTAGGAGCATCCTGGGTTGCACTACTATTCTGCATGTTTTTAGTTTTTATCTTGCTACTGAAACTAGGTTCTGCTAAAACTGTGTAATTAATTTTATGTAATTAATGAAGAGCTATGCACTTCTAGGATTGAAGAGGGCCTAGCATACTATCTATGCCCTAGAGTGCAAGTTCTAACTCCTCATGAGTTAGGAGATATGGCAATTTTTCTAGAACATCGATCTCTAGCAGTTTTGCATGATAGTTTATTGTGCTTAACTTTTAGAATAGATGCACACTTTTCCTTGATGAATCAAACCTTGCACACTAAATAGTTTGTAGAGGACCTATATATCTACCCACAATTCAAAGCGTGACTTCTAACTCAATTAGAACTAGGAGATATCACAATTTTTCTCAGACATAGATTTTAGGTGAGTTAATTGTTATTGCAGGCCGACTTGTAGCATTTAATTTATGTATTTGTATTTAATTCAATTATGAGCCAACTTGTGGCTTCTCCATGTTCTTGAATGATCTATAAGCCATTTTGGCTAGTATAAATAGAGTGTTTAGGCTAGGAGCTAGGGCAGTTAAGTTAAGAGTTTTAGGGAGTTTCAAAGAGGATTGCACAACAAAACTAGAAAGTGTGAATTGGCCATGTGTATGAATGTATTTTGTATTTGACCATAACCTAGAAGGCCTTAGAGCTAGACATGTATGTTGAATATTTTAAGAATCAATAAAAATTATTTTTCTTTTCCTCCTCCTCTAATTTTTGTTCTTTGTGTTTTCTTATGTTGTGTTAACTCTTGCAGGGTGGTTTAGAGAGCTAGGTGTGCCTTTGGGCCTAGTTTTCTCTACCCTTCCTTGTGTTAGGTGGTATTAGAGCTTGAGGTTCATCCTTGTGGTGATTGGATTGTATAGAACCCTATTTTAGATTTGGTTATACGGTGGTAAATCTACAGATTTGACCTATAACTTGTAGAGGGTATGATCTTGTAGGAACCTAATTTGTAAAGATGGTTCATGGCAGAAGAAATACTAATAATGCTATGTTGGATCAATTGAAACAAATTGCAGCCAGATTAGATGCTATGGAGATAGCCTAGAGGAAAGGAGCGCATCTTGAGGATGTGAGTGATGATGAAGCAGCAACACCAAACCATAATCTAAAACTTGAAGAAGACGAAGATGAGTAAAGATTGTTGAGAGTATTGTCTAAGAAAAATTCAAAGCCTACTATAGAAGTTGTTCCTTATGATGAAAAATTAGATACGAATGTTGTTTTGGATTGGATCTTAGATATGGAGAAGTTCTTTGAGTATGAAAACACAACTAATAATAGAAAGGTGAAGAATGCAGTTACTAGGCTGAAAGGTCATGCTTCATTGTGGTGGGAGCATTTGCAAATTGATAGACAAAGGAGAGGAAAGGAGAATATCAGAACTTGGCTGAAGATGGTGAACAAGATAAAGAAGAAATTCCTTCATGCTGATTACCAAGTTATCTTGTTGAGAAAGATGCAAAATTTGAGACAAAAGGAAATGACTGTGAAAGAGTATACTGAATATTCTATAGATTGGACATTAGATCTGGACATGTGAATGATGATGTTGAGAAAATTGTAAGGTACATAAATGGATTGAGATCTAGAATTCAAGATGAAATAAGTTTTGTGAAGTTAGAAAGTGTAGAAGAAGCATATCAATATGCCTTGAAAGCTGAGGAGGTCTTGACAAAGAAGCATGAACAAAGACAAAGAGGTAGAGGTGGTAGATTCCAGAGAGGCAGAGGTAGATCCTTTGGAGAAAGTGGTAGATCTGACAATTTTGTGCAAGATAAAGGTAAATCTGAATGGAAGAATGATGAGAAAGAAAAGATCGAGTGGAAAGGTAGTATCTCATATTGAGGAGGTACTCAATCTTACCGAGGAAGAGGTAATTCTTACCCTAGAGATGGTTTCCATGAAAAAAAAATTGGATGTGGCAAAGAAGGTCATAGATCTTTTGAATGTAGATCTTCTAAAAGTGGGTAGAATAATAGAAATGTTATGATTCAAGAAGACATTGAGAGTTCACCAAGTGGACCTAAGGCTAGAGAAAATCTGATGGTGAGAAGAACCTTATGTAATAAGGGATGTGATGAGGAACTTGTCCTTAGAAGAAGTCTTTTCAAGACCAAATGTAAGATGGATGAAAAATGCTGCAAGGTAATCATTGATAGTGAAAGTTCTACAAATTTGGCATTAGAAGAGATGGTTACAAAGTTGAAGTTGTAGAGGCTAAAACATTCCAAACCTTATCAAGTTTCCTAGATCAAAGATGAGCATAAGATATTGGTAAGTGAGCAATGCCTTGTGAAGTTCAAATTTGGACATTACTTTGATGAATTCTTGTGTGATATTATGCCTATGGATTGATGTCATATTTTATTAAGTAGACCTTGGCAATATGATAGATATGCTATGCATGATGGAAGATTGAATCAATATATTCTTTGGGTACATGGGAAGAAAAAAATATTGTTGCCTTTGACTAAAAGTCTAGATGAGGTCATTTGTACTACAATAAAAGTTTGCATGGTTAATGGAAAGCAATTTTAAAAGGAAGTAAAGAAGAACCAAGTTTGTTATTCTATAGTTCTTAGAGGACCAAGTGTTGGTAACAATGACCATGTGATAGTAGAAGTTGGCAATGATAGAGTGATATTAGGAATTATAGAAATGTTGAAGGAGTACAAAGAAATTGTTGTTGAGGATTGTAATGCCTTAACAAGGGATCCAAAAGAATTAACCTAAAGTTTTACTAAGTTTGGTAGCATTTTTTTTTTTGAAGTAAGAAAGAGTAACATACACATCAACCACATAGTAGCAGAAGCAATAACATACAATTAACTAAAGCATACATATCAGGTTACATTCATAAGGAGCCCATGACGTTGAATTACATTTAAATTTAACTAATACTAATTCTAACAACTACCACATCCATATAAAAGAACAATTATAAAGTCCAAAGTCCATAATATACATTTGTTCTGAATGCCTCGTGGAAAATGAAATTTGGAATGCTCAATCATCCATATTACATGTCACAGGGTATGAAAGGCTTAAAAGAGTATACATATATAAAAATAGAAATACATCACCCTCCTCATATCCATGATACAAGTAGAAATAAAATAAATGAAACCATCCACCATACATGATACATCCATCCATCATAAAACACAACTAATTAAGTACGCGGTTCCTCCCAACCATCAATAGCATCATAAGACCATCATGGGCCCTAGCCATCCCTCATGCATAACATCCCAAGCCACCGATCAGATCATCGGTACTATCGTAATAGGGACATCATTACTAAAACATGCTACAACCTAAGCATAAGAAATCTAACATGCTAGAATAAAGCATAAGATGATCCTACAAAGTAGAAAACATCACCTATCACATGCTAATTATCAATATAAGGAAATGCATTAGTAAATAACATCATCTAAACATGATAAAAAAGCATCCCAATGAAAGTATAAGTCACAAGAAGGCATAATCTGGAACCTAAAGTACCAAGTGAACACATCCAGCAATGGTTGCACTAGGATAATAGGCCATCTCTGTACACCGGTCCCTAGCAATGGTGTAGGTAGCTATGCCTCCCAACCATGTGGTACCCATAGGTCCACACCCACCATCCTGAGGAGATAGTCTCAAGTCCCAAACACGATATCAAATCACACAACACAAGTACTCTATAAGTCTAAGAAATCCTAAAAGAAATCTAACTCAAAGGTTCTAATATAGATCGACATCTAATTCCTAGAGGCACACAAGAAACATAGGAAGCTTACTATGTAAGTGGGAAAGTGTCATCACATGAATCATGTTGGAGTTACCCTGGCAATTTCTTACGATTCTAGGGTCCCTAGTGATCCCTATATGACCACTAGTATCGTCTTGCACTGACAAGGCATACTACAGAATGCAAAGTCGCAACCAAGCATTCTCTCTACTCCCATCCTAGTCTGTACCAGCACTTGAGGCATTGACAAGAACATACAAAGACTCTAATTAAGTTCATTTTAATCCTCATTTGGTGTAATATTTTCACTTATTAAACAACTTATAATAAGTTACCTTGGTAGCCACTTAGAGCCTTGGCCCCCATTGCAAGCCACTTCTAGACACTATGATATGATTGAGGTATTTTTATATGATTATTTATATATGCTTTTATGAGCCTAGGGTAGGTTATCTACATGTAGTGTTGGGAAGTGGCTGGCAATGGGGGCTTGGGCCCTAAGTGGCTACCAGGGTAACTCATTGTAAGTTATTTAATAAGTAAAATAATTACACCAAATGGAGATTAAAATGAACCTAATAAGAGTCTTTGTATGTTCTCACCAATACCTCAAATGCTAGTACAAACTAGGATGGGAGTAAAGAGAATGCTTGGTTGCGACCTTGTTTAGTTGCAACCATACCTACCCTTTGACTAAGTCATCACCTTCCCTACTATAGTAGGGCCTATGACAGCTATCATAGTACCTACAACAACAGGTATGACACCGGCCAGGGGTGTTGGGAGTGGGGTTATTTTTAAACAATTGTAATTTAAGTCTTATAGAAAACATATAATCAACTATTTGAATTTTTGATTTTAAATTTTTCATTTTCAATTTCAAGCCTTTGTCAATTATCTGATAGGAAGATTTGATTAGCATTCAAATTTCTAAATCAAATTTTCTTTTAAATCTCAAACCCTCCCCATTTTAAAACTAATTTCTTTCAATTTTCAAAATGAGGTTTTCTAAATAGTTTTTCAATCTAGATCTACAAATGGAATTGAATAATAAAAGATTTAGAATAGGAGAGTGATAGATTCATGCAACGAAATCTAGAGAATCGATCTCAAAAATTGCGAAAAAGATAAGATTATCTAAATAACATAATTCTAACTGGGTGAACAAAACTCAAGAACCTACCTGGTTCTGATGCTAAAATTGCAATGCCCAAAAGATTTGCGAGAGAATTTTCTTCTATCCAAGAACTTCTCTCTAACAATTTTTTCAAAATTTCCTTTCCCAAAATTTGCTTCCCCATTTGCTTCCAAAATTCACATCCAAATTCGTCTCCCCTAAACATGAACCCTTCAATTGTGATAAAGAGTTGTCTCCTTCAATCAGGGCATTAATTGTGTGTTCACCTAGGAGAACTCTGCGCTCACCAGACTTCAACTATAATTAACTTTTATTAATCTTTTCCATGCATGTTAATTAAATTATTAAACAACTTTATCTAATTTTCACTTGACTTCATTTTTAATTAATTTATTAAATTTAATCTCATGCATGAACTTATGCAGTTAAAATATTTATTAGATTCACTTGTTTTATCTTTTAAATTGTTTTTTAATATTTTAATCTCATGCACGCATCATGTGAACTTAAAACTTTTAATTAAATTAATATATTTTTCACTTTTTAAATTTATTTTCAAAACTTAATTGATAAAATATTTATTAACTTAAATAATAATATTTAGCATATATTTAAAAATGAACTCTAAATACATTATTATTAAATTAAATAAATATTATCATATTCCAAATTTATTCTTATAACTTTTATCTTTAAATTTTAATTCTTTTTTTATTTAATTAATCTCTTAATTAATTAAATATAACTAAATACTAAAATATCATAATATTTTTCCATTAAATTAAATCATTAATTTAATCTTTTAATTAGACTTAATTAATAGAAAATACACCAAAGAGTCATTAAACAAAATACAAAAACCCATCATAGAAAACCACATACAAAATCAAACTAAAGGGTTATTATCACAAATTAATGTCAATCGATGCATTTGGAAGATATTCAACTCAAATACTTATCCTAATTTTCAATTAGGACAAATGGCTTAAAGGCTTAGGATTTAAAATTAAGAATTTATTTCCCCTCTTACCATTGAGATAATACGATAGGGTATGCTCATCTTGGCAATTCAGAGAAGTCGATACCCAGTACCTACAACCTGCATAAAAACCATGCATGTACAAACACAATATTCTAAGCTAAATAAGCAATGGCAAGAAGTGGTGCATCATGTAAATCCTGACTAGCAGGTGACTACAACTCTCTTCCTTAACCACATCAGAAATGGCAAACATAAAAAAAAAAACATGCACACCATACACATACAATATGAGGTAAGTATCCATAAGAAGTCACATAATAATAAACCATCTAACTAATTGTTAGGAATAAGGTGTCTCAACCTTGTATAATTCCTATTCATTATTATTTGTTTTGTAAAATGTATTTCTTGCAAATAATGTTGATGTGTCAACATCTTAAATTGTGTGTAAGGAGATCATGACTAAAATGGTTATGATAGATTCCTATGACACATAAGAGCTATGTTAGGAAGATTCAATGATAAGTGAAGACATGTGGTAACTGAGATATTTGAGTACTGTACACTCTACCCCAATAGTGGGGTTCAGGGCATCGCCCCGAAAAATTTTTTGGGGTTCCTATTTTCTCGGAGAATGGTAAAACCCTAATATTGGTTACCTTTGGGAGTAGACCTAAAGTGAAGTGCATGTTATAAGTATTTTTAGGGTTGCAAAGAGAAGCGATGCAAAAAAGGTGTATTGTTGGTATTGCGAGTAGCTATTGGAGTCTTCTGTTGTTGATGTTGAACTTGCATTGCAAGTGTATTGTAACCTTGTGTTGAAGATAATACATTGTGCAGGTTCTGAAGGGGTGGGGTTGTTTTACCAAAAGGTTTTTCCCCACCGAAAAATCTTTGTGTTATGTGTTTCTTTCTCTATTTATTTTCTGTATGCATGGTTGGTTGCAATATTGTTGTTTACATGATATTGAATCTGTAAGTGTAGAAGATTTTAATAGGATTTGCATCATACTTTCCTTATGAGATTAGTGTAGGAAGCTGTTTCCGCACCTGAGTTTCCTTACAAGTGGTATCAGAGCTTGATCAACTTTTGATCCTAGTTGTTGGGTAGGGTTTTTTGAGCTAATCTCAAGTTGAGTGGGAGTCTTGTGCAGAGCATCCTGAATCTTATTTGCAGTTTGAGATGGCAAGTTCATCATATGGAAGAATGGAGGTGGAGAAATTTAATGGCACTAATTTCAAGTTGTGGAAACTCAAGATGGAAGACATGTTGAAAGATTGTGACCTATGGAAAGTGACTACAAGCGCTACAAGACCAACAACTATAGCTCAAGAAGATTGGGATATCAAAGACTGCAAAGCTAAGGGTCTCATAAGACTCTATTTAACCAATGTAGTCCTTCTGAATGTTCTAGATGAGAAAACTGCATATAGTTTGTGGGAGAGACTTGGGGCCATGTATCAGGCCAAATCTTTGGTGAACAAGTTGTTCCTAAGGAAGAAGTTGTATTCTCTACGAATGGAGGAAGGTGGATCCTTAATGAATCATTTAAATGCATTTAATTTGTTGGCTGCACAGTTGACATCAGCTAGTGTCAAGTTAGAGGAGGAGGATCGTTGCTACACACTTATGTGTTCTTTACCAGATTCATGGGACCATCTTGTGATGGCTCTTAGAAGCACATTAGTCACCTTCAAAATGGATGATGTGGTGTCTTCGCTGCTATCAGAGGAGATGCAAAGAAAGGCTTCTGTTTCAGAAAAAGAAGCCCTTGCTATTTGTGGGAGATCCACGAAAAGAGGAAAGAAAAATGACAATAAGTCTGAAAATAAGGGTAGATCCAAATCCCGTGAGAAGTCAAAGACTTCCAATAAGTCCAAGGAAAAATGTTGCAACTGTGATAAGACTGGGCACTTCCATAAAGACTGTAAAGAGCCTAAGAAGAAGAAGAAAGCTTCAAAATTTTGGTTCTAAAAAATCTCAAGAAGACGGCGATGCATTCATCGTAGCTTTGGCAGCCCATACATCTGATGATGTGTGGTTGGTTGACTCGGGTGCATCTTTTCACATGACCTCTCATCGAAACTAGTTCTCAAGATATGAAGAGTTTGATGGTGGAAAGGTGTACTTGGGTGATGATTCTCACCTAAAGATAGTTGGACACGGAAGGGTCACTATCAAATTTCCTAATGGATGAGTAAAGGGAATCAATGGAGTTATGCACATTCGAGGTTTGGCACAAAACCTATTATCTGTGAGTATGTTGAATGATGTAGGTGTGCAAGTTGTTTTTTTGAAAGAAGGATGCAAGATGATGAGAGGATCGATAGTGCTTGCAAAGGGGTACTAGGAGAGGTAACTTATTTCAGCTAGATGCATGTATTCCTCTATGTAATAGTTCTTCATCCTCACCATCTAAACAAGCAGTGAAGAATACTATGGTTATTGGTTCTGATGGGAATGCAAACACTTTGGAAGGAAAGCTTCCTGCAAAAAAGACAATGTTGTGGCATATGAGATTTGGCCACATTGGTGAGAAGGGTCTCAGAACCCTAAAGAATAAAAATCTCATTGAAGGGTTAAATGATTGCAATCTTGAGTTTGACTTTTGTGAACACTATGTATGTGGTAAACAAAATCGTGTTCAATTTTACTCTAGTTCTCACAAATCTTCTGATGTTTTGGATCTTATTCATTCTGATGTATTTGGTCCTGTAAAAATTCCTTCAATCTCCAAGTCTATATTTTTTGTATCCTTTATAGATGATTATAGTAGAAGGACATGGATTTATTTCCTTAAAAGTAAGACACAAGTCTTTATTCAATTCAAGGAATTTAAAGCCCTTGTAGAGAATCAGACTAGTAAGAAGATTAAGTGTGTGAGAACTGACAATGGTGGTGAGTTTTGCTCAGCAAAGTTTGAATAGTTCTATAAAGAACAAGGTACCGAGAGGCATAAGACAACTCCTTACACCCCACAGCAAAATGGAGTTGCAGAGAGAATGAACAAGACACTGATGGAGAAGGCTAGGAGTATTCTTAGTGGAGCTGGTTTAGAACAAAGGTTTTGGGCCGAAGTTGTGGCCACTGCTTGCTATCTGGTTAATAGATCTCCTACATCAACCCTTGTTGGTAAGACACCCATGGAGGTGTGGTCTGGTAAGAGGCCTTCAATTAGACATCTTTGTGTTTTTGGTTGTGAAGCTGAAGCACATGTTCCAAAGGAGAAAAGATCTAAGTTGGAAAACAAAGTTGTTAAATGTATTTTCATCGGGTACAGTATTGGTGTGAAAGGATACAAGCTTTGGGATTCTATGACTAGTAAGGTGTTGTATAGTAGAAATGTTATTTTTAGAGAGCTAACATCTTCTCCTGTTGTGCTACAACTAGATGAAAAAGAAAAGAAAAAAGATGTTGTTCAGTTGCCTCCTACCCCTGAGAAGACTGAACAGAGAGACCATGTTGGGTCTAATGATGAGGAGAGCTCTAGCAGCTCTGATAGTTTAGAAGAAGAGGAAGAACAACCTCAACCTCAGCCCTTGAGGAGATCCACGAGAGAAAGAAAGTAACCAGAAAGGTTCTATTATTCTATGTTAGATTCCAATTGTGCTTTTGCTTTGATTACTAGCACTGATGAGCCTAGATCTGTGAAAGAGGCTTTGGGCATGGAAGATGCAGGTTCCTGGATTGAGCCTATGGATGATAAGATGGATTCATTAGAGAAAAAAAAAACATGGGACCTTGTACCTTTTCCTAAAGGGAGAAAATCTATTGGTTGTAAATGGGTGTTCAAGAAGAAATTATGTGCAGATGGCAGTGTTGAAAGGTACAAAGCTAGATTGGTTGCAAAGGGCTATTCACAGATAGAGGGAATAGATTATGGTGAAATATTCTCTCCTGTTGCAAAGTTTACATCCATTAGATTTTTGTTATCTCTTGTTGCATCATATGATTTAGAGATAGAACAGATGGATGTGAAGACAACTTTCCTTCATGGTAATTTGGAGGAAGAGATTTATATGTCACAGCCTGAGCACTACATTGTTAAAGGTAAAGAATCCTTAATTTGCAAATGAAAGAAATCTCTATATGGTTTGAAGCAATCTCCTAGAATTTGGTACCTTAAGTTTGATGCCTTTGTGTTTTTAATTGGATTTGTAAGATTGAAATCAGATCATTATGTTTATTTCAGAGTTAAAAATGATTGCCTTCTAATTGTTGCATTATATGTTGATGATAAGTTGCTATTTGGAAAGGGTAAGGGTATGATTTCTGATTTTAAATCTCAGTTGTCAGCACAGTTTGAGATGAAAGATCTTGGGGCAGCTAAGTACATCTTGGGTATGGAAATTAGTAGAGATAGGTCTAACAGAAAACTTTAGTTGAGTCAAAGTAAGTATGTGAAGTCTATGTTGGATAGGTTCAGCATGGCAAATTGTAGACCAGTATGTGTTCCTATTCCTATGGGAACAAAGTTATCTGTAGATGATTGTCCAAAATCTCCTAGTGAGGTGGAGGACATGAGTAGAGTACCTTATGCTAGTGCAGTTGGCAGTCTTATGTATGCTATGGTCTGTACTAGACTAGACATTTCCCAAGCAGTGGGAGTCCTAAGTCAATTTATGGCTAATCCTGGATAGATACATTGGGATGCAGTTAAGCGAGTATTCAGATATTTGAGGGGTACATCAGATTACTCCATATGTTATCATGGTAACTCTTCTAGATCTCCGCATTCAGTTTGTATTCATGGGTTTATGGATTCAGATTGGGAAGGTGATATTGATCACAAGAGATCCACCAGTGATTATGTGTTCACTATGGTTGGTGGTGCCATTAGTTGGATGAGCAAGCAACAACTTGTGGTTGCTTTGTCCACTACAGAAGCTGAGTACATGGCTTCTACTCATGCTTGTAAGCAAGCCATTTGGCTTAAGAGATTGTGTTCTGATTTTGGTGTTGATGCAGAATAGATTACTATTTGGTGTGACAGTCAAAGTGTTATTTTCCTTGCAAAGAATCCAACTTTCCATGCTAGAACAAAGAACATTTATGTGCAGTATCACTTTGTGAGAGATATCGTGGAATATGGAAAGGTAAATTTGGAAAAGGTAGATACTGTGAACAATGTTGCAGATACATTAACGAAACTAGTGGGCACTAAGAAGTTCAAATGGTGTTCAGAGTCTATGGGCCTTTTGGCCTATAGCGGTTAGTTCCTGTTATATTCTTGTTGCTCTAACAAGGTGTTTGACAAGTGGGAGAATGTTAGGAATAAGGTGTCTCAACCTTGTATGATTCCTATTCATTATTATTTGTTTTGTAAAATGTATTTCTTGAAAATAATGTTGATGTGTCGACATCTTGAATTGTGTGTATGGAGATCATGACTAAAATGGTTATGATGAATTCCTATGACACGTAAGAGATATGTTAGGAAGATTCAATGATAGGTGAAGACATGTGATAACTAAGATATTTGAGTACTGTACACTCTACCCCAATAGCGGGGTTCAAGGCATCGCCCCAAAAATAATTTTGGGGTTCCTATTTTCTCGGAGAATGGTAAAACCCTAATACGGTTTACCTTTGGGAGTAGCCCTAAAGTGAAGCACATGTTATAAGCATTTTTAGGGTTGCAAAGAGAAGCGATGCGAAAAAGGTGTATTGTTGGTACTATGAGTAGCTACTGGAGTCTTCTGTTGTTCATGTTGAACTTGCATTGCAAGTGTATTGTAACCTTGTGTTAAAGATAATACATTGTGCAGGTTCTGAAGGGGTGGGGTTGTTTTACTGAAAGTTTTTCTCCAGTGGAAAATTTTTGTGTTATGTGTTTCTTTCTCTGTTTATTTTCTGTATGCATGGTTGGCTGCAATATTATTGTTTACATGATATTGAATCTATAAGTGTAGAAGATTTTAATAGGATTTGCATCATACTTTCCTTATGAGATTAGTGTAGGAAGCTATTTCCGCACCTGAGTTTCCTTGCACTAATCATCATGCATATATAAAATATAGAGTACCAAGTAATCTCATCATATAATAAACAGAATGTAAAACAATATTTGATAATCTTTAAACAATGTCACTAATTATAAACATAAAACTAGCCTAAAAGAGTTTGGCAATGATAATAGAAATGTAAACTAAGGGCAAGCACTACAAGGATATTCCTAATGGTTTATCTCCATTGAGTAGTATAAGTCATTGTATGGATCTGATTCCTAGTGCTAGTTTGCTAAAAAAAGCACCATATAGATTGACACCTAGAAAGAATGAAAAAATTAATAGACAAGTGCATGAGTTGTTGTAGAAAGGTTTGATCAAAGAAAGTTTGAGTCCATGTGTTATACCTATTATATTATCACCTAAAAAGAATGGAGAATGAAGAATGCGTACTAATTTTAGAGCTATTAACAAGATCATAGTGAAATATAGGTTTCTTATGCCATGGATGGATGACATAATGGATTGTTTGAGTTGGGCAAAGTAATTTACCAAGATTGACTTGAAGAGTGGCTATTATCATATTAGAATCAGAGAAGGTGATGAATAGAAGACTACTTTCAAGATAAAAGATGGTTTGTATGAATGGTTGGTTATGCCTTTTGGTTTGACTAATGCACCTAGTACTTTCATGAGGTTGATGAATGAAGTTCTGAAAAGATTCTTGGCTAAGTTTGTGATTTTTTATTTGGATGACATTCTAATATTCAATAAGTCTAAGGAAGAACATCTTGAGCATATTAGACAAGTATTGTAGAGGTTGAAAGAGGAAAAGTTATTGATTAATCTAAAAAAGTGTTCTTTTATGTAAAAGGAGATTGCATATTTGGGATTTGTGATTTCAATTGATGGTTTGAAGATAGATCCTTAGAAGGTTAAAGAAATTTTGGAATGGCCTACACCTAAGAATGTGGGTGAGGTAAGATCATTTCATGGTTTGGCTAAATTTTATAGAAAGTTAATAAAGAATATTAGTTCTATTTGTAATGCTATGACTGAGACAAGTGGACACATGGAGCTGACTCTAGATTTTTGAGATTGTGAAACAAAAGGTTGCTCAATTACTTATATTGGCTTTACCTAATTTCAATAAAATATTTCAAGTTGAATGTGATGCAAGTGGCAATGCAATAGGAGCTATATTAATTCAAGAAGGTAAACCTGTTGCTTTCTTTAGTGAAAAGTTGAATGACACTAAAAGGAAGTATTATGTGTATGATCAAGAATTTTATGCTATTGTCTAAGCATTGAAGAAGTGGAGACATTATTTAATTCCTAAGGAGTTTTTGTTGTATATTGATCATAAAGATTTATAATACTTGGGAAGTCAACATAAATTAAACCAAAGACATATGAAGTGGGTTGAGTACTTGCAGAGTTTTACATTTGTCATTAAGCACAAGAGTGTAGTTACTAATAGAGTTGTTGGTGCATTGAGTAGAAGACATTTTTTGTTGAGTAAAATAAAGGTTGAAGTTCTTGGTTTTTATGAAATGAAAGAGTTTTATGATGCTAATCCTAATTTTTCTGAGGCATGGAAAGAGTGTAGAATAAAAAATTTGACAAATCACATAAGTAAGTATGATGAGTATTTCATTCAAGAAGGTATGGTTTTCAACGGTATTTAGTTGTGTATTCCTTGAAGTTCTATGAGGTTGAATTTAACTAAGGAAAAGCATAGTGGTGGATTAGTTGGACATTTTAGAATTGATAAGACATTGAGTCTACTAAAAGAGAAGTATTATTGGCCAAAAATGTATAAGTATGTTCAAAAATTTGTGAGTATTTGTGGAGTTTGTCAAGTTGCAAAAGAAGTGAGTCAAAATACTGGTTTCTATACACCTATTACTATTCTTGAGAAACCTTGGAGTCACATTAGTATGGATTTTGTTCTTGGATTACCTAAGACAATAAACGGGTATTATTCCATATTTTTTTGTTGTGGACAAATTTTTTAAGATGACTCATTTTATACCTTGTAAGAAGACATAAGATGTTGAGCATATTGCTAAACTTTTCTTTACGGAGATTGTGAGATTGCATGGATTAACAAGAAGTATTATTTCTGATAGAGATAGTAAGTTTGTTGGTTATTTTTGAAAGACTTTGTGAAAGAAGATGGGTACTAAGTTGAAGTTTAGTTCTACATTACATCCATAGACAAATAGATGGATAGAGGTTATGAATAGAAGCTTGTAAAATTTGTTGAGATGTTTAGTTGGGAATAAGCCAACTAATTGAGAGATGGTATTGACACAAGTTGAATTTGCATATAATAGTTCTGTGAATAGGAGTATAGGCAAGACACCTTTTAAGATTGTTAATGGAATGAACCCTAAAGGAGTATCAGATTTGAGAGATATTATTGGTGAAGAAAAGGGAAGTGATGTAGAAGAAGAATTTTCTAATTTTATAAAATCCTTACATAAGGAAGCAAAGTTGAGGTTAGAAAAAATTAATCAAAAGTATTAGGAGATATCATGATTTTCAAGTTGGTGATGAGGTGATGATTCATTTGAAGAAAGGAAGATTTTCAGTTGGAACATATAGCAAGTTGAAGATGAAGAATTTTTTACCTTGTAAAATCTTGAAAAAATTTGACAGTGGTAGTGCTTATGAAGTTGAGTTACTTGATGACATGGACATATCTCCTATATTCAATGTTGCTAATTTATACAAGTATCATGAGTTAGATGATGAAGTTATTATATCAGAGGACTATCCTAAGAAGAAGATTGAAGAAGTTGAATAGATATTGGATCAGAGAATTGGTAAGAGCACAAGGGGAAAAGATTATTATGAATATTTGGTGAAGTGGAAGAACAAACCTATGGAAGATGCTTCATGGATTTCTCAACCTGACTTAGATTTAGCTCAGGTTGTGACATCTCAATGATTTAGGAGAATCATTTCTTCTAACCTTTGTTGTTTGATGTAGGAGCATCCTAGGTTGCCTTGCTATCTTGCATATTTTTAGTTTTTTATCTTGTTGTTGAAACTGAGTTCTGTTGAAACTGCATTTTCTAGACCATATAATTAATTTTTCATAATGAATAAAGGGCTGGTAACTTCAAAGATTGAAGAAGGCCTAGAGTACTATCTATTTTCTAGAGCTCAAGTTCTAACTCATCATGAGTTAAGAGATATGGAAATTCTCCTAGAACATCAATTTCTGGCAGTTTTGCACGACAATTTACTGTGCTTAACTTTCAGAATGGTTGTGCACTTTTCCTTGATGAATCAAAACTTGCACACTAAAGGGTTTTTAGAGGACCTAGATATCTACCCACAATTTGAAGCACAAGTTCTAACTCAATTGGAGTTAGGAGATATCACAATTTTTCTCAGACATTAAATTTAGGATAGTTAATTGTTGTTGTAGGCCAAGTTGTGACATTTAATTTATGTATTTGTGTTTAATTTGTGTTATGAGCTGACTTGTGGCTTCTCCATATTCTAGAATGATTTGTAAACCATTTTGGCTATTATAAATAGAGTGTTTAGGCTAGGAGTTAGGGCAGTTAAGTGAAGAATTTTAGGGAGTTTTGAAGAGGATTGCAGAGCAGAACTGGAAAGTAGGAATTTGTTATTGATCTATGTGTATTAATGTATTTTGTATTTCTCCATAACCTAGAAGGCCTTAGAGCTGGACATGTATGTTGAATATTTGAAGAATCAATAAAAGTATTTTACTCTTCCTCCTCGTTTGCTTGTTGTTTTTTGTGTTTTTTTTCGTTGTGTTAACTCTTGCAAGGTGGTTCAGAGAGCTGGGTGTGCCTTTGGCCCTAGTTTTCCCTATCGTTGCTTGCATCATTTTCAAAACTGGTGGATTTGAAGCAATATTAATATTTTTTCTTATGTATTTTTGTGTGCATATAGTGGAGAAGACCTAGTAGTTGAGCGCTCTAACTTCATTCTTATCAAAATCTTTTGTGAAAATTTTAAGTTTTTACAGTCACTTAGTTGGCAAGTCAACTACTTATAACTAAGGTTTCAAGTCCACAACCATCAACTATGATGCCATTTTTTTTTGCCAAGTTGTCCAAAATAATTCAAATAAAAAGTGAGACCAGTGGTTGTGCAAAAATGTTCTCATTTTTGCATAGTTCATGTGGCATCACATCACTGGTTGATTACATTTCATTGAATTATGGGTAGTTTATTGTAATAACAATTTTAAAGTCACAATTATTAGTACAATATTGTCCAAAAAGTTGGTCCTACTGAGTGTTGAGAAAATACATGGGTTTGTTGTAGTACAGTGAAAAATAAATGAAAAAAGAAATTTTGTAATGCTATGAATTAATAAAGAAAATATTGATAAATTTGTGGGTCTATAGTCAATGATCAGAAACTAGACTAGTGTTTTTATGTAATCAAAATATTGCATATTATATTGATATCTATATATATATAGAATGCAATCTGATCTTATCTCTATTTTGATGTGGTTTTGGTTAGTTTTATTTCATTTTATATATCTCCTATGTCTCTTACCATCACAAATATTATACCTTTTTCTTACTATTACTTATTGAATGGAATGGCAATAGGCAGACAACTATAGAGTAGAATCCATGGACGAAGGAATTTTGATGTGCTTAGTTTTTTAGAAGCACCAAAGCTTCAAAGGAATAGTTCTCTTGCACACAAACATATACGCTATCAGATAGTTTAACCAGATATTTCAATTTGTCAAAAACAAATATTATATATTAATTGAAATGCAAAACATTTCAGATCAGGAATGACTTATTTGGCTTCCATTTTATTAACAAAAGAATAAAATAAAATTTCCATTGCTGTTTTGTCCACATTTTTTTCATCCCACTTACTCTAGAAATATGATCCTATTACATTATATTTCAGTATAGATATATGATCTAGATACACCAAAAAGTTTGATTTTGTACTATGATCTTAAACTGAAGTTTGAACCAATTTATATTGATATATAATAATTAAATAAAACTAGGATTATAGAACTTGTGAACTCTTAATTCGTAAAGATGCCCCTTATATGCCATTATTACATAAAGATTATCATTGAGAAGCATTATCAAAATTAACGTAATACTTATGGTCTTCAATATAAACGTCAATAAACTATATCCAATAAAATAAAATCAGGCCATGGAAATCTAAATGTATTTTTGCCCCAAATAAACAGTGTTTGAATTTAATGAAGAAAATCATAACAGATGATTTGTATTCTGGACAGTAATGAAATCTTGGAACTGATGCATATTGGAATCTGTATCCGTTGTCTTCAAGTTAATAGAAATTTGATTGAATATTACAACTGGGCGAAAAAAATAAAATCAGATGAACCATTTTTAGAATATTATGACATCTCGATTACTACAGACTGGAATCATGACTAACAAAACATTTTTCATCAGCTGTCTCTGAAGTATTATGAATTGTACGCTGATTTCTTAATTGCAATGGAATCTCTTTCCTACTCAAATGCTCCAAAAGATACGACAAGAGTCGTGATAATTAGTTTATTTCCTTACTCACTCTGCATCTTAACCATTGTCATAGATTTGAAAAGAAAAAGATTTATGTTTTAGTTGATCCATGAAAATTAGGTTTCATTAGCTTTAGGTGATCCTTGTAAATTAGGTTTCATTAGTTGAAGTTGATCCATGAAAGACCCAACAATCATGTCTTGTGAGAAAAATGATGAGCAAATTCCTGTTATTGATCTTTCTCATCTAAATCATGGCCTCAATGAAGATGATACAGAAAGAGATTATGCTGAATTGAGGAGAGCTTGTGAAGAATGCGGATTTTTTGTGGTTAAGAATCATGGCATCAAGGAAGACATTATTCATCAAATGGATTCAGTTGCAAGACAAACATTTTCACTTTCGAAAGAGACCAAACAAAAAAACAATGTTGGGCCATGGAATGTTAGCTACTTGGTAGACTTCCCTAGGTTGCCCTTTTACGAGTGCATCTATGTAGATCCTACTGCAATAGATATTTTTTCAGAGCATCTGTGGCCTCAAGGAAACCCACAAACCTGGTACATGCAAAACAAATTTTGTTCTACTTTAACTGTGAAATCAATTATTAAAGTTTTCTGTCTGTTTGTTTATTTTTTAACAATGTTTTTCTTGTGTAAAGAATGGGTTGAATCATAATATAATGGTTTTGCACCTTATAAACCATTATTAAAGGTTTCTCAGAAAACAGAAGCTTTTCTTCCACAATTACTTATAAATTTATTTTAGTCTAAAATCTTTCCAAGTAATTTCTCAGGAACAGTTTCAGATCTGATTCTAATAGTTTTGTATTTTCACACTAGTAAATAGATTCTACTTAAAATTTGGTATAGTCTGAAATGAATTACTAAAATTAAAATATAGGAAAATCTGATAGAAAATTTGGTTCCAACAGTTTTGAACATTCACACTGGTAAATAGATTCTACTAAAAATTTGGTATAGTCTGAAATGAATTGCTGAAATTAAAATATATGATATCTTGTGATATTTCTTTTCAATCTCTCAATCAAACTAATATAACAATGGTTTTCTGTTTTAAAAATTTAAAATAAAATTAGATTAAACAATATACTTCAAAAAAAATTATTGAGGTCCTCTAGGAAATATTTGTCCTAAGAAGTATCCTATTGAAAAAATGTTAAAATATATATAAATTATGCAAACCCATTAAAGTGGGGTATTTGAGAAACTTTGAGATTCTAAAATTGAAAAAAGTAGGTATAATTTCACATAAAATATTCAAACATATTCTACCTAATCTTAATTTTTTGTAAATGGGTACGATTTTGTGAAATATTGAATCACAACTGTAATAATTTTGCTCTGCACTATCTATTGCTGAGTGCCAGTTTTTCTCAGCATGTGAAAATTTTGCTGTACACTATCTATTACCGAGTGCCAGTTTTGCTCAACACGTGAAGGTGCCGAGTGGCAATTTTGCTTGGCACCAATAGATGCTGAGTGATAGGAGAATGTGTCGAGCTAGCTCGACACAAGAAGATGCCAAGTGAACTCAGCATTCAAAGGGAAACTCAGCTCAAATGGATGCCAAGTAAGCTCGGCTTCAAATACAAAATTATAACTTAGATAAAGACTAAATTTTCAATTGTGAATAAGCTAGAGAGCCAAAGCTTGGAGCTTTCAACAATGAACTTCTTAAATGCAATAAATAAGGAAAAACAATGCATTCATGTATGCCTACTTGCTTGATATTCAACTTTGATTCAAACTATTACAAAATTTAGGAGCATTCGGCTTCAACTAGAAAACTCTAAAATAACCCTAAAACTTTAAACTGGTGAAACTTTGAACTTTAGACTTTAAACTTGTAGCTCTAATGGCTACATACATGAATGCCTGGAGCAATCACTGCTTCAACAGATCAAAAACAATAAACTACAAACTTACACAATGATAGGAGATCCAACATGTATTGAAACTCTTCTACCTTCTGAACACTTCACGTTGATCTGCTAATCGATTTTTTTTTCTTTCTTTTCTACTCTGTAACTTTTTTTCTCTCTCTGATCTACTGAACTCATTGAACAAATAAATCAAAACATTCCTTCTTGTCTCTGTGGCAAAATGTTTTTCCCCTCTTTTCAAATTTCAAAAACTCGCCTACCACATTCATTATTTTTTACTGTTACAGGGATGGTAGGTGGGCGTTTGGCTCTAGGGGAAAACATTAATATGCAATAAATATTTCAACACTCCCCCTTTGTCCCAAGCCAAACAAATAAGGATCACTGCTGATCCAAGTCAACTACACCAAGACACTCTCTTAGGTGTACAAAACTTCCAATGCCTAATGGCTTAGTAAAAATATCTGGTAGCTATTGCTCAAAATTACAAAATTCCATCTTGATATCTTCATTCTCCACCAACTCTCTGATGAAGTAATATTTGATCTCTATATGCTTGCTTCTACCATGGAAGACTAGATTCTTAGACAATGCAATTGATGAGATGTTGTCACAATAAATTGTGATTCCATCCTCTTGCCTTTCATTCAAATCTATCAAGATCCTTCTTAACCAAATAGCTTGACATGCTGCTGCATTTTCTGCTATGTATTTAGTCTTTGCTATAAATTGAGCAACAATAAGTTGCTTCTCAGATGACCATGAAATTACACCTGATCCCATATGAAATACATATCCAGAAGTTCTCTTTATATCATCTATACTTTCAACCCAATCACTATATGTATAACCTACCAACTTGAATTCATTTTCTACAGTATACAAAATTCCAAATCCCTTGGTACCTTTCACATACCTTAGGATCCTCTTTCCCACTTGCCAATGGGAATCGTTTAGTGTTTTCATAAATCTAAAAATTAAACTTGCTGCATACATGAAGTCAGGTGGAGTTGCAGTCAAATACATTAAACTCTCAACCATACTCTTGTATAGTGTTGGATCCACTCTCTTGATAGAGTCTTCCTTGCTAAACTTTAGACCTATTACTATTGGTGTAAAGGCTAGCTTACTGTTCTACATTTTGAATATTTGCAAGATCTGCCCTACATATTTTTCTTGAGAGATAAAGATGCCATCATGCTTTTGTTTTACTTTTATGCCTAGAAAGTACTTCAAGAGACCAAGGTCTATCATCTCAAATTCATTTTTCATGACCTCTTTGAACTCACCAATTAGAGCCCTATCATTACCAGTAAAAATCAAATCATCTACATACAAGACAACAATGAAAACATTTCCATTTGCTACCTTGATGTAGAGAGTAGGCTCAGCATTGCTTTTGCTAAAGCCATTACTCATCAAATATGAATCAATCCTACTGTACCAAGCCCTTGGAGCTTGCTTGAGCCCATAAAGAGCTCTCTTCAATCTATATACTTTGTGTTCTTCACCTGCAACTTCATAACCAGGTGGCTGCTCCACATAGACTTCTTCCTTCAATACACCATTCAAGAAAGCGAACTTCACATCTATTTGAAATACCTTCAATTTTTGCTGATCTGCAATTGCAATGACAACATGCATAGTTTTCATTCTTGCAACTAGAGCATATGTCTCATTATAATCTTTTCCATGCTGTTATTTGTAGTCCTTGACTACCAGCCTTGCCTTATGTCTATCAATCTTGCCTTCAGCATTGCATTTGGTCTTGTAGACCCATTTCACTCCAATCACTTATTTTTTGGGAGGCAATTCAGTTAGCTCCCATGTCTCATTTGTTTCTATAGCATCTATCTCCTCATCCATGGCCTAACACCATTTCTTCTCCTTAACAACTTCTTCAAAATATATTGGATCACTATGAGAAAACAATGCAAAATTAACACTCTCATCATAATCTTCATAACTTTCATCTTGGTATATCTCCCTAAGACTCTTCATCTTTCTTGGTATCAAGGAGGAGAGTGTGGGATCAAAATATTCACTGCTACTGCTTTGCCAACTAGCTCGGTCTTCACTGTTACTTGGCACTGACACTCGGTCATGCCTAGAGGACCTTGGCAATGACTGAGGCTGCTTTCCTTTTCTTCTATTTGCTCCTTCTTCTTGTTTTTCATCAACTTCCTCTTCACTCATAATTGGCACTTTGCTTGAGGTTGTCGGTGATTCATCAGTTAGTCCATACCATTACTAATTTTCAAGAAATTCCACATCTCTTGAGAGAATCATCTTGTTGTTCAATGTGTCATACAATCTGTATGCCTTTGATTCTGAGCTATACCCTATGAAGATGCACTTCATACCTTTGTCATCCAATTTTTGCCCTTGTTCTTTAGGCACATGTGCATATGCAACACATCAAAACACCCTTAGGTTTTCAACTATCCATCTTCCTTGTAACCATGTTTCTATTGGAATTCTATCATAGATCACCTTTGTATGACACCTATTAATTAGGTAAATTGTTGTTTCCATAGCTGCTCCCCAAAATTTAGTTGGGAGACCTTTCTCTTTCATCATGCTCTTTGCCATTTCAACAATGGTTCTATTATTTCTTTCAGCCACTCCATTTTGTTGTGGTGTATAGCAGGTTGTGAGCTCTTTCTTTATGCCATGTTTCCTACAAAAATTTATAAAAGAATTGGAGGTATACTCCCCTCCTCAATGATATTAGGACCTTGATATAGTGTCCATATCCTCTTTCAGCTTGGGCTTTGAACTGAAGAAACTTGTCAAATGCTTTAGATTTAGATTTTAAAAAATAAACCTATGTCCTACAACTAAAATCATTCATAAATGTCATGAAATAAGTACTCCCTCCAATGGAAGTAACATGCATAGGACCAACTAGGTCAGTATGCACTAACTCTACTGGATATCTAACCCTCCTAAAAATTTTAGAATTAAAGGAAAGCATATGGTGTTTCCCCAAAATACAAGCCTCACACTTGTCACATGAATTTCCTATTCATGGAAAACCTTCTACCATTCTTTTCTTTGACAACCAATTTAAACCAGCATAGTCAAGATGACCATACCTGAGGTGCCATAGTCATGAAGGGTCTTCAATCACACTCCTTAGAGCTGATTGTGTGGGAGGTGCAGCACCAACTTGAGATGAGAAACATGTCTCTATCCTCAAGGGAAACATTCATTTCTTTGTCATTTGAACTACTGCAACTAAGTTCTTGCTCCCATCTTTTTCATGAATGACACACCTGTTATTCTCCATCAGCACTTTGTATCCATTTTGAATGAGTTGACCAATGCTCATCAGATTGTTCTTCATGCTAGGGGCAAAATACACATTTTGTATTTCTTTCTTCTCACCTTGCTTGGTGCGGGCTATAATAGATCCTTTTCTCACTACTGGTAGGGTTCCATTATTACCCATTTTAATCTGAAATTTGAAACTCTTGTGAATAAATGAAAAAAAGGTTTCATTACCACTCATGTGGCTGCTACATCCACTATTGAGGTATTACCAAACTTCAAGGCTCCCTTCTTTACCAACATTACATATGATGAAGGCAGTGGCATTGTTTCCACTTCCCATGTTCATATCAACCACATTTGCTTGTCCTAACTGATCATTTTTCTTCTTCCAATATTCACTTGCATAATGCCCATATTTATGATAGTATTAGCATTCTACATTACTCCTATTTGAGTTGTAGTTTTCTTACCTCCTATTGAAGTGTTTTGAGAAGTGCTTGCTCCCTTTGTTCTTCCTGAGCTTTCTGTTGCAGCATTTCTTTGTCCTCCATTACTTCGGCCTCTTTCTCTAGAGTTTCTACCTTAGCCATTTCTTCCTCTCCCCCTTCCTCTTAGATTTGACTGAGCCTTGAATGCTTGATCTTGGGAAGAAGAAGATGTAGATATGTTGATCTTATGCTCATGGGTTTGAAGAATATCCATCAACTCATCCATTGTCAAAACAGTGAGGTATTTTGCCTCTTCTATGGTCATGACAAAATTATCATATTTATGAGGTAAACTCTCAATATCTTTTCCACTATCCTCTACTCTTGATAGTCTTCTCCATTTGACTTCAGTTGGTTAATCACATTGGAGGTCCATGAATTGAAATCTGCAACTGATTCATTTTCCTTCATCTAAAGGTTCTCAAACTCCCTCCTTATATTCTATAGTTGTAAATATGGACTTTATCAGTCCCCTTGAAGTTCATCTCAAGGATATCCCATGCTTCCTTTGCATAATTTGCTGCTGCAATTTTAGAAAAAACTATCTCTGTCATTGTTGTCTCAATCAAACTTAATGCCTTAGCATCCTTTCTCCTTGACACTTTTAACTGAGTCTTCTATGCATTTATGAGAGCAGCATACTGAGTTGGGTTTGTCACATCATTGAACCCATTAATCACAAAATCTCATAAATCATTTGCAACCATTATGGTCTTCATCTTCTTTGTCCATGTATCATAATTTTGTCCATTGAAGGGTGGTGGCTGCTGCCATATCTTTTTTGCATCTCCTGCCATGTCAAATATCCCAAAAAAAATGTCCTAACTCACTATGGATATGGGGCCTCAAAGCTCTAATACCATGTGAAATATTGAATATTAACTTTAATAATTTTTCTCTACACTATCTATTGCCAAAATTTTGCTCAGCATGTGAAGGTGCCGAGTGGAAATTTTTCTTAGCACCAATAGATGCCGAGTGATAAGAGAAGGTGCCAAGCTAGCTCAGCACAAGAAGATGCCAAGTGAACTCGACACTCAAAGGGAAACTCAGCTCAAATGGATGTCGAGAAAGCTCGGCTTCAACTAAAAAATTATAACTTAGATAAAGACTAGATTTTCAATCGTGGATAAGCCGGAGAGCCAAAGCTTGGAGCTTTCAACAATGAACTTCTTAAATGCAATAAATAAGGAAGAACAATGCATTCATGTATGCCTACTTGCTTGATATTCAACTTTGATTCAAAATATTACAAAATTTGAGAGCATTCGACTTCAACCAAAAAACCCCAAAATAACCCTAAAACTTTAAACTGGTGAAACATTAAACTTTAAACTCGCCGCTCTAATGGTTGCATACATGAATGCCTAGAGAAATTGCTACTTCAATAGGTCAAAAACAATAAAATACGAACTTAAAAAATGATAGGAGATCCAACATGTATTGAAATCTTCTACCTTCTGAACACTTCATGCTAATCTGTTGATCGATTTCTTTTTCTTTCTTTTCTGCTCTGCAACTTTTCTACTCTCTCTCTAATCAGTTGAACTCACTGAATGAATGAATCAAAACATTCTTTTTTTTCTTTTTGGCAAAATGTTTTCCCCTCTTTTTAGATTTCAAAAACTCACCTACCACATTCATTATTTCTAACTATTACAGGGATGGTAGGTGGGTGTTTGACTCCAAGGGAAAATATTAACATGCATTAAATATTTCAACAAATTTTGCAACAAAATCATAGAGGATTATGAAAATGTAGTCGAAGAGGTTACAAATGATATCATCAAAGAAATTTTGCGAAGCTTTGGAGTGAACAAATATTATTCCTCATTTTAGTTTGTAGGAAAGCTTTGTATGAACTATTGTAATGCCCCTCCAAAGGAAAAGGGAGGCTGTACAACTCACATAGACCAAAATTGTATTGTGGTAATGTACCGAGATAAAATTGTGACTTGAGATTAAGAGAAAGGTAGGGAAATGGATAGATGTGAAGCTGTGGAAAACTCTCTTATGGATTTCATGGGGGACTCATTTAGTGCATGGAGTAATGGGAGGATTCACAATGTCATGCATAGAGTTGTGTGTGAGGGTTATTCTCGTGTGTCAGTGCCATTCTTTTACTTCTTCTTAGACAACACTCTCGTTTATGTTCCTCCTAAATTTGTAGACAATGATCATCCCCGCCTTTATAAGCTATTTGTATATCCATAGTGTTATGATTCCACAATGTTTCTTAGCAAATACTCAAGAAGCTTTCCTTGAGGACTTTGCAAGCATTTGAGTTGGTTGAATATTGTACCCTGAACATATGGAAATACTAAATTAGTGTTTGTCTTTCTTTGGAGTGTGTTTTCTCATTTTAGATGTCCACTTAAGATTTTATTAAGTACAAGAAATTAATGATTAATAGGAGTATTTCTAATTTTCTCAAATTGTTTTAAAATATATTATTAACTTCTCTCTTGATTGACAAGTGGGAGATATTGTTGGAGTATTAATTGTGGTTGCTTGTTCCTCCCTGGAGACAAATGCCCACCTACCTCCCTGATGGCTTGCAGAATAATCAAATGAATTTATTGCATGGTAGGTGAAAATTTTCAAATTCAAAAATGAGGGGGAAAACATTTTGCAAGTATAACAAAAGGAATGATTAGATTCATTCGATCTAGTAGAAGGAGATGAAGTTGAAGAGCTCAGAAGTTGTAGAGCAGAGAAGGCAGAAAGAAAAAGGTGATCAGCAGATCAGTTGTTGCAGAGACAGAAGGAATCATTGCCGTGCTTACAGTTGCACGTGCTTCTTCTTATCATTTTGTAAGTTTGTAGTTTATTGGTTTCAACCTTTTGAAGCAGTGATTGCTCTAGGTGTTATTGTATGTAGCCATTAGAGCTCCAAGTTTGAAGTTTTATCACTTTAAAGTTTAGGGTTATTTTAGGGTTTTCTGGTTGAAGCCGAATGCTCCCAAATCTTGTATTAGTTTGATTTAAAGTTGAATAGAAAGCAAGCAGGCATACTTGAATCCATTTGTCTTCTTCTATTCATTGCATTTGAAAAGTTTTATTTGGAAGCTTTGAATACTGGCTCTCTAGTTTTAATGGTGAACATATTCACATCATAAGTCTGCACTAATTATTGTCTTTGGTAGAAGTCATCTACAGTTCAGGAAGAGTTCACTTGGTAATGTCTTTTACCGAGCTCCTCCTTGTAGTGGCTACTAACCTCACTCGGTGCTTTCCTCTACCAAGCTCCACTCTCCAGTGGCTATTGAGCTCACTCAGTAATCACTTTTCTTATTGAGCTCACTCAGTATCCTTTGCTTACCAAGTTGTTTCTTCATCTACCGAGTTGCTCTTCATTCACCGAGCTAACTCGGTAAACTCTCTTGCCACTCGATTTCTTAAGTTACTGAGAAAATTTTGGTACTCGGTAATAGTTGTTGCCGAGCAAATTTTTAGGTTTAGGGTTGGTTTTTTGTGATTGAAATTTTTATTATTTCTCACATGGTATCAAAGCTTTGAGGCCCCACATCCACAGTGAGTTAGGGCATTTTTTTTCTTGGGATATTTATCATGGCAGGAGATGCAGGAAAGAAATGGCAGCAGCCACCACCCTTCAATGGACAAAATTATGATACATGGGCAAAGAAGATGAAGACCATAATGGTTGCAAATGATTTGTGGGAGTTTTTAGTTAATGGATTCAATGATGTGATTGATCCAACATAGTATGCTACTCTCACAAATGCACAGAAGACTCATTTGAAAGAGTCAAGAAGAAAGGATGCTAAGATATTAAGTTTGATTGAGGCAGCAATGACAGAGACTGTATTCCCAAAGATTGCAGCAGTAAATTATGCAAAGGAAGCATGGGATATCCTTGAGACGAGCTTCAAGGGGACTGATAAAGTTCGTATAGTAAAGCTGCAAAATATATGGAGGGAGTTTGAGAACCTTCAGATGAAGAAAAATGGATCAATTACGGACTTCAGTTCAAGGACCTCCAATGTGATTAATCAACTGAAGTCAAATGGAGAAGACTATCAAGAGCAGAGGATAGTGGAAAAGATATTGAGGAGTTTACCTCATAAATATGACAACTTGGTCATGACCATAGAATAGGCAAAAGACCTCACTGTTTTGACAATGGATGAGTTAATGGGTACACTTCAAACCCATGAACATAGGATCAACAGATCTACTTCTTCATCTTCCCAAGAGCAAGAATTCAAGGCTCACTCAAATCTAAGAGGAAGGGGGAGAGGAAGAAATGGCTCAGGCAAAAACTCTAGAGGTAGAGGCCGAGGTAATGGAGGACAAAGGAATGCTGCAGCAAAAAGCTTAGGAAGAGCAAATGGAGCAAGTACCTCACAAAATATTTCAAGAGGAGCTAAAAAAACTAAAACTAAAATAGGATTAATGTAGAATGCTACTACTATCATAAATATGGGCATTATGCAAATGAATGCTGGAAGAAGCAAAATGTTTAGTCAGGACAAGCAAACGTGGCTGATGTTAACATGGGAAGTGGAAAGGATGCCACTGCCTTCATCATGTGTAATGTTGGTGAAGAAGGAAGCTCTGAGGTTTGGTACCTCGATAGAGGATGTAATAACCACATGAGTGGTAATGAAACCTTGTTTTCATTCATTAACAAGAGTTTCAAATCAGAAATTAAGATAGGTGACAATGGAACCCTACCAGTTGTGGGAAAAGGATCTATTATGGTCCACACCAAGAAAGGTGAGAAGAAGGAAATACAAAATGTTTATTTTGCCCCTGGTATGAAGCAGAATTTGAAGAGCATTGGTTAGCTCATTCAAAATGGATACAAAGTGTTGATGGAGAATGATAGGTGTATCATTGAAGAAAAGGATGGGAGCAAGAACCTACTTGCAGTAGTTCAAATGACAAAGAACAGAATGTTTTCCTTGAAGATAGAGACATGTTTCTCATCTCAAGTTGGTGCTCCACCTCACACACAATCAACTCTAAGGAGTGTGATTGAAGACCCCTCATGGCTATGGCACCTCAGGTATAGTCATCTTGGCTATGCTAGTTTAAATTTTTTATCAAATAAAAGAATGGTAGAAGGTTTTCCACGCATAGGAAATTCATGTGACAAGTGTGAGGCTTGTATTTTGGGTAAGCAACATAGGCTTCCCTTTAATTTTGGAAATTCTAGGAGGGCTAGATATCCATTAGAGTTAGTGCATACTGACCTAGTCAGTCCTATGCAAGTTACTTCCATTAGGGGGAGTTCTTATTTCATGACATTTATTGATGATTTCAATCATAGGACATGGGTGTATTTCTTAAAGAATAAATCTAAAGCATTTAAAAAATTTATAGAATTTAAAGCCCAAGCTAAAAGAGAATTTGTAGGGCCCATTTATCGTTGCACCAAAAGCCATGACTATTAGTGAACATGGAACACCACATAATTAACCACCTGTGGGTAGGGTAGCGTGTCACATCACCCAACAATCTCCCCCTCGATGCGCATACCAGGTGCTTACGCGGGTTGGGAAGGCACCGGGGAGATTTGAACCCATGACCAGGCCAAAACCAGGCTCTGATACCAATTGTAGGGCCCATTTGTCATTGTACCAAAAGCCATGACTGTTAGTGAACATGGAACACCACATAATTAACCACCTGTGGGCAGGGGAGTGCGTCGCATCACCCAACAGAATGTGGACACTATATCAAAGTCCTAAGATCAGATAGAGGAGGGGAGTATACCTCCAATTCTTTTGTAAATTTTTGTAGGAAACATGGCATAAAGAAAGAGCTCACAGCCAGCTATACACCACAGTAGAATGGAGTGGCTGAAACAAAGAACAGGACCATTGTTGAAATGGAAAGGAGCATGATGAAAGAGAAAGGTCTCCCAATTGAATTGTGGGGAGAGGCTATGGCAACAACAGTTTACCTAATTAATAGGTGTCCTACAAAGGCATTCCGTGATAGAATTCCAATGGAAGCATGGTCACGAGGAAGATGGACAGTCAAACACCTAAGAGTGTTAGGATGTGTTGCATATGCACATGTGCCTAAAGAGAAAAGGAAAAAATTTGATGAAAAAGGTGTGAAATGCATTTTCATAGGGTACAGCTCAGAATCAAAGGCATATAGATTGTATGACCCATTGAACAACAAGATGACTCTTTCAAGAGATGCGAAATTTCTAAAAAATCAGTCTTGGTATGGTTCAATTAATGAGTCACCGAGCACTTCAAGTAAAGTGCCAATTATAAGTGAAGAGGATACTGATGAACAACAATAAGAAGGAGCAGATAGAAGAAGAGGCAAGCAACCTCAGTCATTACTGAGCTCCTCTAGGCATGATTGAGTGGCAGTGCCAAGTAGCAGTAGTGAAGATTCTAATCCCACACTCTCCTCCCTTTTACCAAGAAAGGCCACGAGTCTTAGGGAGATATACCAAGATGAAAGGTATGAAGATTATGATGAGAGTGTTAATTTTGCACTATTTTCTCATAGTGATCCAATATATTTTGAAGAAGCTATTAAGGAGAAGAAATGGTGTAAGGCCATGGATGAGGAAATAGATGCTATAGAAAGAAATCAGACATGGGAGCTAACTGATTTGCCTCCTAAGAAGCAAGTGATTGGAGTGAAATGGGTCTATAAGACCAAATGCAATGCTGAAGGCAAGATTGATAGACATAAGGCAAGGTTGGTAGTCAAGGGCTACAAATAGCAGTATGGTAGAGATTATGATGAGACCTATGCCTCGGTTGCAAGAATGGAAATCATGTGTGCTATCATAGCAATTGCAACTCAACATAAATGGAAGGTATATCAAATGGATGTGAAGTTCGCCTTCCTAAATGGTTTATTGAAGAAAGAAGTATATGTGGAGTAGCCACCTGGTTATGAAGTTGTTGGTAAAGAACACAAAGTATATAGATTTAAGAGAGTTCTTTATGGGCTCAAGCAAGCTCCAAAAGCATGGTATAGTAGGATTGACTCATATTTGATGAGCAATGGCTTTAAAAAAGGAAATGGTGAGCCTACTCTCTACATCAACGCAAAAAATGGTAATGTATTGATTGTTGTCTTGTATGTAGATGATTTAATTTTTACTAGAAATGACAAGGCTCTAATTGGTGAGTTCAAAGAGGCCATGAAAAGTGAATTTGAAATGACATACCTAGGTCTCTTGAAGTACTTTCTAGGCATAGAAGTAAAACAAATGCATGATGGCATTTTCATCTCTCAAGAAAAGTATGTAGGGTAGATCTTGAAAAGATTCAAAATGCTGAACAGTAAGCCAGCCCCCACACCAATAGCAATAGGTCTGAAGTTGAGCAAGGAAAACTCTAGCAAGAGAGTGGATCCAACACTATACAAGAGTATGGTTGGAAGTTTGATGTACTTACTGCAACTCGGCCAGACCTAATGCATGTAGTAAGTCTGATTTTCAGATTTATGGAAACACCAAAGGATTCCCATTGGCAAGCGGGAAAGAGGATCCTAAGGTATGTGAAAGGTACCAATGGATTTGAAATTTTGTATACTACAAATGATGATTTCAAGTTGGTGGGTTATACTGATAGTGATTGGGCTGGAAGTTTAGATGATAGGAAGAGAACTTCCAGATACATGTTTCATATGGGATCGGGTGCAATTTCATGGGCATCCAAGAAGCAACCTATTGTTGCTCAATCTACAGCAGAGGCTAATTATATAGCAAAAAATGCAGTAGCATGTCAAGCTATTTGGTTAAGGAGGATCTTGATAGATTTGAATGAAAGGCAAGAGGATGGAGCCACAATTTATTGTTACAACATCTCATCAATTGCATTGTCCAAGAATCCAGTCTTCCATGGGAGAAGTAAACATATTGAGATCAAATATCACTTCATCAGAGAGTTGGTGGAGAATGGGGATATCAAGATGAAATTTTGTAAGTCTGAGCAGTAGCTAGCAGACATTTTTACCAAGCCATTAGGCATTGGAACTTTTGTACACCTAAGAGAGTGTCTTGGTGTAGTTGATTTGGATCATTAGTGATCCTTGTTTGTTTGGCTTGGGATAAAGTGGGAGTGTTGGAATATTAATTGTGGATGATCATTTCTCCCTTGAGCCAAATGCCCACCTACCTCCTTGACAGCTTGTAGAATGATCAAATGAATTTATTGCATGGTAGGTAAAAAATTTTGAATTCAGAAATGAGGGGGAAAACATTTTGCAAGTATAACAAAAGGAATGATTAGATTCATTCAATCTAGTAGAAGGAGAAGAAGTTGAAGAGCTCAGAAGTTGCAAAGCAGAGAAGGCAGAAAGAAAAAGGTGATCAGCAGATCAGTTGTTGCAGAAACAGAAGGAATCATTGTCATGCTTGTAGTTGCACGTGTTTCTTCCTGTCATTTTGTAAGTTTGTAGTTTATTGGTTTCAACCTGTTGAAGCAGTGATTGCTCCAGGTGTTATTGTATGCAACCATTAGAGCTACAAGTTTAAAGTTTTATCAGTTTAAAGTTTAGGGTTATTTTAGGGTTTTTTGGTTGAATTCAAATGCTCCTAGATCATGTATTAGTTTGACTCAAAGTTGAATAGAAAGCAAGCAGGCATACTTGAATCCATTTGTCCTCTTCTATTCATTACATTTGAAAAATTTTATTTGGAAGCTTCAAATACTAGCTCTCTAGTTTTAATGGTGAACATATTCACGTCATAAGTCTACACTTGATATTGTCTTTGGTAGAAGTCATCTGCAGTTCAGGCATAGTTCACTCGGTAACATCTTTTACCGAGCTCCTCCCTGTAGTGGCTGTCGACCTCACTTGGTGCTTTCCTCTACCGAGCTCCACTCTCCAGTGGCTACCGAGTTCACTCGGTAATCTCTTTTCTTACTGAGCTCACTCAGTATCCTTTACTTACCGAGTTGTTTCTTCATCTATCGAGTTGCTCTTCATTTACCGAGCTAACTCGATAAACTCTCTTGGCACTCGATTTCTTAAGTTATCGAGAAAATTTTGGTACTCTGTAATAGTTGTTGCCGAGCAGATTTTTAGGTTTAGGTTTTGTTTTTTGTGATTGAAATTTTTAATATTTCTCATAGATATCACAAGTCTATTGATTAAGCAAGTTTATATTATTATTTTGCTTTGTTATAATATACAAAATTTTAGTATACAAAGGATCAATAGGAAGAAAACTCATGTTCTAAACTAGCTCTCCTACCTATGCAAGATGAAAAAAATTTACAATCATGTACATTACATTCAACTCTTATTAAAAGATGAAAACATGGAAATCTACAAACAATATCATAACCAAGAAAATAAGTATCAAAATGCAATTAGTTTTATTAGATTTAGAACTTATAATAATGAACAAGATAATAATAAAAAAGTTGGCTATCAAACATCACAAATTTTAGTGGGACACTACAAAATTTAATAATTAATAAGAATATTTATAATTTACTCTAAATTTGCACAATTAAAAAAAATAAAATTTAAAGACGAAAGGCATAAGCCTCCATATATTAAAATAGGTTAAAAGTTTACAAAATATGCCAAAAAGGCTAAGAAGAATAACAAAGAATAGAACTAGAAAAAACACACAAATAAATCTACACTCATTTATGAGAATTGGCATGATCTTTGGCTAGTATTATTTTTATGATTTCAAATTCCTCCAAGGCTAGTGATGTCTCATTGACTACTAAATTGATCCCATCAAATGCTAGGTTGGAAAACACATAGGCTAGGGAGTTGCCCTCAAGATATGTGTGGACAACATAAGTATTTTCAATCTTTGGTAATACCTTCCATACCTGTATCACAATGTAGCTAAGTCTCTAGTTTGTGGATTTCTTGGTCTTGGTTGCTTGTATGATAATTGTTGAATCTCCTTCAATGACTACCTTCATTATGCCATGGAATACAATAGGGAAAAGGTAAAATCTAAGGAGGAGGAAGACTAATATATTTCTAGTTCTTAAACACCTCTGCATCCCATAGTGAGAAGATGAATGAAAAAGAGGTTCTCTTTAACACTTGTGCAAATAGAGAATTCTAATCTTTCAAGGAATACTGAGTTAGTAGATATTATTTTTAGAAGATCTTTTGATTTTGCTCCCACCATAGTACCCAAACAACTATCACTGAAATTATAGTCTGCAAGGAACCAAAAAAGATTGTAGTAGGTCCCAAAGATGCTTTAAAAGGGGAAAACTCAACTTTAGCTTTGGAACAATAAAATCTGATAGTTTTGAGTGAAATTACAGTTAAGGAATATGTGGTCTAACTCTTCTACATAATTTTTGCAGAAAACACAAAGAAATGGATTAGAGATATTAAGTCTAGCAAGGAAGTCACTTGTCAATAGTCTCTTCTACAAAGCCAACCATAAGAAGCATCCAACTCTAGGTCGAATGAGTTGACTCCAACATGAATTAAAGGGTCTATAGCTAGCTATATCATTTTGGATTGCGGAGAGTGCTACATATAATCCTTGGCTAATACTGCCAGGTATTTGATGGGGCCCATTTAACTTCAACTTGGATGTCATGTGTATGCTTTGTAGAATATCACACAATAAATCTGTTAGCAAGAGAACTAGGAGGATCAAAAAAAATTTTCCATATGACTTTAATAGTACCAATTTGAATTGTGTCAATGTAGTGCACAAGTTTTGTGCCCAAATTGATGATGCAAAAGTTGTAATTACCCTATGATCCTAAACAAACACAAAAGAGGGGAAACTAGACCAAGAATCCAACTAGAAATTGACTTCCTCACCATTGTGGACTTCCCATGTAATGTAGGAAGTGATAAGATGCCTTGAGTGGAGCATGAAATTCCATATCATTGATCAAGAAGAAGGATTTTTCACAGTGAAGATCCAAGTTTTATTGGGAGAATCTAGATATTTGGCTTGCATTATACTAACCCAGGGGGCTAAGGGGTGTTTGTACATTTTCCATACAAGTTTTATACCAAAAGCTTGATTTCTAAGGGGTAAGATTGTGGAGTCCCACACTACCAAACAATTTACCTAGTGTCATTTTTTTGAATGAGACCAAACGAATCCTTCTCTTGTATGTCATGTTGTTTGTCCAAATGAAGTTGGAGATGATCTTATAAATTTGTTTCATGATAGAAATAGGGGCTTTGAGGACAAAGATGACATAATTTGGGGTTGTAGCAAGGCAAGATTTTACCAAAGTAGTATACCTATAAGGGATAACCAATGAGCTTTCTATGAGGTAGTTTTTGCCTTCATTTTGTCAACAAAGATATTCTAGAATTTATTTCTATTACTTCCCATAAATATGGGGACTCCCATGTATTGGGTAGAGTAGCTTCCTAGAGGCCCAGAATAGAGGCAATCTTATTTTTTAATGGAACCTTCACATTAAATGTAAATAATAATGACTTGTGATGGTTGAGTTTCATAAAATTTGAGGACCTTTTCATCTATGCAATTTTTGATAAAGTAGCCAACCTAGATAATAGTGATTCCTTTCCAAAGACCATGATCATGAACTTGTGATATTGATCTATGTAATGACTCTTCCATAATTTATGAACAAAAATGGAGAGAGGGGATCACCTTGTTTGACACCTTTTGTGCTATTGAAATGACCCACTGGGGATCCATTAACGAGGATGGAGAAAGTGACCCCTCTAATGCATTGCATGATCCACTTTGACAGAAACTAAAAGCCAAGAGAAATTTGTGAAGGAAGTGCTAGTTTAGCTTGTGGTTAGCCTTCATCATATCTAGTTCCACTATACAAGCAGGGATTTTATGTTGCTTAATAGAGTGTAACACTTCATGAGCTACCATTTCACCTTTGATTGTCTCTCTTCTGGGCACAAACCTGCCCTATTGGACTGAGATGAGTTTAGGAATTAATTGGTTCAATAGGTAAATTTCCCATGTGAAGATTTTGTAAATAGTGTTAGACAAGGCAATAGGTCTGAAATCCACAGAAGAATTAGGTTGGTTAACCTTCTTAATTAGAAAAATATTGGTGGCATTAAAATGACTTAGTATAACACCATTCTTTTTGAATTCCTCCATAGCTAGTAGGAGATCAAAGTTTATTACATCCCATGCCTTTTGAAAAAAATATTGCTATAAATCCATGTGGTTCAGGAGCTTTTTCTGATGGGAGGGATAAGACCACGCCTTTTATTTCTTTTGTAGTGAATAGATTCATGAGATGCATATTATCCGCAGGAGTAAGAAGGGGTGGGATTGTTTTCAAGATCTTAGAATCAGGAGTGTGGTGCTAAAAGATGTGAAGAATCTTAGGCCTTCCTATTTTATTCCCTCAGAATTTGATATGAGGTCTCCTATGTTAGTGTGGTGGATAGAGAAGATGGTACTAGTTGCCTTCTTAATTTTTCTATGTTAAGCCATGTATCTCTTGACTTTCCATGCCAATATATCTCCTCTCATTTTTAAAGCTCTTCCCAATCTTGTTGCAATATTTTCTGCCAATTGTACATATGTGAGGACAACCCATCCTAAGTGATAAATGAGAGGATCTGTTCTAACTCTGATTGCACAACAAACTTTTGGTGAAAAATATCCTTAAACACATCTGATTCCATATCATTATGTTCTTTTTTTAAGATTTTTTATCTTCATGTGGAACTGATACATAGGGCACCCTTAGACAATGGAGCTGATACCCACCAGTGTTTAAGTAGCCCAAGAAAATGTGGATGTCTGAACCATATTTTCTCAAAATTGAATGATGAACCTTTGTTCAATTTGGTGTTTGAAGTTGAAAAAACCAATGAAATTGGGGAGTGATCCAATGATAGGAAAGGGAAAATGTGAGATTCAAACTGCATATTAGAGGTTGCCCAGGAATCAAAAATCAGGAAACGATCCAATCTTTCAGTAATTTCATGAAAGCTTTTCCTTTTTTCATCCATGTGAAGTAACAATTTGAGGGACAAATATCAACCAAGGAATTATCTTGAATAAAGAATGAAAAGTCATTCATAGCTGCTTGGGGGGGAAGATACCTCCTTGCTTTTCTGCGCTGCAGGGAAGAGGATAACATTGAAATCGCTACCAAGAATATAATTCTGAACTGAAATAGCTAGAACATCTCACAATTTAGCTAGAACTGAAGTAGTCAGTGGATGTGGGACCATATATGTTATCAAGCATGAATTGTATGTCAAACGAGGAAACTTGTACAAATTGCCAATGAAAATGTGAGTGAATGTGAGCGATTTTTAATGTCTTGGGGTTCCATAGAATTGTCAAACCCCCAGAAACATTGTTGATGTGTGTTTTATGACTCACCAAATAGTAGAACAAAATACCAAAATATCTTATCCTCTCTTGAATAAAGTCTTGTGTATGCTAAGATTGCAAGAAGATCATACAATGACTTCAAGGTTCCTTTAATGCCAGGTCTTGACTATGGATAAGATCGGTGGTTGATGTGATTTGCTGATGATCACAAGGGGCCTGACGTGTTTATTCATATTCATTTCAAGCCATACTGGATGAGGGAGCTATCTTAAGGTTTTTCAATGAAGCGCATCTTTTTTTGGATTTTTCACAAAATATGCAGAAATTAAATAAGATGGGGTTTAGGAATTCTATTCTAATCCTAAGGGTAGTGATAACAACAAATAGTATTCTAGTGGACAAATTCCTCAATTTATTGAATTCTGCTTCACCAAATTATACTACAACTAAGCATTAACCAGTGCAATCTTCAAGGGTTATGCCAAAGATTTTCATATCACCGCATACACCATCATAAAGAACAATGTATACAAATGATAGAAGTTGAGCATATGCGTGAAAGAGGTTCAGGCTAACTTTACACAATGAATTAGAATCAGTAAAACATTAAAAGTATGAACCAAAGGAATTCATCAATACACCACCATATTCTCCATTGTAATCACCACACATTGATTATGCTAAACTTAATCTACTTGAAGAAATTTAGGAGAACAAGCAAGCACTAAGACACGTCAAGTATTCACCAAACTCCAATGAAAACTTTATTATCTCAGTAGCTCATAGCAATAATCTCATAAAAATCTCCCTTTACAAATGAGAAATGAGGCCTTTATATAGGTCCTCGATTACAACGGGTGGCCTAGATGATCACAATAACTAATGGCTGAGATCATGCCACATCAGCCGTAATTAGGGTTAGGGCAATGGAAAGGAATCTACATTAATGCCATAAGGAATCCACTACTGTAGTGGGTAATAAATGCCCACCATGCATGCTAATTTAAGGAGGAGTGGGGTGTAATAAATGATCCCTATGCACACCCACTCTGCATTTAATGCATCTATCCTTGATTTCTTTGCCTGAAAGATCGAGATCGATCTAATATGATTTCCAACTCCTCTGTACTAATTCTTGGTGCAGATTCTTGCTTGAATTCTAGAACTGCAATTACTCTTTCTACTTTTCCCAAGCTTTCATCCCGATCTGGTAGTAAGTCCTCAGTAGTGTGCATTGCATTTGAGAAGATGGAAAAGTTCTTAAAATCATCTCTTCCATATACGTTTAGCTGAAAGAATTCCTCTAACTTGAATTTCAGATTATCAGTTGTCATTTCCTCTTCCCCTAATCTTTGTGATAACAAGGATGCAACTGCATTTGATATTCCTTGCTTGATGTTATCAACAATCTTTTTCCATCGACTGGATTCCTTGGTAAAGCTCTCAAACATTTCTTTAGCCATCATCACTGCATTGTAAGAGCGAATAAAATCATAGCAATCCCCCTCGCTGATAACTCGACCATCAATCAATTCTTGCTTTGGGGTATCCATCAGACTCTGAATGTCAGCAATCACCTCTTCTTGGTAAATATGCTCATCCACCCATGATTCCTCCATGTATTGAATCCTAGAGACTACAGCCAATGCCCTATTGTGCACTTGCACTAATTCTTCTACATGTTTGAAGGCTACCTCCTGAGTTGCTTCGATCCAAATCTTTGCACCCTAAGAAATCCGCTTCATTCTGTCAATATCACCTACCACTTCACTAGAAACACCTGTTGGAGGGACAAATGATGGACCTTCCTCTCTTACTAGATGAGGCAAGTTATTGATGTACTAACATAAGGCCCAAATTTCTCTTTTCTTCTTTTCATACCCTTCTTCTACTTTCTTCAGCCTATCCTTCAAAGCCTATGTGGAGTCATCAAATTCTTCCAATATTTTCTCTCGGGAGGCCCGACCAAGATTTACTTCTATAACATGATATTCATCTGGGGCAATCTAATTTTTCCCTTTGTCAACCATGGGAGTCGCAATCTACAAGATTCTAGATCCTGATACTCCTCTGATGAATTTAGTATATCTTTTTGCTTTCCCTTGTTCTTCTGATCGGTTTGATCGGTCCAAAATTTCTTGTAATTCAATTGTTGGATCAACCTCCTTTTGTTGATGCAATTGAATTCATTGCCTCAACCATTCCAGAATGGGTATACTTTGGTCCTTCGTATTTACCAATTGTTCTTTCCTTTGGATCACTCGAATGTCAATCTCTTCTTCACCTCCTGGACTATCCATTGTAACCTTAGGAATTATAGCTTTGGCACTTGGAAGATGCATTGCTACCCCTAGAGTTTCTTCCTCTAGTGGACCATCTCCATCACTAATCATTTCTCACTCTAAGATCATAGCAAGACTTTCTTCTGTAGCAATATCTTGATCTCTCCCTCTTTCTTGCATTGATTTTTCATAAGCATTTATACTCAACCTATCATGAATTGGCCTATCCAAATTCTCTTCTTGCTCAAATCTCCTTATACTTGTCCCTACATCCTGCCTTTCAATAGTTTCTATCTCTTGGACACTTGGAGTTCGACTTGGAGAAGAGGGAGCATCTCTGTGTTTTTGCTTCTTATTTTGAGATTCCTGGATGACTTCCTCAATCCTAGGATGCTTCTCTCGAGGTTCCTCCTTCCCTTTCTTGGTTCCTACATCGTCGGATGGAGTTCCCCTTTCTTCAACAGTCCCTTCATATATTTTTCTTGATCTTTCATCCCTGAGTGGTCTGTGGCCAAGCAACCTATATGTGAATCTATTAGTTGGTGCAACTAATTTTTCAAGCTTACACTCGATCCACCACTTTATAAAATCTAAGACTGGTTTTGAAAGGGTTTCGAGATCTGTAATTTCTTTCTTCTTCCAATCAAATGGTTGAGCTGTCATTTTTGGATTGAATCCTTTTCGCATCACATTTGGGTCCTCCTCCATTTGATTAGGAACCTTGAATATGTTGCATGTTCTAATAATGTTCAATGGTAGTCTTGAATGCAATCTTTTTCTAATCTCATTCTCGTCTACTGCATTTGCCCAAAAGTCTTCAAGGTGAACCTTTTATTGGTACTTTGACCCTCCTACTGATGAGATCTTGTTGAAAGGATCAAAATCATTCTTCTTTGAATAAAGCAGAAGGCAATAGAAGTGGAGCTCATCTGATGATTTCTCTGCAGCTTTTAGACATGGGCATACTTCAGTTTTCCCTTCTCCTATGGAAATTGGAAACTGCAATCCCAACTTCTTCTTCCCTTTTTGAATCTTGTCATAGGCAGTAAGTTGTCAAGTAAGCTCTAACAAGACCATCTTATCCGTTGGATACCTAGGAAGTTTGTATGGCTTTGTGGAGAATCCTTGAACTTGGATGTATGAAAAGGTGGGAAACTAAATGAACCAGGCGCCATATTCTTCAACCAACTTCATTGCACCCATTGACATTCTTATATGTGGCCTCTTTTGTAGTGTTCTTACTATGCGCATGGCAAATATATCATTAACCCTCATGTAATCATTCTTTGAATACAAATGCAACTGCGGGTAACATTCGTGGACTTTGAGGTGTTGGCTTCCACTTCCAATTGGTCCTTTGCATCGTAGTCCATCATAATTTGTCCTCTGTGCTAGGATGTAGATGACATAGGAGCTCATGTAAAATTTCCTTGTATGCTCTACATTCATCAACTGCTCATTTAGGTTATCACTTATGAGCCCAGCCCAATCTATTATGTCACCTTCCTCCATTACCTACTCAACAAAATACCACATCCAAGATTCAAACCTATAAGAATAAGGCATGCCAAATATATGACTCAACATCATGACCATGTCATTATATTCCCTTTGCAAGTCGAGCCATACTATTTCTTTAGGAATCTTGGAATGATGTGGTCTATTCTTTTTCAACCATCTTTTGTTGATTATTTCTTCACAAAAATTGATTCCAAATGTATAGATTCTTAGTTTTCTCTTTTGTTTTTGTGACCATGCTTGGATTTTAAGGAATTCCAAATGCTTCAAAAATGGATGTCAGAGAAATATCTGCTAGAATTTTTCGTTCAGAATCTCGGATGGTTCTATCTCTAGGACTGTAATGCTTGGTACATTCCATGATTCACTCTGGATGCTGAAAAGAAGGAGGGAAACCAGTTGCACCAAAAATTCCACTTCTCACAATTTTTGTAGCCAGGTGTGTTGGGTGATAGTCATTATATCCGAGCATTCTCCGGTTAAAATCTTTCAAATCAAGGCCGCCAAGACTTGTATCTCCAATTTCTATCCACTTTGACATGATTTTGGATTCAGGATAGAATCCTCTCCTTTCATTCTTTATCAATTGTCCTCGTGTTTCTCCTATTCCCCTGGGCTCTGCCATTTTCCTTTCCTACAAAATAGAAAATGTACATACATAAGACTATGCAAGGAAAGCATTAAAAATAACATATATGACTTGTCCATAAGACAAAGATTTTGGTTTTTTGCCAAAATTTCCATACTCCTTTCAAGATTCACTTTTCAACACTTCCGCGAAAAATATGAAATTCCACAACTCACTGCAAAAAAATCCTTTATGATAGGATTCAAAATCTTCTGACGTGAATTCCCAAAAAACTCCTCAACAATTTTAGAAAATTTCTCAAAAAATCTGCTTCCTTGAACTCCTCAAATCTTACTCCTATTCTCGATCTGCTCTTCAAATTTTTGTGTGAGCCTGAATGAATGAGAGGGTTTCTTATAGAAATCATCCTTCAAAAAAGATGCCTTTAAAGCTGCAGACTAAAATTAGGCATCTGCTTTACTTAACCATTAAGGTTTCCATTTTTTGTGCCACTTGTCGCTTTTTTGCTACTTGATTCAAAAAGTTGCTATCTTTAATGCTCTTAGCTTCATGATGAAGTTGAGTATTCTTCTATTTTGATTTTTTTTTTTATTAATTAAATATCAATTTAAAAAAATCAATATTTAATTAACTTCCATTTTTAAATGAAAAATCAAATTTATTTGAAACTTTTTCTCCATTTTTATTTTTTTGGTTATTATTCAAAAAAATAAAATTAAATATTAGTAAACTAATATTTAATTTTTTAATGTAAATCCAAAAAAAATCTTTTGAAGGAAAATCATTTTTTTGCTTTTCATCTCTGAATCCAACTTTCACTTCATAAGAAAATTCATCCTTCCTCTAAATTTTTTGATTTTTTTGCAAAATTTTCAATTTTTTGCTTTTCACGATTTTTACCAGTTGGCAACTATTTCCAAAGAGCTTATATAATTTTCTATGGCCACAGGGTTCTCTGAGCCATTGTTAAGATTTTGAATGTAATCTTTGCACGAATTGGAGGGACCGGATTCATCCAAACCATTGTCATGATCCTCAAAACTAGTAGATGAAAGGTCATGAACAACAAGATCCGAAGAAGCACTACAATGCTTAATCATAGACAGTTGATCACGTTTTGAATTTAGGGCCTCTCGCAGATGATCAAAGGATTAGCCTTTTAAAATACAAGAGCCATTGTTTCTTTGGGCTTTTATAATAACATTATCACTAGTGTTGTTGCTGCTGTTAGGAGGACTAAGATTGCTGCTTGTAGGCAAGGAAGCATCCTGGGTGCATTTTTCATCTTGTTTAGATGATCCTTTATACAACAGTCTTATGGTGAATGACAAATAACTTCAACTTTCCATGAGTTACAAAAAAGCTAATGATGCTGAAGTAGATACTCTAGATGAAGCTTCAGTAACTGTGGACATATCTGTGTGACCCCTCAGTGGATGCTTCACCTTGGATGGGAGATAAAGTTCTCAATCCCTAAATCTGTGCTCAAAATTTGCTAGAGCGAGTTTTTTTCTTGGAATGAAGGATTTTATCCTTCACGTAATATTTCCCTACTCCTTCAGATTTGCGCTCCATTATTTCTGGAGTGGGCTTTTATGAAATGGAAGATTTTCCTTTTGCACAATTTTCTTCACTCTTGCAAAATTGTGCTCGAAGATTTTATAGGTTGGGATTTTTATGGAGTGAAGGAATTTCCTCATTTCCTCAACTCCTTCTAGCTTGCGCTCCATGCGTTAATAAGTCAAGGTTTTTATGGAGTGAAGGAATTTCCTCATTTCCTCCACTCCTTCTAGCTTGCGCTCCACGCGTTAATAAGTCGAGGTTTTTATGGAGTGAAGGAATTTCCTCATTTCTTGACTTCTTCTGTCTTGTGCTCCGCAGAAGAAGGAAACAGCTAGCAAAAAGTTTTAAAAACTAGAAGGGGGTCCCAGGCATGGGCCTGGTGTGACAAGCGGTCACAACAAGCACCTTGAGTTGATGACGAGCAGAATTGCCATTTTTCCCATTTAGGAAAAACATCTTGAGAGGATTGAGCAGATAGCTTTGTTTCCTATAGAAGGACACTTATGCCTGCCCCGCTTGCATCAATTTGTCTTTTGATGGAGGCGTTGATACTAACATTCCAAAAAATGAGCTTCATAGTCCTCAAGGAGTGCTCCTCATACGCTTGCCAGTAGAAAGACCACATGAGTCTTTTTCCTTCAACTGTTCTAAAATGCTAAAAAAATTAAGAAGCTTCTTCCTTCTCTTCTTGATGTCCAAAACAATAGAATCTGTTGTTGGGGATGGTTTAGAGGCTTTAGCAATTTTCTTCTTTCTACCATATTTCTTGGGTGTCAAAGGAACAAAAAGCATTTGTGCTAGAGATAATGATGTAGAGAAAGAAAAATGAATCTGATCCATAGCAGAAAAGTGATCAAAAGAATTATCTACATTGCATTCTGAACATGGAGTGGAAGAGAAGGCCAAGAAATTTATTGTAATATATTATAAATAAATAAATAATATTTTAATCAATCTTAATATACCCAATTCCACTTTGAATCAAACATCCCTCTAGGAAGGCCCTTTCTCTTCTTTCTCCTTCTAATTTTATTAATATTTTGTTGTTTTCTAGTAGTATTTATTGGTTTTCAGTAGTCTTTTTAGTTTTTATTATAAAAAAAGAACTTATATGTTAAATTTATTTACTCTATTGTACAAATGTAAAAAATATAAGTTTCATCATGTGTATTTATATATTTCACGCATTCAGTACATAGAGATATAATTTTTATTGTAGTTTTTTTCTTCTAAAAATGTCAAAACCACATGCATGCATTTCACTCAATGACAATATATAAGCAATAAAGCAACCTAGAATATCAAACTTCAAGTGATTTAACTTGAAATTAAAACCCTAAATAAATAACTCATAGTAGAAATAGTTAATGACTAACTTTAAATATAGAGATTGTAACCCAATAAGAAGTACAAGAAATTAATGATTAACAAAACTATTTCTTATTTTTTCAAATTGTTTTAAAATATATCATTAACTTCTCTCTTGAAAGCACATTGCAATAGGCTAAGTACTATTGTGACAATTTTTGAATTCCATTGTTGGCTAGGTACTATTGTAACAATTTTTTATTTCATACAATAACTAGTGATTAAAACTAAAACTAAATGTATCAACCAATCATTATTTACAAATTTCTTAAATTTTTTTTTTTTTAAAATTATTTAGTATAAATGAAAGAATGTTAACTTTATAATTTTCAAAAATTATTTGTTATTCATTTGATTGGCTAAAGAGATTTGTTCTCAGTGATAATTTAGATTTTTAGAATTATAAAGTAAAATTTAATATTTTTGATATAAAATATATTTTTAAACAAATATATATATCGATATATAATAAATTGAATATTAACATAAAGAATTGATATGATGCATTATTTTAATTATGTTTATTATAAAATTATATTTGCAAAATATTATAATATATTTTTCATAAGCAGATATTGTCAAATAATAAATTACTATAAAATTATATAATTTATATCATTCATTAAAGCTATAATTCTCTCTCTCTCACACACACACACATAAGTTTTATATTTTATTTTTTAAATTAAAGCTATAATTAATTAATAACTAAAGCCAGGTACTTAACCACTACATGGCACTTCTTACAATATATGCATCTTGTTACAATATACAGAGTTTTAGTAAAGAGAGGATCTATTACAATATACAAAGTTTTAGTAAAGAGAGGATCCATAAGAAGAAAACTCATGTTCTAAACCAACTCTGCTATGTAGGCAAGATAACAAAGATGATAGAAGTACAATCATGTACATTACATTCAATCTTTATAAAAAGATGAGAACGTTTAAATTTAGAAAAAATATTGTATCTAAGAAAATAATTATCAAAATGCAATTAATATGAATAGATTTAGAACTTATAATAATTAATAAGATAATAAAAAAGTTGATTATTAAACATCACAAATTTCCATTCTCTTCCTACATGAGTTTTGTGGGAAACTACAAAATATAATAATTAATAAGGATATTTATAATTTACTATAAAATTACACAATTTAAAAAAATTAGTTTTTATTGACACTCTCTTGATTGTCTAAATTTATATAAATTTTAAACTTTATTAAAATATATTAATAAATAAATAAATTATATTTTAATCAATCCTAATATACACTATTCCACTTCCAACCAAACATCCCTCTAGGAAGGCCCTAACTTTCAATATAGAGATTGTAAGACAATAACATACAATAAAATCCATAAATAAAGTTAACACATAAAATAAATATCATATATTTAGATCAACCATATAAAATATATATATATATATATATTTAGAATAGAATCCCTAAACCCTCATTCATCTTCAAGTTTAGTATCAACCACTAGTCAAGAATATTTATACCCTCAACCATAAACCCTATCCATCATTCTTAGGTTGTAAATAATCCACATTAAGCAATCCATTAGATCTCAAGATAAAAAAATTATATATCTTAGGGGTATAGAGGCTCTATATTGCTGAAATAAGGTACATTTGTACTTAAATATTTTTAGTCATCTATATACCTCTATGTAGAGAGAGAGGCCAATATAGCTATATATATCATAAAAAAATGAAGACAATGTTAGCTTCGAAGGAAAGTAAAACCAAACCCTAATAAATATATAACACTAATTAACTATGTGCCCTATTTTCTCAAAATGAGAAAGTACTCCTTAATTATGTACTATGATGATTTAATCACTTGCATAATTAATCAAAATGATCAAAATCCTGAATCAAGCATTTAATCATTATTAATTACTAGAGACTATTTGATTAATTTAACCAATCTCATGAAATACACTTGCCTAAAGTAATTAACTAAAACCAATTGATAAGAACTCTTAAATTACAACTACCCACAACGTGACAAATCAGTTAATAGAACAATTGGAATTAGCACGTATGGTTTCAACTAAAATGGATCACTTAGCGTTAAATTTAATTACTTAGTAAGAATCAATCTACATCATTCATTTCATCTCAATTTCTATAAAAGGAATGAATTTTGAGCTTACTTGATCCACAATTTTACATGCATATCTATATGTTATCAAAATGATTCACTGATGTGGAGAACGTAGTGGTAATGTGGATTAAGCCCAATCAAAGTCTATAAACTAACATCTCCTTTCAACTCATAAACAACCAAACTTAAATCATTTTATAACTGACTATAATTGGAGAAAGAAACTCATATCTACTGATATCTAGATGATGAGAATATCTTGTTCCAAACACAAATAATTTTTTGCAACTGAAATACAAACAATAAGGGTTACGAATACACACAATCCCATCATATGGTCAATGCACTTTGTATTTGACGTGCTGCAACATAGGGTAAACTTCAAATACCAATTACAAGGTTAAGAACAGCGAAATGCAAATAAGTAACTGAAAACATTCAAGAAAGCCGAACAGTCACAGAGATAATCATATATAAATATGGAATGTTATTTTATTCGTCATTGCATATTACATTGAACATTCTTGTTTCCCATCGATTCCCCTATTCTCTTCTTCTATACTCTACCGCACCCACCTATCGGATTTCCTTGCATTGTATTTAACTTGCAAGACCCGATAACTAGTTCATAACACTACTTTATCCTAACTTCCCACAACCAATTCAAACAACTGATGTTACTATGTCAACTCCACAATAATACAAAATATTTATTAAATCAAAATACTGAAGACTTCACCCGACATATTATAAAATAAATCTTGATAATGTCTACATCATCTTGAAGAGGTGAAAAGTCTCGAATCTATGAAATAATTTCAATTGCAAGATGCCCTTGCATCATAGTCCCGGGGAAAGAAAAATTCAAGTCCCATTGAATTGTTGTGATCTTCTTCTGAGTCATCCAATTGTATGAAGGCCATAATGTTACCATAAGAATGACTGAATTGATGCCATTCACCATAACATCTTGGTTCCAATCTGTAGGGTGAATGCCCTTCTTGGCATGTGTAATGATACCTTTCTGGAATTCTAGAACAAATATAGTAGTCAGAATCATCATATCATCTCTGTAAAAATACCAATCAACTTGATCCATAATCTGGTCCTCTTCCTATTTGTACATCTCTAGAGTATCACATTCAACAACAAATACTTCATCCTTTACATCAATAGTCATCTCCTTAGCATCTAATTTTTTCTCTATATCTTTTCCTTCCTAATCAATTTTGTCAACATCTCCATCATCTAGGCAAATCATTTCTTTAACCATACCTATCACCAACTCTCCTTCATCTACAAAATCCTTTTCCTCACAAGGTTCAACAACAACCTCTTGTTGTTCACTCTCACTCTCACTCTCTACACCAGAATTCATCTGCTGTCTGTACCCTTCCAATGGAATGTGTACCACTTCTTAATCCTTGTCTTCATCAACAACAGCATCTTCATCTACTGCTTGCTCCAAAAGAAATGCTATCCTCTCCCACTTTACAGTACTCTTATCTAACTCTTCTCTACGATTCTTGTAAATTTTTTCTTCTTGTTCTTCCAAAACCCTTCTTAGGCTTCTCAACTCCTCTTGTCTCATCCATTCTATTTCTTTCTTTCTTGCTTCTTCTTCCTTCTTCTTTCTTTATCTTTCTTCTCTCTCATTTTTATCGTCGTACAAGTACTCCATCAATGCCTTAATTATTTCTCTTTCACTCCTTGTCAAAACCATCTTCTCAAATCAATCTAGGGTTTGTTAGATATCCATCCACCACCTTGGAACACTCTCAGAGGATAGTTCAACTCCAAGCATCAACAAGGGATCCTCAACCTACCAAATCCTAGATCTTCTTCCCAGAGCTTTTGTTGTGCTTTGATACCAATATGATACGGAGAATGTAGTGGTAATGTGGATTAAGCCCAATTAGAGTCTATAAACTAACATCTCCTTTCAACTCATAAACAATCGAACTTAAATCATTTTATAACTGACTATAATTGGACAAAAAAATTCATATCTACTGATATCTCCATGATGAGAATATCCCGTTCCAAACACAAATAAATTTTTGCAACTAAAATACAAACGATAAGGGTTACGAATACACACAGTCCCATCATATGGTCAATCCACTTTGTATTTGACGTGCTGCAACATAGGGTAAACTTCAAATACCAATTACAAGGTTAAGAACAACGAAATGCAAATAAGTAAATGAAAACATTCGGGAAAGCCGAACAGTCACAGAGATGATCATACATAAATATGGAATATTATTTTATTCGTCACTGCGTATTACATTGAACATTCTTCTTTCCCATCGGTTCCCATATTCTCTTCTTCTACTACTCTACCACACCCACCTATCAGATTTCCTTGCATTGTATTTAACTTGCAAGACCCGATAACTAGTTCATATAACTACTTTATTCTAACTTCCCACAACCGATTCAAACAACTGATGTTACTATGTCAACTCCATGATAATACAAAATATTTATTAAATCAAAATACTTAAAACTTCACCCAATATATTATAAAATAAATCTTGATAATGTCTACATCATCTCGAAGATGTGAAAAGTCTTGAATCTGTGAAATAATTTCAATTGCAAGATGCCCTTGCATCATTCACTCACTTGCATTCATAATGTTACATTTTAGAATTTCACACTCACCATAGCTTAGTTGTGCAATTACATTTAGTTACTTAGCTCATACCCTAACTCCATATTGGAATCAATTAAATTAGCTTTCATTTACTCATCTTAGGTGTCTGCCATGAAGAAGAATATCATGCTCTTGTTAGTTCTTTTGCTTTTATTTGCATGATTTGATGATTATGCACTAGCAATCTAATCTCCTATTAAAGTGTGTTGTTGATTTTGTAAATACACTAATTCAAACACACAAACAAGTTTCCCCTATAATAGTATAATATTTTAATTGTTGTCTATTGTAACTACACTAAGATATAACTCCAAGTCTAAATATATAGGAAAATATAACTAGATGTCGATTTCATATCTTCTAGTCAATCTATAAACTCATTAAGTGGAATATATTAGATATCAAGAATTTCATGTGTTGCATGTATACTTCAAAATTCTTTTGGAAGCACAACAATGTCATTCATGTATATTATGTATATAATAAGAGATGCGACACATAAAATATTTAATATTAGATCTAATTATAAGTTAAAAACAAGAAGATTACTCCACTTAAGGCAACCATTTTACACTTCTTCATTTTGCCAAAAAAGTGGAATTATTTTTTTAGTTTTAATCATGAAAAAAGAATTTATATGTTAAATTTATTTACTTTTATTGTATAAATGTAAAAAACATAAGTTTCATATTTGTATTTGTATCTCTTGTATTCATGTATTCAGTACATAGAGATAATTTTTAATGTTCAAAAAAACAAAAACCATATACATGTATTTAACACAATGAAACAACACATAAACAATTGAACTATCTAGAATACTAACCTTCTTAAACTAATAACTTGAAATTATAATCCTAAACAAATAAATCACAATAGAAACCCTAAATAGCTAATTTTCAATAGAAATTGTAAGATAATAAAATATCATCTAAAACTCTCTTAACACAAAGAATATATATCCTATATATCAACCATATACAAAATAAACAAATAACTTTTAAAGTAGAATCCCTAAACTTTCCACTGTCTTGAAATTAAGTATAAACCACTAGAGACTCTTTACACCCTCAAGTCAAGAATCTTTACACCCTCAAACATAAACCTTATCCATGACTATCTTAAGATTTTAAAATATATCTTAAAGGTTTGTTGCCCCTGCATACCACACGGATTGGAAACCTAGTGAAGTCCATTTCCAGACATTCTTATAGCCGTTGTAGCCATTCGTGCAAACAATTTGATAGAACTCTATAGCTCCTAGTCGCAGCATATAACATGATTGAAGAAGGTTTTCCAATGCATACCTTCTCAAGTGGGTTGCAGAAATGATCAAGGTGTTTACAACTACAAGGAAAACACAATAATGAGTGTGGCATAATGCTTTGAGTCTCTGTGCCAAGGTGGATAGGTTGATAGGGCATTTTATCGACTAATCTAATCAATAACAAGGCACATGGTCTTTATGACCCAACTTTCCTTCATTTTCCTACAACGTTCAGAATGGAAGTGATATAACGGTAAGAAAGCGTGGGAACTATTTGAAATGATGTCCACTGACCAGTTCAACCATAACCAAGGTGTCATCCTCAATTCAGGATTGCGCATTGTCAATGCTGGAAGCATCACAGGTCACACAGTTATAAAGAAGTGGGATGAAATTATGTAAACCACGAGTTACAATAATCATGTGCAGATGAAAGATTCAAAGCCTCAAGTAGGGAAGAGCTTGGAGTTTTAGAGGATGTGTGCAATCTACACTTCACCTCCAGCTCACGCATAGGTGCCATCACACTACTTGAATTTTCATTCACTTCTTTTGTCCACCTCAAAATGCGAGCGATAATTGCAAAAACAGTAAAGAATTTGGAAGTTGAGTTTGAAAGGGATGTGAAATATTTGATGAAATGTATGTCTTGCTTGAAGTCATCATAGAGAAGCCACATAATGCTGCGATTATTACGACGAACAAGTGGTGATTTGATGCCGAGCTTAAATGCCTCCCGCTCTCATCCCAAATCAAGCCGCACGACCGTCTGTAGTTGATGACACTGCAATGCATGTTATCAAAATCGAATCTCTTGTTAGTTGGCGGTTGAAGCCGCATGTAAATGAAGACGCAAGTGGAGCGAGATGCGGAGACGGTTTGCGAATTCGGTCGGTTCATAAGGGAGAAAAATGTTATGGCAGAAAAACAGGCATGGTGCTTCACCTTACGCGGTGACTGGAGCCAACGATACGTATTCCATTATATCTTTGTGGCAGATTTAATTCAATTCACTCCATGCGGCAGGTGTGACTCATCTTCATCTCCACAATTTCTCCATTATGAATTCGCGCCGATTGGGACGTAAAGTTAGTTTTCATTTTGCGGCCATTTTTGAGTCAAGTCCACTCCATAACAAACTTGCTGCCATGTTCATGTCAATTAGCAATTTCTTGCAAATAACCACATGCCGAATGCAGGAAGATGGCCGTCGATTGAGACACGCTCATTATGTATCTCAATACTGGTGCAATTTTGCCTCACGCTTTGCAAAGGAACACAATCAACCATGGATGAACTGCCATTAATGATCCGCCAGAACTGGTAAAGCAATCTCGGTGGGCGAAATGGGACTACTTTGTTTTTAGACACTTCTCTTTCGAAGGAAGGACAGTAGATGTGAACCGGAGGTGAGTGAGGTCTAACATGTATGGTGCCATGTATTTTCATTTCTTGTTGGATTATGATGAAAAGCTTGTTCGCACCATGTAGGATACATTTAAATTGATGGGTACCATTTCTGAATGGAACTCATGTGAGTGTTAAAAGAAGGGAAACTGCTTCTTTTCCATTATACCTACTATTGAAAGAATTAGGTCTCTTATTTGGACGGGAACCCACAGTTGCTATGGTGGGATACAAGTAGTAAGGAAAGGGCGTTAGCATTGGGCTGTTTCTGGAACTTTGGAACCTCCACTCATTAAGTTACCCAAGTTCGAATCAACATTCTTATTTTCTTTGTAACTCGGCATATTTGAGAAAAGGATCGGAAATCAACTATGAAGTACAAGTATCAAAGGCCGGATTATGCTCTTGTTTTAAGAAGTACACTTCCAGATATTGGTGATACTATTTTGGGAAATGTTTGTCTTCAAGATTTCTGGTCATCTCTTGCGAATGAAGAAAAGACTCCATTAGCTGGAAAAATATTGGACAGTGGCTTGGCCCAAGCAGGCAGGCATCCCATCTCCGTACAATGCCCAGAGTTAGTGTTGGAATGCATGAAGGCTTATCATCCCAGCACTAGAGAAGTTCTTTTGCCAAACGATGAAACAATTGCCCGCCTGGATCCTGCATCTATTGCTATCGTTTTTCGATTGCCCGCTAGGATGCAATATGCCAACATTAATCTAAGAACTGCCAAGGAATATTTTACTGCCAATCAAACTCAATGTTTAAATACTGTGGCAAGATCATGGTTCTTCCAACCAAGAATAGGCAAATCTCAATTAGGCAAATCCATTCACATATTATCGCTGAAAGAAGATGTAGCGAACATGGTTATTTTGTTGAGTAGGATCGTTGGTCTCTGGGATTCAGACGAGTTTGAAGGTTGGATGTTTCTATTCATTAATATTGTCTGTGAAGGAAAACAATACATTGATTGGGCTGAAATTATCAGTGACTCACTGCATAGAAAGCTCATGGGACTTCGGGAAAATGACTACTTTTATATGACTTCATACCTTTTTTACGCCATCGCAAGTACCAAAGGTTGGCCAGGACTTAACCGGCAGGGCATTTATAATGACACGACCATCATTTATGATTATCTTCCTCAAATTCAGTATGATAATAGCCTACACCATTTCAGAAGAGTGAATGACACATTCACCATGCTAACTGTAAGGGAAATTCAGGGGAACATTGGGCTCAGGATTTCACCGGAAGCAGCAATGAAAGTGCAAAAATATGGAAGTGTTTTTATACAATTTCCGAAGTTTACTTATATCCGACTGGCTGCCTATGATGGATGTCCGTTGATGCTACCTAGATTTGTTGATGATAAACTAATCTTAATTGAAATGTGCAGGCAAATTAATCAAATCAACAAACTTTGCAGGAACAGGAGGACGGATGAAATAACTTTCCCTATCGGCATCGGATATTATAGCTGTGACACTGCGTCAGATGCCAGGAACATTGAAAGATCTATCGCCACGATAAATTTACATCCTTACACGATGCATTTCCCTTATGATAGTAAGGGCTATGCTGTGAATGAATTGAAGTTAGATCCTAGTCTCGGTCACTTCCCGGCTCTGGAAGACTTTTGGGAGGATTGCGAAAATGACTTCGAAGTCAGGAAGAGGGATTGGATGCGGCTTACAGTACGGCAGATAATAAACTTCAAGTTAGACATTGATGTAACAGGCATAGATGATGATGAAGTTTCTTTGGTTGATCCTTATTATTACGAGAAGATTGAATTACTAGAGCTCCCTCCTATTGATTGGTCAATTCCCGAATTGAAAAGTTTGAAAGAGAGGTCTTCCTATGTTCTTAGAAGAACGAGAGACTGGATTAGTAAAATCAGAATCGAAAAAGCAACTGGTGAATCTCAAAATGAAGAAGGGAGAAATAATACAGGGGAATCGTCTCAAATGGCAATAGAGGCCGCTTCTAGTGAGAAGATAGATGTTCAAGATCAAGATGAAAATTTGAATCAGCCAGATAAGTTTACAGTACAAAGGAAAAGGACAAAAATGAAAGGTAGAAGGAATGAAAAAGACCTAAGAAGCCCTCAAATTGTTGAATCACATGTTTCGGTTACATCCCCTCGTGATGTAGCAATTCCTCACTTGAGTCTTCCTCCTCCTGATGCGCCCATAATAGACATTACACAGTTGGATGACCCGTTATCTAATTCGGAGGACTTAATAATGGTTGCTGAAAATGTAACAGGTGCTGAACAAATTTCAAAGGTTACACATTCATGGTTCCAGGATAGTCTTCAGAAGAGGAAGAATGTTGTTCAGTTGGTTCCGCCTCCGTTTGATATGGTCTCTAGCATTCTTCAGGAGCCTCCTAAGGCGAAAAAGACCAAAGTGATGTCCAGGTTAGCTATTGATAAAACTTCAGGCAATCTGTATGTAGAATTAGCCAAGCCTATAGTTGAAAAGAATGTTGATGAAGCATCTGAATCAGATTTCATTCTAGAAAACGTTGACCTTGGTCCTTCTAATGCGGAAAGAGAGTTTCAAAATTTTGAATTGATTGCCGCTCAGATGTTGCAAAGGGCGAAGAAAGAGAGAAGAGCCAAAGAGCAACTCAAAGAACAACTTCAAATGATGGTAGCTTATGTTAATTCAATCAGCAACCCTTCTAATACCCAAGTCATGGCCACCCCGCCAGTTCCAACAAGACTTGATGGTATTTTAGATCATACTATTGTTCAAAGAATTGACCAACAAAAGTCATATAGTTTAATGATCGAGGCTTGGATAAACAGGATGATAGAAGATGCTTCAAAACTTATAACTGGAGTAAAGGAGATATGTGGGAAAGCCATCACGCAGGTACAGGAAATTTCTAAGGAGCTGGAAAATAGCAAAGAACATAAATCCAACTGGCAAAAAGTAGCCGATGAATTAAAGGAAATAGCCAAGTTGGATACGGGCACCCTACTCCTTGAGAAAATTATTGCTGACCCGAGTGACAACCAAATACGTATCTGGAGTAAAAGTGTTGGTTGGAAGATGATAAACATCAACAAAGGGATCGCTGAGTTCGAAAAGTTAATAACCTCTTTGGAGCAGCTGAAAGCAAAAAGTATAGATGAATTAATCTCTACTATCACAGGTGAGATGCCAGTAAGTGATCTTCAGCATGTTGATTGTCAGTTTCTCCTTGATTCCTTCAGCGTTCAAATTCATTCAGAAATAGAGAACCGTGTGTCAGATGCTGAAACTATGATGAAGCTTAGCCTAGTTGCAGTCACGTTGGGAGATTGTAACATTTCAGCATACCGACAGGAGTCAGAAGAAATCCAAGATAGATATCTCACAGCCAAACTCAAGATGGAAAATGTGTTCATTCCAAACTATGAATCAATGATACTCGTCCAAGATGCTTACAGGGCTTTCCGAGACAGATCAATTGTGTCTTGATAGATAGGGCTAATAGCTAGAAGAATTAGTGATTGTATATGCAAACGTTTTCAGGAATTCTAGCTAAAGTTTTGTTTTTGCAAGTTTCCTTGTATAGGTTATTTTTCTTAAGGTTAATTAACCTTCCAAAATTTTGTGTTTCGGAGGTGGTTATTAACCTCAGAGAGGTAGTTATTAACCTCTATGTCTATATAAGGACACCTTTTGGCTTGTAAAGGGACTTTTTGGTTGAAAAAAATAAGGGAACACTATGCTGAAATTTTGATCTAGGGATAAATTTTGGAAAGTATGTACACTTTTTATCTCTGAATTGAAAAATCTCTATTGTTTTTCTTGGTGCAAGGAAATGAAATGAGATCTACTTTGGGTTTCTTATTTTAAAATCCAAATTGTTATACGTTGTAGTGGACATTCTCATGGTGCTATGCGAATGTTTACAGATGATAATGAATGTGCTTAATAACATTGGTTGCTTTCAAGCGTAGTTCTTGGACACCACCGTTATCGATCTTGCTAACCACAGAGGGTTGTGAGGGCGTGTGGTGCATTCGTCTTCCATGACTCTCTCCTGGAACTTTAGAGTTTGAATTCTTTATTTGAAAATCTGTTAAAAATTATATCATACGAGGGAGCTGCCCCTCAAAACGCAGAGGAAGGTCGGATATCAAGGGCCTATCCAACTGTTGTGAACGATTTGCCGCATACACTCCATTGGGCAAATTCTTCTGTGACAAATCTGTTTACCAACAAGGTTATAGAGACTCTAAATTGTTGAAATAAGGTATATAGTAGTTGCACATTATTCTTTTATTAATGAAGCATTTTGTGGTTAATGGTTGGTTTCCTTTGGCTAGTTTTAATATACTTCGAAAATGTCAGGTTGTTGATGGACATATTAATAATAGACTCTGAAACATTCAGACACTAGAAAAAAAATAAACTAAGAATGTTTAATCTTTCAAAACATATGCATCTGTGATTGTTAATCAATATATAAAACAGCAATGAAGAGTCATTTACAACTAATAACTACAAGCACAATGAAATCTCTGCTGTCACTGAAACAAAAGCCCAAAGAACTATACAGTTCTATTATAAGTAATCAGTGTCCCATTTTTGCAGGACAGATTGCTATTCTATTTTAATAAGTGCAAACATGTCAATGAAGGGCGGTGCTGTGTCACTTAGCAAAGTCTCAGACTTTTGATATTTCTTGTACGAAATATTTCCATAAAACGCTCTGAACTCTGGAAGTTTGAATGGCTTATAGAGACGAGGATGCTTTTCATCAACCAATTCTGGTGGAGCACTGATAACAACCTCATCTGGAAACTAGTAAAAATATGGCAATGACAAACGAGGAAACTCACAATCTTCCATTATAACTCTGTGTATGCTATTCCATATTCTTCCATTACTCCACGCCTTCATGCAGTCACCCATCAAAACAATAAAAGAATGTTCTGACATAACCTTCACTTTTGCCCACCTTCCATACTTGTTTTGAACCTCAAGCCCACCAATTTTGTCTTGGTAGAGTATGGTTATAAAATCATGGTCTGCATGAGGTGAGATTCCTCCAGTTTTATTTGACGGTATGTTATAGTAATTCATGCGAAGAAGACCCCAAAACTTATTTAAATCATCATACTTGCTAATTCCCAAACTTCTAGAAATGATGTTGATGGTATTGATTATCAACTGTTGAACGTCAGATGTATATTGCTGGATGATTTTGCTGGGAAGTGTGAAAATTGTACGATGTCAGTCATAGAAAATGTCATTTTGGAAGCATTTCTTGACCTATATCCAATATTCCAAAATTTTAACTATTTGACAATTAAAGATCATTGTGATAAACAGTTTTTTGGGATTTGATTGGGCATACATGTTTATATCACTGTTTCTACTTATTCTTTCTGATTTATAGTCATTTCAATTCCTTTTATTTGCGACCATAGATCATAGAATGTGATTCCAAACATTATATAAATATTTACACAATCAAATCCCAAAAACTATTCATCATTGTTAATAGTAAAGATCATACAAACTATAATAAAAAAATCTATAAAGAAAGTATCATTTAACAATGACCAGATCTGTGGGTTTCCTTGAGGCCATACTTGATCTGAAAACTTCTGAATGGCATCTGGATCTGGGGCTCCAGGTACACCAAAGCTCTCGTAAAAGGGCATTGCAGGCAAATCTGAAATGTAAACCAAGTTCCTTTTCTGAAAATGCTTTCCTTTGGGAGTGCAAAGGCATCTCTAGTAGCTAATTCCATCTTATCAATTATCGCCTTTTTCACTCCATGATTCACCACCACAAAACATCCCCATTCTTCACAAGCCTTTCTCACTTTAACACACAAACTTTCTGAGTTGGGTTCATCACTGAGAAGGGAAATATCTATGACAGGTACCTGTTCGTCCTCATTCTGGCCTGCCATTGTGTGAGAAATCCTCATTGCGTTAAGGGATTGGAGGATAATATTGAAAAGACGATGTTTGTCAGCTTGGTCATGGAGAATCTGGCAGTTGGGAGGAACAAGATGCCATGAATTCATATCAAGTATAAGAGAAGCATGAGTATCTCGATGGAATTTTTAATTGTTTTCAAATCGACTTACAGATTACTCCCACTAGAATATTTTGCATCCCCACCTCGTTTCTATTTGATTACAACTTTTATTTATTTATCAGCCCATAAGGCTATTAGTTGGGTTTTGAAATATTCGAGAGATACCTGATAAGTTTTATGGCAGAAATATAAAAATTGTAAATTGTTGCCAGTGTGTTCTAGTCGGAGGAAGCAGGTGGAATTTAGAAATTATAAGTCAGCCATGATTAGTAGTTTAGGTAGAATTGCAGATATAGACTTGTCATTGTAGATTACAATTTACTATACTAAAAGTTTGAACTTGGGTGGATGTGCATACAATTATTATGTAGGATACCTCTTTGTAGATTGCAATTTAATTGAAATATACGAATGATATTTTTTCTCTTGTTCTTTCTTTCACTTGTTTTTGCCTCATGTAAAATCTGTATTCGAATAAAATTACACTAAGTTGCAGGCATAGATATCTAGCTGTAGGTTGCAGTTTTTTAATATATTGTTTTAATGATTAAAATAGTTTTCCCATGTAAGCTTCATGTTCACATAAAATTACATTTAATTCTAGGCTTCTATCTACTTGGGTATGAAAGTGCAATGCAAACTGTATGTTAGTTTTATTTTGTTTTTGATTAAGGGTTAAAATAGGTTTTCTACACAATCTGAAACTCTAAATGTCATTACAAAATAAGATTTAAAGTTTAACATAAAGAACAATGTTGTTCAACACTGATGGTTCTTCTCGGGGAAATCCTAGTCTGGCTGGTATTGGGGGAGTTGGGCGTGATAGTTCTGGTGATATCCAGTTTCTGTTTTCTATATACAAGGGTTACCATACTAATAACCTCATGGAAGCGCTGGCTATCTTGGTTGCAGTGGAACAATGTTGTCTACGTGGCTGGAAAAGAATCATCTATGAGACTAACTCGCAGGTGGTTGTGAACTTATTGCATAATAGAAACCTTGTGCATGTGGATTGGCATTTGGCTCTGGTTATTCAATAGATCATTTAGTTATGCAATTCTCTAGATTATGTGTCCTTTATGCATAGCCCTCATGAGTGGAATGGTGTGGCTGATTGTCTGGCTAAATGGGCCTCTGAGTAGGGGCCGGCTTGGAACATTCTTGATCTTAGGATGCTTCCCCTTGATTTATCTCAGATGCTGGTTCAACTTGTGGACCAAGATAAAGCTATGTAGTTCTCTTTTTTTCTTGTGTTGTTCAGCTCTCTTTGATATTCAATAAAAAATTTACCCCTCTTTTAGTTTTTAAAAAAAAATGTTGTAACAACAACCAACACCCCAATCAACCACCAAAAACAAAAAAAAAATCAACCAACACCAAAATCAAAATACTAACTATGTGAATAAGAATAAAAAAGCCAAAAAACCATAGACTAGACAAACAAACCAACATTATGTTGGCTCTAGTGTCATCTCCTCCTTTCTTTAATCTTCTCAGCAACTGCTTTGACATCCTCTTTAATTTGTTCCTCTGTCTTTGCCTTCAGCTTCCTAGTAGAAGACCTAGTTCTCTTCTTGCCCCAAGGCTCTTCTACGGCCTTAGCCTCATCCAAGTCCAAGCCCATAATGTTGTCCACCTACATATCCACATTTCAAGCAATTTTGTCCATATTTTCCACCAAGGTTTCTATCAATTTCTACTATTTCTTTCCAAATTCTCAATTCTTTTCAAAAATTCATGAATCTTTTCTTCCACATTATCACCTGCATTACCATTCCTTGGCTCCCCATTCAACTTGTTCTCAATTTTCTCCATTTTAACATTTAGGGCTCTGTAATTAATATTGATTTTTTTAATGTAACTAAAAGTCCACTACTCCATTCTAAAGCCGTACATTGAAATCACTTTCTTCGTTTGGAGCACTCTAAGTAGAGGCTAGTTATCAATGGCTTTCAAGTCTTCCTATAGTAACTTGATGTGGATCACTTCCTTTAGAATAGGGAACTACCTATCTCTATTTTCCTCAATCTACTCCTCAGACTCTTTAGGGGCAACCCTCCCTTTCCACAATTGTTTCCACATTTTTTTGATGGAATAAGCAACCACAACCCCCACTTTCCCTAACCAAAGCCCCATCCTCAACCTTAAGAAATATACTAACCACTTCTTCAACAATTTCTTTGATGTGGTAGTAATTCTTACCTTTGGTATTAAGATTCATAATAGGAACCATAATATCAATATCCAGTTTGAGATACCGCCCATAACAAGAGTCATAGTGACTACCTCCTAGCCATTGATGAAAGCTTCAATAATTTTTGGCTTAGCAACCTTCATTCTAGTCATATATGACACTAGACCACCTTTGTCCACCTTCTCCCAAACTTCTAAATCTTTTTTCCAGTGTTTGCAGTTCCCCGACTCCCTCCTTTTCAAAGCTCTGCCCATGGTGATACCTCTACAACTATCTCTAATGCTCAAGAAACTAGAAATGCAACTTTTTAAAATAGAGGAAAACCTAAATTAAAACCTAAAATAAAAACCAGCCACAAAATGTACAAAAGTTTCTAATTTTGACGAATAACCTTGATATAAGTACACTCATTATTACACTTCATGTCACAATGCATACTCTTCATTAATAACAAGATTTTTAAAATCTCAAATTTTTTTAAGCACCTTGTCATGATCAATTGTATCTTTGATATTTTTGTATCTTAATAAATACCATTCCACATTATGGGTGTTGTGCCAAATGTTGGCTAGTACATTTTACACATTGTTTGTTTCCCTTTACATCTGGCTTATCATCACTTTGTCAAGAGTATTAAGAATAGAAAAATATTCTAAAATTATATTATAAATCGAGCCTTTTTTATATACACATTTTAGAATATTCAAAGAGTCTCCTTCTATCCATAACCACTTGTAGTTACACTTGACTACTATCCTCCAACCATAGAGAAGACCAATCTCTTTTGCTAAGTGGTTGGTTTGACTTCCAAGTGAAACTGCCATGACCTTAACCATATTGCCATTTTTTATTATAGATTCCACCCATCTGAAGGGCTATCCCATCTCACTTTATATCTTTTAGCTTTATTACCATCTTTAGGGATTTTTGAAATATCACTTAATATTCCAATCTCAAAATCATTTACCTTTGAAATTTTTTGACTACATTGAGTTGATTCTAATAGCCAGGAGAGCTAGAGTTCTAGCAACATCCATAAAGACTCTATTGTTTGTTTCTTTCCAGAGGTTCCATAGCACATGGGAGGTTAGAAAATTCTAGAATCCTTTCTCCACAGGTGGAAAAAAACCACACCACATAGACTAGAGATTAGTCACCATCCCACATAAACTCTACCAAAGATTCTAGCATTGGAAGAGACACATCCAAGCCTCCCAAGCATAAGGATACTATAAAAATATATGATCCCTACACTCCAAGACCCCTTCACAAATAAAACACATATTAGAAAAAGACATACCTCTTTTCATCATATTGTTAATCGTGAGGATCTTGTTGTGAAGAACAAGCCAAAGGAAGATATTCATTTTTGGAATAAGATGTTAGTCCCATGCCTTAGCCTAGATAGGGGAAGGAGAGATGGGTTTTTAAAGATAACATGTCTTTGAAGCCATCGAATAGTAACTGTTGGCACTTCCATCCCAAATAACCTTGTCCAATTAATTCCTTACTAGCACAATAGAGTTTAGATCAAGCATTAAAGAAGAAAAAGATGGGTCAATAGCAGTGAGATCCACCCACTTACCATTCTACCAATAGTCTGCAAACTAGGATCCAATCCGAAGTTTACATATGTCCTTGAAGGGAACCAACCTTATCAAAGCAGTAATCAGATGCTGGAAAATCCACACTAGTGTCATTTCCCACTTTCCATCTAGCTTTGGATAAAATTAACTCTTTACATTTTTGGATGCCATTCCCAATATGAGATCCATTAATCAGATTTTGGGATCTCAAGAAGTCCATAATATTTAGATTGTCGATACGGTACTTTTTAGGATCTTGTTCCAATCTTTACTATCTTAAAAAATGTGCCAAATTTTTTTGGCCAGAAGAACAAAATTAAATAAATTTAAAGAATGAATTCCTAGACCACATTTCACTTTAGGAGTACAAACTTTGTCCTAGGCCATCGACATTAGCCATATTTTCCTCAATAGCAGACCAATTAAAATTCCTTTGGATTTTTTCAATAGTATCCAAGATCTTTCTAGGAATTTGAAAAAAACTAAGAGCATTTAAATTAGAAGGTTTTGTAAAGTAGACTTGAGTAGTTGGATTTTCCCTGCTTGACTAAGCAAGGAACCTTTCCAACCAACCAGTTTAGAATTACACCTATCAGCCAGCTTAGCCCAAAAGGACTCAGGAGGTTTCAACCCTAAAGGAAGACCCAAATAAGAAGGTGGAAAATACTCAATTTCACATTCCAAAATTTTGTCTATCTTCTCCTATCTTTGGATAGGGGTATAAAGAAAGAAGATAAATATTTTCTCCCAGCTGATCAATTGACTAGTAGCCTTAGTATACATCTGAAGACAATCTTTGACACATTTTTCTTTCTTAATAAAATATTGACAAATTTCTCATGAGAACAAGTGAGATCATTAGAGGAAGGCTAGAGAAAAACAATCAATCCTCCAAACACTTAGACACTAATTGATCTTCCTAGGGTCTCCAACATAATCACAAAAATAATGGGAAATAGAGGATCACCTTGTCTCAATTCTCTAGATGGTTTAATAAAATTAGAGAAGGATCCATTGATAATAACTAAAGACAAAGAAGTATGAACCACCTAGGCAACAAGTTGATTGAAACAATCCCCAAAGCCAAAATTTTTTAAAGCTTTGATCATAAAATGTCAATCAACTCTATCATAGGCCTTTGACAGATCCATCTTAAGGAGAAAACCTTGAGAATTTAGACAATTAGTTAAATGAATCACCTCATGGACTTTGATAATGGAGTCAAAGATTTTACTACCTAACACAAAACTATTATGCTAACGCAAAATGATAGAAGGGAGAATAGACAATAATCTAGAAGCTAAAACTTTCGAAAACATCTTATAAATTATGGATTTACACAAACTAATGTAACCTAAAGGCTTCCACCTTTCTAGCACCTTCTTTTTGAGGAATAAAAAAAATGAAGGTAGAATTAAGTTCACTGAGCAATTTCTTGGATCCAAAGAATTCTTTAAGTCCAACACACACCTCTGACCCTATAACATCCCAATAGTGTTGAAAAAACAACATCAGGAACCCATCAAGTCCTAGAGATTTCTCACCTTCAAATGAGAATACAACTTTTTTAATTTTATCCATAGAGGGAATAAAAACCAAGATTTTATTAGTCTCCTCACACAACAGAGAGGGGATAGAATCCAAATGATGGTTCTAACTATTAGGGTAGAGATTAACCTTTTTTTGTTGAAAGATTGGAGAAAAAGTCCACAAGAGCTTCAGAGATATCCCCATTAGAGTGAAGCTCCCCAGAAGGAGTAGAAATATCCATAATTCTTTTAGAATATCTATGTTTAGAAGTCATAAGATGGAAAAACTTAGTGTTATGATCACCAACTTTCAGATAGAGAGCTCTAGATCTTTGTCTTTAGTAAAGTTCTTCTTTGGTCACAATATCGTGATACTTTACCAACAACTCCTTTTCCTTACACATGAAAACTTGAACATCCCTATCCTCTTGAATTTCTTTCTGAAGTTCATCTAAGACCTATTTTAATATTAGTATTTTTGAAGAAAAATATCCTTAAAATTCTCCTTATTCCAAACTTTGACTTTATTTTTAATGTAGTTGAATGTTTAAGCTATCTTTAACATAGCTGAACCTTTGGCCTTAAGAGATTAAAAGGAAGAATGTTCCAAATAAATCCTTTTAAATATGAAGGGGAAATTTTATTTGACCACAAGAGGATCAATCAGTAGTGAAATAGGTAAGTGATTGAAACCAATATTAGTGATATCTAGGAGAGGGAACAGTGGAAACTATTAAACCAATTGCCTAAGATAAGATCTCTATGCAAAATTACCTGTATGAGATGCTTACCATTCCTATGGTTGGACCATGTATAAGAAAATCATTGGAGATCCACATCCAATAGAGCATGATGATTTATAAAGTCCATAAAATCTAGACCACCATCTAAATGAGCTTGGGTAGAAATACCCCACACTTTGTCATTATCATTCAGAGGGAAGTTAAAATAATCGATTACCAGCCACAAGAAGTTAGTAACAGAACTTCTAAAAGACCCCAATCCATCCCAAAAAGACAACCTCCCATTCCTAGATTTAGGAGCATATGCATTAGAGAGAATCCAAGAGAATTTGTCTCTAATGTGGGAAAAATTAATACAGATAATATTGGTTTTAGCCAAAAGAACCTCACCTTGGATTGTAAAGTTATTCTAGAAGACAACCACACAACCTAAAGCTCCTTCAAAGTCACACCCTACAACCTTTCCATTCTTGAAGAGAGAAAGGACTTCAACTTGGTCTTTCTGCATCTTAGTTTCTTGGATTAACAACACATCTGGTTTGTGACCCCAAATCACATTCCTTAGAATATCTTTCTTATGAGGGGCATTCAACCCCCTTATATACTTCCATGAAATGTCACATATTCTTCATTTAGAACTGGGGGAGTAGATCTCATTGATGGTTCTCTTTTTCTCCATATGCAATATCTTGTTTTCTGGTAGATTTTCGAGCTTGATGAGTTTATGGGTCACTTTTTTGATAAATGTTGGTTTCTATTTCTTGAATTTCCTCCCATGATTCAAAAACTACCAAGGTTGATCAAAACAAGAGAATGAAGAGATAAATTGAACCAATTCTTCCAACTCCTAACCTATTGAGTTGTCATTTTGCACAATTCTTAACGACATGAATCCTTTCAAACTCCTCCCTTACAAAACTGATCTGGGAACAACTCCAAGGTTCTAGATGATCTTGTGATCTACTAGAATCTACTCAGTTGAAGAAAAATATTTTTTTTCATAAGGAGGTCATTGCTGGTTCAAACCAATTTCAGATAAGATGATCAATCTGCTTGCTATTTCAAAATTAACCACAAAAAAGGAGATGTTTTTGGTATTTTCAAATTTTAAATGAATGCAATCTAACAACGCAACTATATGAATTCCTAATTTAACCAAGGGTTAGAAAAGAAAATAATGAAGACAAAGTAATGAGAGATGAAAGAAAATATCATGGAAGGAAAATTCCTAATGGACATAAACCATGGTAACAACACATCTGCAAGTTAAATTGTTGAAAAGATTAGGTAGGAAACCAAAGAAAATAGGGGCAACACTTTCTCAAATCCATTGATGCAATTATTGATGGAAACTTAGTAAAACTGAAATTTGTTTCACTTCTTATCTTATCACAAGACCATAGATAGTGCACTCATACGAGACGACAAGCTATGTAGGAACAATAGGGTGATCTCTTCTCCAACTCTGTATGTCAGCAAAAATTTTCAACCCTCAACAAACACTAGAACTAAAATATCACACAATCAAATCAACACAACAAAAATATTAGATCCATTATTATCATGAACAAGGATTCACAAAAAAATAGCACACTTCAACAAGAATAACTGCACTCAGAATGAGAACACCAATAGCATATATTATTGCATCAAAATAATGGCCTAGAATACATGTTACATTCCTCAATTTATAAGAAATCATTTCGTCAATTCGTGTTGAGAGTGAGAGATCTCTTCATGCAAATATATGCTTAAAACTAATAAAAGAAATCTAATTATGTACAAATTGACTCTTTAACTGGTGCTAAAATAGGACTCCACCCTTGTTTATATCAATTAATGGGTGCATGAGCCTAAAATTTTGGGTAAAAGCACAAACCCGTGTCACCCTTTTGTAAAGGAAAAAGCTAACAGAAGTATGATTCTTCACCTTCAATGACATAAAATTGCTATTATTATTATGAATTTGAAAATTAATTAAACTAACAAAATGTGTAAAAATTGATGAATTTTTTATAATTATTTTGAATAAGAATTGATATATTTTCCTAATTTTTATAGATGATTTTTCAGCTGCTGAAAAAATGTTGAAGATTAGGGGTTTAGTTCCCACCAAAAAACTATATGAAAATAAACTTATTCCCCTTTGATCTAAGGCTATGTTATACGTAACATATATAGCTATAACAATCAAAAATCAAAATTAGCTTGAGATATATATTTTCTCTTTTATTATGATTCATATTTCAACTCACCTGAAATTCAAACTTTTCATCTCCCACCACATTTTTCAAAACAAATATATTCTAGAAGAGGACTCTCTCCTCTAGAACATCATATAATTTTTAAATATGTTTGATATAATTTAATATTTTTTCCTTTCTCAAGACTGACATATTTTTGAGTGTTAAAATGTGTGCTTGTAGAATTTTTTAATTACAATATACTATAATAAATTTAAAACACTATAAACTCTATAGGTGAATATCTTTTACTCTAAGCTCTATAAATGGTGTTTATATGTTATTAAAAAAAATGTAATAAAAAATAGAAAGAGTTATTGAAATGCCACCTTTTTGAAATAATTTTATTTCTTTAGTAATTGGATACAAATTACTATAAAAAAATGCATTTAATAAACATTTCCAATTGGAAAAGTGTGAGACCATCTATAAATTAGCTAGAATGAATTTAACTTAGATCATTTGTGTAAGAATTTTTCTTAGAGCCAAATTCATCCAAGATCAAGGAACTCAATCACAAGCATAATAGTAGACCAAGACAGTATGATCAATATGCGAATATATTATCTCAAGCATTAAGCATGTAAATTTTTGTACATACACACTAGGAGAGCCTATATATAAAGGCCTCTAAGATGCATCTAGAATGTGTCTAGAATGTACTAGCAGATAAGCATGAAAACTAAGCTCATATCCTCCACAATAAGAAGATAAGCATGATGAGGTGTCACATGTGTGTAGATAATGTAGACACCATGTGCTCAAATAATGTGCTTTCTCCTAAGTGTAGACACCATGTGCATAATTAGAGTGGTAACTCCTATGTTTTCAACATGAAAACTCACAAGAGTACGCATACTCCTCGGTGAGTAACTAAATAAATAATAAAATATGCATTAACCTAAGTAAACTTAAGTAAGTGTAAATAGTAAATATTTATTTACACCAAGACCCCCCTGAAGTGCAACTTAGGGGAACGCACTTAAGCTCACATAATCTAGGATGACATGCATAATGTCCCGGCTACTAGGCCATGTTGGGTACCCATGTACATAATGATATACAATCTCTCATAAAGTAGAGAAAGAGGGAAAATTTCATGGGAAAAACCCTCTCCCAAAGAGAGAGATGAAAAACACACGATGTATGGATGGATGGAGTAATCAAGACCCCCCCATTACAACATACATCCAATATATACAAATGAGAAGAAGAAGAGAGATGTAAGATAGTCTCCCCCCCCCCAAAAAAAAAAAGAAGAAGAATGTTAATCAATCATATCTACTCCAATGTAGAAGAAAATCCAAGAATACTGAATAATATTCCTCCCCTTTGGAAGAAACAATGCCAAAGGTATAAGTGAGATGATTCTGCTATGTGTGGAAAGAATCCCATAGCTGAGTGTAGTCTCTAAAACCTACTTAATTGTCCCTATCAAGGATGAATGTAGAACCTATCTCAAAGAAGTATATGTCTCTTCAACTGAAGAAGAAACCCTCTACAGGTCTTGTTCATAAGTATCCACAATCACTTTAACCTATGATGATCAATCATGTAGAGAATGGACAGGAGGGTCAGATGGAACCCTCATGACAGTAGCAGAAGGTGTTGCTTCATCAAAGAGAAGAGGCAAATCATCAATACTGTCTCCCAAATCTATCACTAGAAGATGAGGTGTACCCTATTGTGTTGGACCTATTATTATGGCAATGTATGCATGTTGAAGATGCTGATTTCATGACCTCTCGCTACATTTGTCAATAGAACCCCACATATCTAAATCTATTTAAGCACTATCACTGGTCTCACTATCAGTTTCCACACTAAATGATGTGTGGAGAGGATTAGAGGATGGGCTTGGTGAACTTTCTCAAAGTGTACATCCTTCTCCACAAAAATTTGATTTGTCTCTAGATCCATAAGTCTGTATGCCTTCACACCATCTTCATATCTGATGAAAGTACAAGGCCAAGGTGGAGGTGCCTTACATCCCTTGGAAGATATGCTTTCCCATGTTGGAAAACTGAAGACTCTGCCGTGTATCACAATTGGTTTTCTGCCACACCATGCCTCAAAAGGAGTCTTTCCATCTAAGGTAGGATGAGGAGACCTATTAAGTATGTGATTGGCATTGCTGATTACTTCAACTTCAAGTGATGGATCTAGAGACTTGGCTTGTATCATGCAACTTTCCATAGGCTTAAGGGTTTGTATCCTTAGTGCTGCAACATCTTTCTTGTGCAGACTAAATGCTGGTGGGATTTAAAGATCAATTCCCTAAAGTCTAAAAAAGTCTTTAAGTCTTTTGTTCACATATTTTCTTTCATTGTCCACTCGAAGAACTTTGATGTCTTTCCTCAGTTTCTAATCTACATGAGTCTTGAAGTCTAGAAACTTGTCCAACACTTCATTCTTGTGATGAAGAAAGTAGACCTAAGTATACCTTGAAAATTCATCAATGAAAGTGAGTATATAGTGGCCTTGGCTTACTAAAGTCGCTACAAAAGGACATGCTAGTACCATGTGAACCATCTGAAGAACAACTAGTGCTCTTGAAGACTTCCCGTTCTATAACTTCTCCTCTAGATGGATATCCACTGAACTTGTTGAACATTCACCTTTGGAAAAGTTGATTTTGGTTAGACCTTTGACCATTCTATTTGTGCAAAGTTTCTAAAGATAATGGAATGTAAGATGACCATACTACTCATGTCATAATTGTATTGTTGAATTGGATTGTGTTAACAAGGCCTCTGAAGGAGACTTGGGCACAAAGAGGGAGAAACAATACAACTTTTTCTCATGATTCACTTTCTCCACTACAACCAATGAGTCATCTTTTAGACTTCACACCTGTACTAAGTCAGGAAGGAAATCAACTTTATGACCATCTCCAAGGTGAGTGATTTGGTAAATTGAGAGGAGATTAGAACTTAGGTTTGGAACATAGAGAACATCCTTGAACTCTCCATTTTCCATCTCCATATTTCCTTTCCCATCAACGTCTATTTTTGTATCATCTCCCACAAAGATGTGTGTTACTTTTAACTACTTCAATGAAGAAAAAATCCTCTTTTGGAGAACCCATATGATAGGAAGCACTTCAGTCAAGAATCCATTTCGATGAAGATTTGAATTTGCCATGAGTGCTTGCCCTTTGCCCTTTGAATCTCAAGAAGACCCTTTCTCCTTATAAGCATTAGGCAATGGAACATTGTGTTTCTTCATGATGGTGGTCAACTCATCAATCTTTTTATGATAACACTCATGTTCTTCATGACCCAATTTCTTGCAATAGGCACACTTTTTCTTCTCCTTATTATTGTCCCCCTTCTTGTTGGAATTCAAGGAAGAATTTCTTTGTTGATTGGATTGTGGTGTTTCCTTTTCTACGTCATATGATTTATTATTCTTCCATTTCTAATTCTTACCCTTTCCTTTTGAAGATTCACTAGCTAAATTCTGAGAACCCTCATTATTGGCCACCAATGCCTTTGACTTAGGTGAATTGAGAATCCCCATTGATATCAACTTCTTTTTTTCTCTATCCAATAGGTCATCATAATGATCAAAGGAAACTTTCTGATAGGTAGACCCTAATGTAGTCTTTGATGTGTTGCAAGTAGAAATAAATGTGGAGTACTCAGATGATAGCTTGTTATGTATGAGATAGATCAACCTACCATCTTTAATAGGACTCCCATAATCATTAATATTCATCCTTAATTCATTTGCCTTTATGATAAAATCTTGTCTAGAATCAAATGTCTTTGGATCTAAGGAGACAAGCTCATCTTTAATTTTGAAAACAACCTCTTTGGACACTTTACCATATAGGTTTTGGAGGGTGTCCCAAGATTCCTTGGATGTATGAGACTTCTGAATCTTATACATAATCTTTTCTTCAACCTCCAAACATATATCACCTAGGGCTTTCCTACCCATTGTTTAACATTCATTGATTTCACTGCCAGATACTTGATTACCTATTGGTTTAGGAAGGGTACCATCTACATATTGAGAAACTCCTTTATGCATTAAATGACACAACATTTTAATAGACCATGTAACATAGTTATGAGGAGTTAATTTTGGAAACTTAAAATTTTTCATGATGTAGAAAATGAAAGAAAACTACAAAAAAAGAAGGAACACAACACCAAGAACACCCCCCCTTTTCACTCAATCAAGAAACCCCCCCAAAATATATGCTTTTGACACTTTATAAGTAGTCCATTTAGAATGGCCACTTGCCAATTTTGGCCTTTGTGGTCTTTTGATTTTGCTTGTTACAACCTCTTGATGGAATACAAATCTCGATCTTTACAATGTATAACAATTTGAAGCAATGCAAGGCAAAGAAAGGTCCTATTTATGAAAGTGACACTTTTTCCATACAACTGTATAATCTTATAGTAAATTTTGAAAGTAGATGAAAAATAATGCACTTTCAAAAAAATAGAACCTATTTTCTAGTCCAAATGTGCCCGTATGGAGCAATTGAAGTTGCAAAATGCATGATTGGATAGGTAGAGTTGCCAAAAGATGCAATTTTTGAGAAATCCATGTACCAAAACTAGAAAAGAACTACACTACTAAAAGTTTAGGAAATTCTAGCCAAAATTTTAAAAAATTGCACCTAATTTGGAGTTCAGATGACTGAGATATGGCCTCCCAATGTCAGATTGCAAATAAAAAATCAATCTGGAGAGGGGTTGGATCATAAAAAGATAGGGTTAAATTTGATGATCATACGGTCATCATAGTAGTTCAAAATTTTCCCTAAATGATGGTCAAATGGTCATCAAATTTAGGCTTAGGAACTGATGACATTAGCATACCTAAACCCTATGATGATGTTAGATTAACATTAGGATGATGTCACCTTATATAACCACATTTGCTGAAGTGGATTGCCTATGTGTACGGTGACCTGGTGCTGACGTGGAGTACTAGCTACAGAGATGGCTAATGTAGATGCTTGGCTGGCTTGCTAACTAGGTTAGGATTTAGGCACGAGTACCACATGTTGGGGAGCAGAAGTGCCACGGGGTGTGGCTATGACAAGGTTGTGTGTCACTGTAGTTCGCTTATTGAGTGCCGCATAGCACGGAGTGAGGAGACCACCAGACCAATTTCGCAGGGGCTAGATTTTAATAAACAACAGTCAAAAACTTTGTTTTAATCCCACATTGATGGGGATAACACCCTCGACAATGTTTAAAAGAAAGAACCCTCAATAATTGAATCAAACCACAGACCGCTGGTAGGTATTGCAAATGCAAGGCTGCTGCAGGTTCTTGAGGTCTGTCCACCAGTCGGTGATTGAAGGTCTGTCCACCAGTCGGTGATTGAACTGTGCCAGAATTTATTAAAATACCCAATTTTGAAATTTTTAGAGCCCTATGCCAATTTCTTGTTCTCCCTAGATATCTAACAAATATGATACTATCTCAAAATAAAAATTTATTAAATTTGGAAGCTGATCTATTGTAAAATATCAGAATAGGTTTTTGGTGAGAAAAAAATTGTACTTAATATTTTTAGGAAAAAAAAGTATCTATCTTTTATAAATTGTAAGTTGCACTTATATTATTTCATTTAAGAAGTTTTATACTATTATACTTGTTACTGTAATACAACTTACAACTCTAATCAAACTTAAACCGTTCTCTAAAAAATACATATTCTTAAAAATAATTTTATTATAAATTCTTAAATAACTGTGAACCAGAATCCTATTGCTTCTGCTTATTGATCAACGCTTCCATTTTTCAACTAGCAAAATATGTAGAATTTAATCCCTAGATCCCCTTCCATTGATTTCTAAATAGAAATAACTTATGAAACCTTTCTACTAATGTTAAGAGTGTCAGGAGTCAGTACTTGTTTTTGTTTTTGCATTTGTATATGGGAAGAAATACATAATTTTCACTGTATTATGAATCACACTTCTACCATGACAAGGCTGCCTTCAGGTGAGAAAGTTTGCAGGGACAAAATTTGTGCCCAAATAATAAAACATTTTATGAACTGTTTAATATTATTAGTAGTATAATGATGTTTGACAGTTGGTAAATGACTTTCTTTTCTTTGAGTTTTATCTATAGAAGGTGATGAATTGGTTGAGCTGACTCCTAAGTACATATTTGAATTTGGATGCTAGTTGAATTAGGGAAAAAATGATAAATATAGTGGGAGATTTAGTTTAAATGTATTGGTTGCACTTCTAAAAATGGTGTATAAATAATGTCATTAAAGTTTCTTTTATTGAGTTTCCAAATTATGGTTTGGGATCAGTTGATATTAATATAGTAGCAGAGCACATTTTATAATAATTTTTAAAAAATGTATTTATGAAAATACAATCTTAAATTTTAAGTTTTTATATAAGTGATAAAAATTAATCTTACAGATTAATAGTAAATAAATAATAAATATATTTAATTTTATATAGATTAAAAGTAACGGTATAGAGCTATTTAATTCAAGAGTAATGATATGTGTTTTTATTTTTTATTTGAAAAAGGATAGGTGGTTTTCATTTTTTAGTTATTTCTTTCTACTATATAAATCCAATTTGAAAAACTTTTTACTTTTTCTTATCAAATTTGTGGACTTTTCTATTCTTTATTTTTCTATTAAATATATTATACTACTATAGATTTATTTTTCTTCTATTAATTAATGCATAGAATTGATACTATGGGAAACACCATACAAGTCCTTGTTTTAGGTTTGTCTCTGCTCATAATTAAGAGCTTTCCATACCTTTTACTCATACATGCTGATTTTCTTCATTTATAGGGAAGATTATAGATAGACCATGCCTAAATTGTTGAAAGTGTCATGTCCTAGACTTCACTTTCTTTTGGCCGTTTGATTTCCCATCTGGTTGTCATTCAAATATGTAGACAAGATCTTTATTGCAAAAATTATTATAATCTTTTTCAAAACTGGTGGATTTGAAGCAATATATTAAATACATTTTAATATTTTTGACTACCTGTTTTTGTATGCATATAGGAGAGAGGACCCATTACTTGAGCATCCTAACTTCATGCTTATCAAATCTGATGTGGAAATTTTAATTTTTTTACAGCCGCTTCCTTGACAAGTGTCTACTTATAACTAAGGTTTCTATCCATCAATTATGATGCTGTATTTTTTTTCAAGTTGTCCAAAACAACCCAAATAAAAAACTGAGACCAGTGGTCATCCAAAAAAGTTCTCATTCTTGCACAGCTGATGTGGCATCACATCATTGGTTGATTACATTTCATTCAATTATGAATAGTTATTATTTTACTAACAATTTTAAAGTCACAATTACTGATACAATATTATCCAAAAAATTGGACCGAACAGAACAAAGAGATGAAATAATATATGCAAAAAACAGGGTTTGCTGTAGCACGGTGAGAAATAAGTGAAAAAAGAAATTTTGTAATGCTGTAGCAACAGCAAAGATACTGTGAATTAATAAAGAAAATATTGATAAATTTGTGGATGTATAGTCAATGATCAGTAACTAGACTAGTGTTTTTATGTAATCAAATTAATGTGTGTATATATATATATATATAATGTAATCTAATCTTATCTCTATTTTAATGTGTTTTGGTTAGTTTCATTTCATTTTCTATATCTCCTCTGTCTCTTACCATCATAAATATTATACCTTTTTCTTACTCTTACTTATTGAATGGTATGGTAATAGACAGACAACTGTAAGGTAGAATCCATAGACGAAGGGATTTTGATGTGCTTAGTTTTTGACAAGCACCCAAAGCTTCAAAGGAATACTTCTCTTGCGCACAAACATATACGCTATAACATAGTTTAACCAGATATCTGATAAAAATAGAAGACACATAGCGTCTAGAAGAGATTGTCAATTCTTCCTCATCTTCATACTACTGGACAACTTACATTATCAGCAAAACTGACGTAGAATCCAGGTTCCGACAGTCCTCCTTCTATGTTGGCAAGAACAAAACCCTCCCTTGGTTTCTGCAATGAGGGATTATTTCTATGTTTAAATATACCACACAACGAAAGGCTTGAAGCTATGATTATTTCCTTCTACTAATCACCATAAAGCTTCCTTTTTCTTCAAACCCACAAACCTAAAAATGATTAGGGGTGCCTGACCAGAGAGGCACAATAACAGATGACCATAAATGCAACCCATGTGTGTTGCCAAGAAATAATTAAAGGACTAAAATACAAGGGAGCAATGAAAGCATAAGCACCATCTTATCTATTAAGTATATATGATTTTATGCGTGACTGTTTTAGTATTTTTGTGTAACACTGTCATTTTAAGATGTTGTACGCGTCATTTACTAGCGCTGTTGTTAAATCAATAGATGATTTTGTTTTGGAAATTAGTAATAAAAGAGGGAAAAATACATTTCGGTGAACTTCTCAAAGGGTTCGTTTTGTTGAAGGAATTAAAAGAGTGTAATTTTTTAAAATCTAATATTTAGGTGTACAAAATTGAATTTAGACTTGGAAAAAAATAGAACTTGGTATTCCCATTGATCACCTAAAATCAAAATTTATCTTCCATGTAGAATTGCTCTAGTTTTCATTCTAATTCCATTTTGTCAAAAACAAATATTAATTTTCATTCTAATTCCAATTTATCAAAATTAAATATTATATATTAATTGAAATGGAAAACATTTCAGATCAGGAATGACTTATTTGACTTCCATTTTATTAACAACAATATTTTTTTTTCCATTGTTGTTTTGGCGGCCTCTTTTCTAATCGCATTTTTTTGGCCCTACTCAGGTATGCGTTTCTTACTCTACTTTTGTTGAATATGATCCTATTAGATTATATTTCAATATAGAAATATAATCTAGATATGCTACAAAATCAAACTTAGTTTGATTTTGTTGTATGATCTTAAACTAAGTAGGTAAATATATAGCTGAAGTTTGAACCAATTTATATTCATATATGATAATTAAATAAATCTAGGATTCAAAAAATTCTAAATTAGCAAAACATTTGGTGGTCTCCCCTATTTGCTATCCAGGGTACTGCCTTGCCAAGACTCAAGGTGCTAGTGCTCTGCATTTTATCAAATGAGGCATCAAGGCTCCTAAAGATCTTTTCTCTACGGTTTCCATGAGTTTTAGATCTTGGAAAGATATGCAAGTCGAGTACCATCTTGCCCATTTACATGGGAAGACTTTTGACTTATTGCTCTCTCTATTCCAATTCACTTAATTCATAAAGTGGGTATTCGGTTAGTTAGACCTTGGTGGCTTGATTGGAAGTGGTATCCTGCCACTCTTTTCACCAATTACAAACAAAGTCTAGGTTATAGATGGCTTTCTCCCCATCTGCCAATGGTGGACACGCTCAACCACAAATGGCATTTGCAATCTTCTCTTTCTTAATGGAGAAAGTGTTTTAACAGTATTTGAAGTGCTATTACATAACCTAAGATTGCCCATTTTGCTTGGTGCCTAGCTTTTCAAGGTCTTCCCTTGGGACCTCGGCTCAAGCATATTGGGGTTCCGAATCCTAGATGCCTTTTCTGTGGGCAACCAGAGTCTTTCTTGCATATTTTTTGGATTTGTCGACTTGCTCAAAATTATTGGCACTAGATTCATGACTTTTTAAAGCCATTCAGGCCTAAACCTTTTTCTTGGCACATGGCTATTTTGGGTGATTCCCCGACTGCTTAAAAATTAACCCAGATTTGGCATACCTTCAGGATGAAGATTTTGTTCACTCTATGGAAAGATAGAAATGTTATTCTTTTCACTCATAGTTTTCTTGATATTAATATTGCTATGTACACTGAGATGTGCATTTGTAATAATGTAACTATGTAGATTCAAGTTCAAGCAAACAAAGTGGCCTTGGAGGTGGCTCACCTGCAAGAGCTACTTAATCACTAGGGCAATGCCCCTTGCACTATTGCCAAAGTTCCTCTTGATGCCTTAGTTGATACTTCGATGCCTAGAGGCCATCGCCAACAGTGCCACTCCTCAGGCTAACATTCACACACCCCATGCTCCCAGGTTTCTTCGATGCCTAGAGGCCATCACCAACAGTGCCACTCCTCAAGTTGACATTCACACACCCCATGCTCCCAGGCTTCCCAACATCGCTCTCCTAGTAGTGGCAATGGTGGTTGGAGGCATTTTTTAGCTTCCCCGCCTCGTGGTGGCACTAGCTATCCCTAACTCCTCCTCCTAGTGCTCAATGGGGGCTTTTGTGAAATGGCCTCACCTAGACCTGGTAATTTTTCCTCCATGGATAGAAATAAAAGATGTTGACTAGGCCACTGATCCTACTGTTGTTTCTTCCGATGATGGCTGGAATTTTCCAAGCCCTCCCCTCAATCCCAAAGATGATTGGGGTTTTCATGATCGTGATGAGCCACCCTCCTCAACAAGCACTGCTTTAGCTGCCTAAGGTTGCTTTATCAGTTTTTTTTGATGAAGAGTATATGATTCCAGCTTCGGCCATGTGAACTCTCGTGGGGTGATCTTGTATCCCCCGGCCCTTTTTTGTGAATTGTAATCTTAGTATATTAATTTTTAATAGAAAAGGACTATTCATCAAAAAAAATAAACCTAGGATTATACAATATGTGAACTCTTAATTCATAACTATGCCACTTATATGCCATTATTACATAAAGATCATTGCAGAGAAGCATTATCAGAATTAAAGTAATATTTGTGGTCTTCAATATAAACTATTGGTGGATATTAATTTCTCCATGGACTTTTCGAAAGTAACAAACAATATTTCATCCAAGCACTACCCAACACACCAGCCACACCACCTAGCATTAATTGTATAGCTAACTCTCTGCAATAGTAAGACTAGCATTTAATATGTATTTCATTATAAATATAATGGATTGGACATGTGATCAAAAGAGCCCATTTTGGGTCTCTCCTATCTCTTATGATTTTTTTGTTTGTTCAGCGTTGTGTTATATTTTTCATCTTGGTATCAGAGCTAATAGCAAAATGATCTTGAAAGTGTTTTTGGCTAGATTATGTGAAATGAGAAGTGGTAGCTATTAAGTATTTTGTTGATAACATTGAAGCATCATAGCTCAACATGCAATGGTATTGAGAGCTGCACTTTGTTAGCATTGGTGTGAAGCTATAGCTGCTTTAACCCTAAGAACTTGTAGGGGCTAATGAATTGGAGTGCTAGTTTGATTCTCAAAGTCCTAAGGAGGTAGATTGATTTGAGGGTTGTACTTTGTTGACAGGAAGAATGCTCAAAGAAAAGAAGCACTACAAAGTAAGAAGAGAGACCTACATCTAGTCAAGGAAAATGATTTGAAAGAAGATCATTGTAGTCATTGATTACAAAAGAAAAATCACTACCACATCAAGAAAGAAAAGCCATTGTCCAAAGTCAGGAAGTGGATCTACATTTTTGTAAAGAGATTGCTAAGAATAAATTTCCAAGGATAATTAATGTTGATGGTCTAGCTATTCTAGTAGTTGTTCAAATAAGCTCATTTATTCAAGAAAAAGAGGTAAAATAAAAATCATGTGAGAAGAAAATTTCTGCATCAAAATGTGAGCTATTAGATCCAAGGGTACATTGAGTTTGACGACATCAACAAAAATAGTTGTAGTTGCTGGTGTAGAAGTAGGCTAACATAAGTCTAAAGACAAAAGCTGAAAAAAGAGAAATCACAAAAGAGATTCATGCCAGTTGCTACAAGGAAGATCATCTGTGAAGATAGATCTTAGAGAATAGTTAAACATTGTGCCCAAAGATTTCTTGATAGTGAAGAATCTTACATATGGAAATCATATATCAAATATTGTCATAAGCAAACAAGGTATCATATAACTCTATGATATTGCATGCCTTAAGCTATTGAAGGTATGTTTAAATAAATGCTATGCTTGCCTAGGAAATCAAGGCTTGGTGAAGTAGGTGTTTGTTAAGGGATGGTCTATTGTTTGAATGTGCTATAAGATTTGTTTGAGGATAATGGTAAGATTGGTGAATAAAATGAGTAGTTGTTATAAGGGGTGCATTATCAGTTGTATCCAACATCCTAGAGTTTGGTTTAACATATTGATGAATCATGTATTTGAAAAGAATTCCTATAAAATTGGCCAATGGTAGATGGATTTCTTTTTTATATGGACTCAATAATCAATTTGATGCAGATCAAGAAGGTGAAAATCCAAAGTGATGATAGTTTTCTCATCATGTGAGTTTTTGGTAATCTGAAACCACTAGTGATGTTTCTACATCATGTTAGTTTGTGGTAATCTGAAAACATTTGTGATGTTAGGTGGTCTATTGTAACCCACTATTATGTGAGGTTTGTGGTTAGCTGAAACCATTCAAATGATTTTTTTTTGGTTAGCTAGAAACCATTTGTATTACATTGGTTAGGGGTAAGCTATAAAACTTGAAGTGATTATGAAGAGGGAAAACAATATAAATGCAGTGGCATTAGTGGAAGAAATTAAGGGGGAGTGTTGGCAGATATTAATTTCTCCACCAACTCACTGAAAGAAGCAGACAATATGATGTAGTGCAAGGTAGGAGAATCCTCAATGGAGATTTCCTAGCCCCCAACTATCTAACTACACAGCGGAAACACAACAACAAGAAACAATAATGCAAGATCTAATACCAAATTACAACAATTCATGCATAACATATAATGAATTACATGTGATATGCCCAGCTATAAGGCCCTTTTGATTAGGGCCAAATATACATAGAAATTAAAAAATCAATTCTAAAAGATCCAACAAGATTCAACTTACAACCAATCTCAGCTATTCTAGATACACAACTAGATAAGAACACCAAGAAGAATCCACACTTGTACCCTCAAGTCCACCAAGAGATCCTCTAGTTCTTAAGCTGCAGCTCTAGCTCTTCAAATTCACATCTATCCTTCATTTCATCCCAATTCCATGACTAAAAGGCTCCACAAGACCCCTACTTATATGAATTGAAGCCAAAAGTCAACCTAGAACACAAATTAAATACAAATACATAAATTAAATGCCACAAGTCAGCTTGCAACAACAATTAAATGTCCAGAAATTGATATCTAAGTAAAATTGCGATATCTCCTAGTTTTGATTGAATTAGAACTCACACTTTGAACCATAGATAATAATTCAGGTTCTCTAAAACCCCTTAAATGTGTAAATGCTGATTCCTCAAGAAAAAGTGTGCATCCATCCTGAAAGTCATGCACAAAAACCTATTGCGCAGTCTACCATAAATTGATACTATAAGAGAATTGCTATATATCACAACTCATAATGAATTAGAAATTTTTCTTTGGACCATAGATATTAATCTAGGCCCTCTTCAATATTTGAAGATTTTAGCCTCTCATTCACTACGAATAATTAGTTATATGGTCTACAACAGGCACCCAAAAAATAGAAAAAATGTAGTTCTAGTAGCAAGGTAAAATAGTTCAAACTTCTACTCAATCCATCCAATCTCTATGAAATCATGAGGAAAGGTTCCCCAATGTGTCTCCAACACATCCCTAACCATGAAAAAATAACTCTACCAAAATCTAAGCTTGATTCTCCTAAACACTTAACCAAAATACCTCCAAACATGTAAGATTGCAGGCAAGCCTAGGATGCTCCTGCATCAGACACCCTAGGTTCAAAAAGATGTTCTAGTAACTGGAAGAAAATCTTCTAGGATTCAACACATAAATTCCAAACTGGTTCTTTACATACATGTCCTCCAAGTCTTCAACTTGCACACTCTTTCCCTTGCTTTTCTTCTTCTTTTTCACATCCACCACATGTGTTCCATAGGTCTACTTTCCATGCTGATCTCCAACCTTCTCAGAATCTACCAACTCTACTCAGCTTCCAATACTTAGGTTCCTCCTACCAAGCTCTTCATTCTACAAAAAAATCAGGAAAAAACTTCCTACCACCTTTCTCAATAGTAAACACATTCCTAACATAATCATGCACAACCTTGCGATCATATTGCCAAGGTCTACCAAGTAAGACATGACAACTGTTCATATCCATGATATCACACAACACTTATCTAGAAATCAATAAGGCATTTCTCCCTCACTTCTAAAGCATGCTTACCTTCTAACTAGCCAATCCTATAAGGATAAGGATGTCTCACTCTCTTCAAACCAAGTTTCTAAACCATCTCTTCAGCAATAAGATTATCAGTACTACCACCATCCACGATCACTTTGCAGATTTTGCCACCAGACTTACAACAAGTCTTAAACAAACTTGTTCTCTGACAAGAATCCAATGTCTTTTCACCAATCAGTACTTGATGAGCCAACAAACTTTCTCCTTGCTTAGGTTGGCTATCCTAGACTTCAACCTCATTCACAACAATAGTTATCATACCAATCAAACATTCAAAAGATCTATGCCCTTCTTGACCACACTTGAAACAATTAACTCTGAAACCACCTCCAGCTATCCTTCTTTTCTATTCAACTGATTTTGGTTCACCTTTTGCTTTTGGTTTAGCTTGTGCTAAACTATTGTGCTTCTCCTTCCCTTAGGAACTACCTTGATTCTTCCTCTTTAGCTTCTCCTCTACTCTCAAAGCATACTGATAAGCATTCTCAACTGAAGAAATTTTCAGTATACCACCCTCATCCTAAATATTGAATCTCAAAGCATTAATGTATCGTGCTACCTTCTCCTTTGATAATTTTCTATACTCAAACTAAATAGTCAACTTGCAGAACTCCTCAGTATAATACTTCACAGTCATATCCTTATGTTTCAAATTTTGTAACCTTTTAAACAACTCAAGTTCATAATCATTAGGAATTGTAAGAATTTTCCTAAGGGAAAAGTTCACCCAGGAACTAAGAAATCAAACACAAGCACAATTGTAGACCAAAAATGGATATGATCAATTAATTAGAGTATATCCGAATATATTGCTTTATTCAGCATGTTATGTTCAACACATTAGGAGTACCTGTATATAAAGGCCTCTCGGAAGCACCTAGAATGTCTCTAGAAACAACCAAAAGATAAGACAACTAAGAACCTTATCCAACATTCTAGATGAATGGATAAGAATGAAAAAGTGTCATATGTGTGTAGAAGATTCCTGTGTTGTAGACAACATATGCTTAAAAGAGGTGTGGACCCCTTGTGATGTCATCATGACAACTCACAAGAGTGCACAAACTCCTAAGTGTCTCACAAATAAAATAATGCAAAATAATTAAATAATGCATTAACCTAAGTAAACTTAAGTAAGTGTAATAAGTAAATACTTATTTACACCAACACCCCTCCTTAAGTAAAACTTAGGGGAATTCCCTTAAGCTTACAAAATTAGGATGAAGATGCATAATGGATCCCGGCTACTAGGCCATATTAGGTACCTATGTACATAATGAAAATGCAAATCTCTCATAAAGTGGGGAAAGAGGGAAAACCTCATGGGAAAAACCCTCCACCAAAAAGAGAGATAAAAGGGATGCATGGATGGATGGAGTAATCAAGACCCCCCCATTATGACATACATCCATGTATATACAAGAAAGAATGGAGAAAGACAAATCCTCCTATGAGGAAAAATTCCCCCCAAAAAAAGAGAAGAAGGAGACGTGGTAGTCCACCCCCCCCCCCCCCCCCCCCACCCTTAAAAGTATTGTGCCGATCAATGAAGAATGCTCCTATGTAGAAGCTGATCCACGACCTTTGAATGATGTTCCTCCCCTTTGGAAGAAACAAAGGCAAGGGTACTTGTGAGATGCGTCCCCTGGATGGAGAAGGAATCTCTATGATGACTAGTATCTCTGAAACTTGTTCAAAAGTCCCTATGTCAATACTGATGATGGCTTCCTCCAAAAATGCTGAAGAGAAGTACAAATTGAACAAGGAATGTGGTAGAACTTGTTTCAGGAAACTAACAGTCTTCTCAACTAATGAAGAAATCTCCTACAGATGCTGTAAAGAAGAATCCACAATCATGCCAATCTAGAAGGATTGATCATGTAGAGCATGGAGTTGAGAGTTAGAGTGGGCCCTCACAACAACTATAGAAGACTCGTCGGCAAAGAGAAGTGAGAAATTATCATAAAATTCTCCCACATCTACTGTGTGTGACTTCAAGAACAGAACTAAAATGTCTAGCAAGAAATCATCACTTGGAAGACCATGAGTACCCTGCAGTGCTAAAGTACATGAATCTGTCACTGCGGAAAAGGATGAAGTATCTACCTCAAAAAGAAGATGAATTTCATCAAGAATATCTCCCACATCTTCAATGTGAGACTCCATGAACAACTGTGTAATGTCTAAAAGGAAGTGTTCACATGAAGGTAGAGTAGGAAGACATAAAGTATCTTGATGCACTGATTCTGAAGCATCTATGGCTCAAATAGGATCAGTAGGAGCAATAGGAGCTAGAGGTGTGATCTCATCTAAAGAGGAGTTAGCTACAACTGGAAGAAGAAGATCTTCTGGGAATGGAGAAATAGCTCGATCTCCATAATGCTCCCAAAGATACATCCAAAAAAAAATGATCAGATGACTTAATTTTGATCAGCTTTTTCAAAAGTTTATATTCCATATGTAAATAGAGAGTACGCCAAATGATGTCACGCTGCTCAAAAGTAAACTCAAGATCTGGTGCTTAGGACAGTACATTGTGCTGACGAAGATATTTGATAGCGAGTTGACTCCATTCATGATAGTTGTGTGGGGTCAATTCAATCAAATCTGACTCTTCCATGATGGACCAATTAAAGAAACCTCCAAAAAAAAATCAAAGAACCCCCCTTGAAAAAGATGTTGTTGGCACTTGAAAGCCACTTGCCAATTTAGGGTCTTTTTTTGAAAGTAGTATTTTTGTCTACAAAACCTATATACTATTTTTGAAAGTAGTATTTTTGCCATGTAAGAATTTTCTTAAGGGCAAAATTGACCCATGAACTAAGAACTCAAACACAAGCACAACTGTAGACCAAAGATGGATATGATCAATTAATCAGAGTATGTCTAGATACATTGTTTTGTTCATAATGTGATTGCAGATCTATAAAGTAGACAAAAAAATTGCACTTTCAAAAAAAATGGAACTTGATTTGGAGTCTAGATGAGCCCGTATCAAGCATTTTAAGTGGCAAAATTTGAGATTTTCAAGTTGCAAAAATATTTCAGAAACAGAGATCTCAAACCACCTGCACCAATGTGTAGATCATGAAATCCTACCCCAAAACAAAAAAAATTGCTCACAAAAAGGAGTCCGTATGAGGAAGATATCACTGTTTGAAAATTGTTGCTGCTGTTATTTTTTCTGAATTGTCGTCGCGCTTGTAAAAAACAAATGGCTCTAGATTTTGCCTCAGATGTCCGATTTGGATGAAACAAAATCTGATTTGGGGGTTGTTGGATCTTCTGAATGTGATGCAAATATTAGATTTGTACCAGCAAGCTTCAATCTTCACTTGAAAAAAATTTCTAATATGGCCCCATGGCCAAAAAATTTCCAAAAAATGATGCAAATCTAGAAAAAAATAGTAGAGATGCAAATGAAAAAAATTGTAGATCTGAAAATTAAATATACAGATCTGAAATGATCATACCAATTTTTCAAATTGGTCCTTCAAGTGCCGGTTTGCAAAAAAATTTGCCTCACAATCGACTTTGGCCTAGGGTAGGAAGCTTTGTAGCCGATTTTCACCGAATCAGCATTTTGGATGCCATGGCAAGGTCAAATCTAGCTCTAGATGCTCCCAATTTTTGTAGCACTCTAGATTTGGGCTAAGGTGATGAAGCAAGCGTGGTCTTGAATGGCTATGTGATGAAAAAATCTTCAAGTTGCTCTGATACCATGTAAGAATTTGCCTAAGGGAAAAATTCACCCAAGAACTAAGAACTCAAACACAAGCACAATTGTAGACCAAAAATGGATATGATCAATTAATCAGAGTATATCCGAATACATTGCTCTATTCAGAATGTTATGTTCAACACACTAGGAGTGCCTATATATAAAGGCCTCTCAGGAAGCACCTAGAATGTCTCTAGAAACAACCAGAAGATAAGACAACTAAGCACCTTATCCAACATTCTAGATGAATGGATAAGAATGAAAAAATGTTGTATGTGTGTAGAAGATTCCTATGTTGTAGACAACATGTGCTTAAAATAAGTGTGGACCCCTTGTGATGTCATCATGACAACTCACAAGAGTGCACAAACTCCTAAGTGTCTCACAAATAAAATCATGTAAAATAATTAAATAATGAATTAACATAAGTAAACTTAAGTAATTGTAATAAGTAAATAATTATTTACAACAACATGAATGAACTTAGCTTTTAACTTAGTCACCATCAATCTCCATCTAGAGATCTGCATGTCACCTTCCTCTTCTCTATCTCTTTGTAGTTCTTTCCACCAAAGAGCAACATGTCCTTTTAGCTCAGTTTGTGCCAACCTTACTCTGAGTGGATCCTTAATATCCTCAAGCTCAAAGTAGTCTTCCAATTCACCAATTTAATCAATTAGGTCTTTAGGATTCAAAGTACATGAGAAATTAGAAACTTTCATCTTATGCTTCAGCTTTAACTGAGATCTAGGTTGAGAAAACTGAGTAGCCCTACTTCCAATAGGTCTCTCCACATGATCAGTTCTATCCTCACCACTAGATCTAGCAATTTTAAAGTCTTTGACAACTTCCTTATAACTACCGTCAATACCCACATGCCTAGGTACACCACCTAAAGCACTCACAATTTCAGCAATCATGTCACTCTTCATTGATGTTATCTAAGATCTAAACTCTACTATAACCTCCTCCATCTCAGATATGAAATCTACTTTAACCTTCTATGAGATCCGTTCTTCCACAAAATCACTAAGATCATCAATTTCCCTAGGCTCCAATCTTCTTGCAGGAATCTTCCAAAATTTTGTAAACCCTTAGCAATAGGCCCACCAATTCAAAAGATCAATTAGCCACTAGATCAACCTTCTCTACAAATCCTTGTGTAATCTGCCTCAGCTTCAGCAATCTGTCAACACATTTAGGAAAAACCTTCATTCTAATACCATCTGATGTAGTGCAAGGTAGGAGAATCCCCAAAGGAGATGTCCTAGCCCCCAACAAATAACCATGTAGTGGAAACACAATAGTAAGAAGCAAAAATGTAGTATCTGATACCAAATTACAACAATTCATTCATAACATATAACTGATTACATGTAATATGCCTAGCTATAAGGCCTTCTAGGTTATGGCCAAATACATACCATAATTACAAAATTAGTTTTGCAAGATCCAACAAGATCTAACTTACAAACAATCTCAGCTAGTCTAGATACACAGGTGGATAAGAACACCAAGAAGAATCCATACTTGTACCTTCAAGTCTACCAAGAGATCCTCTAGTTCCTAAGCCGTAGCTCTAGCTCTTCAAATTCACATCTATCCTTCATTTCATCCCAACTCCATGACTAAAAGACTCCACAAGAACCCTACTTATACCAATCTAATCCACAAGTAGGTCCAAAATATAAATTAAATACAAATACATAAGTTAAATGCCACAAGTTAGCCTACAATAGCAATTAAATGTCTAGAAATTAATAACCAAGTAAAATCGTGATATCTCCTAACTTCTATTGAATTAGAATTCACACTTCAAACTGTAGATAGTAATTAAAGTCCTCTACAATCATTTAAATGTGCAAAGGCTGATTCCTCAAGAAAAAGTGCGCATCCATCCTAAAAGTCATCCACAGAAACCTGTTGCACAGTCTGCCAAGAAATCAATACTATAGGAGAATTGCTATATTTCCCAACTCATTATGCATTAGAACTTGTTCTTTGGATCATAGATATTAATCTAGGCCCTCTTCAATTGGTGAAGTGTGCAACCTCTCATTCATTAAGGATAACTAGTTATATGGTTTGCAACAGGAACCTAGAAACTTAGAAAAATGTAGTTCCAACAGCAACTTAAAACAATTCAAACTTCAACTCAATCCATCCAATTTCTATGCAATCATGAGGAAAGGTTCCCCAATGTGTCTCTAACACATCTCTAACCATGAAAACATAACTCCACCAAAATCCAAGCTCAATTCTCCTCAACAAACATGCAGGATTGCAGGCAAGCCTAGGATGCTCCTGCATCACAATATGCCATCCAAGCACTGTCCAACACACTAGCTGCACTGCCCAGCATTAATTGTATACCTAACTCTCTACAATAGTAAGACTAGCATTTAATATGTATTTCATTATAAATATAATAGATTGAACATGTGATTAGTAGAGCCCATTTTGGATTTCTTATATCTCTTATGATTTCTCTTGCTTGTTCAGTGTTGTGTTATATTTTTCATCATAAACCCCAATAAACTAAATCCGATAAAATAAAATCAGGCCATGGAAATCTAAATGTATTCTTACCCAAAAAAAATAGTGTTTAATTCAATGAAGAAAATCACAACAGATGATTTGTATTCTGGACAGTAATGAAATATTGGAACTAAGGCATATTGGAATCTTTATCCGTTGTCTTCAAGTTGACAGAATTTTGATTGAACATTCCAACTAGGCAAATAAAAAAATTCAGATGAACCATTCTTAGAATATCTGATGACATCTCGATTACTATAGACTGGACTCGTGATTAAAAAAACATTTTGTATTAGCTGTCTCTGACGTATTATGAATTGTTCGCTATTTCTTAATTGCAGTGGAATCACTTTCCTACACAAATGCTCCAAAAGATATGACAAGAGTCCTGATCATTAGTTTATTTTTTTACTCACTCTGTATCTTAACCATTGCCATAGATTAAAAAAGAAAAAGATTTGTGTTTTAGTTGATCCATCAAAATTAGGTTTCATTAGCTTTCAGATGATCCTTGAAAATTAGGTTTGAGTTTTAGTTGATCCATGAAAAACCCAACAATCATGTCTGGTGATACTAATGAACAAATTCATGCTATTGATCTTTCTCGTCTAGATCGTGGCCTTAATGAAGATGATACAGAAAGAGCTTATGCTAAATTGAGGAGAGCCTATGAAGAATGGGGATTTTTTGTGGTTAAGAATAATGGCATCAAGGAAGACATTATTCATCAAATGAATTCAGTTGCCAAACAAACATTTTCACTTCCGAGAGAGAACAAGCAAAAATACAATGCTGGGCCATGGAATGTTAGCTACCTGGCAAACTTGCCTGGGCTGCCATTTTACGAAAGCATCTATGTACATCCTATTGAAATAAAGATTTTTTTCAGAGCATCTGTGGCCTCAAGGAAACCCAGAAACCTAGTACATGCAAAATAAATTTTAGTTTACTTTTACTGTGCAATCAATTATTAAAGTTTTTTTTGTTTTTTTCATTTTAACAATATTTTTCTTGTGTAAAGAATGGTTTGAATCATAATATGATGGTTTTGAACTTTATAAACCATTATAAAGGTTTCTCAGAAAGCATAAGCTTTTCTTTCACAATTACTTATAAATTTATTTAGTCTAAAATCTTTCCAAGTAATTTCTCAAAGAGCAATTTCATGATATAAAACATGATAGAAGATTTGGTTCCAATAGTTTTGTACATTCACACTAGTAAATAGATTCTACTTCAAATTTGGTATAGTCTGAAATGAATTGCTGAAATTAAAATATAGGAAAATCTGATACAAGATCTAGTTCCAACAAGTTGTACATTCACACTACTAAATAGATTCTAGTAAAAATTTGGTAGAGTCTGAAATAAATTACTGAAATTAAAATATAGGATATCTTGTGATATTTCTTTTCAATCTATCAATCAAACTAATATAACAATAGTTTGTTGTTTTAGAAATTTAAAATAAAATTAGATTAAACAATATACTTCAATTCTTTTTATGGAAGTCCTCCAAGAAATACTTGTAATTATTCCATATGAAACTAAGAACAAAAGCCTAATAAGTATCCTATTGAAAAAATGTTAAAATATATATAAATTATGCAAACTCATTAAAGTGGGATATTTGAGAAACATTAAGATTCTAAAATCATATCAATAAATAGTTGAAAAAGGTAGGTATAATTTCACATAAAACATTCAAACATATTCTACCGAATATTAATTTTTGGTAAATGGGTACGATTCTGTAGCAAAATCATAGAGGATTATGCAAATTGTGAAAAATCAAACTATCACAGTCACTGGTTATTAATCTCCTATCACAAATGATTATTAAACTGCTGAAAATAAATTCCCAGCTAATATCGAAAAATAACACAACTGCAACTTCACTTAAAATACGGAAAGAAATGCGCAATAGAATCAACACAATATTTTTGGACAAATTGTCCCTGGAAAAACCCCTAAGGGAAAACCAGTTCTACAGATGAGAAATTATATTAAACTTCAGCAAATCAAGAGATACAAAATTCCTTGCCTCACACTGGTAGAACTCCGAAAACCTCCTAATTTCTCCCGCTGATATTTCTCACTGCTATCCCTGCGCTAACACTGCGCCCTTGCTAACACTACAAGACTGTTTGCTAACACTGCAAACTGCTTCTCCAAAAGCTTCCTTGCTAACACTGCAAGACTGTTTGCTAACACTGCAAACTGCTTCTCCAAAAGCTTCCTTGCTAACACTGCAAGACTGTTTGCTAACACTGCAAACTGCTTCTCCAAAAGCTTCCTTGCTAACCCTGCAAAGCTTCCTTGCCTTTTTTTCCAAATGCCCCCTAGACCCCTTTTTATACTACTCTCGTTGGTAAACCAAGGACCGAGATTAAATCAAACCAACGGCTAAGATTAAGACAACTCAATAGCCAATAATAGAATTGGTTGCAAGGTGTCCAAAAGGGAATCTCTAAAATTAGTAAATAATAACCATTTACTAATTTTTGGCAAGTGGACAAACAACTGTCCAAACCACCCATAAATACAACCGCTATTCATAGATAAGGACGAACAGCTGTCCAAGCTACCCATAAATAGTGCTGCTATTTCCGGGTCAGAAATAACAGCTGTCCAACTAACAATAATTAACACTCCCTCTTAGCGAGGAAGCTGTTCTGCATGACACCCATCTTATCTCTGAAGAAGATAAATTTGGCCTTTCCCAAAGCCTTTGTCAGAATGTCTGCTACCTGCTCATCTGTAGGTATGTATTGTAGTCGAACAACTCCCCTTTGTACACAATCTCTGATGAAGTGATATCTGATATCTATATGTTTAGACCTATAATGAAATACTGGATTCTCAGACAACTTGATGCAACTCTGATTGTCACAATGTATCACAGTAGTCTCAACCTTCTGACCAAACAAGGCTACTAGCAACTTCCGAAGCCATATAGCTTCACATGTCGCCATGCTAGCTGCTATGTATTCTGCTTCTGTTGAACTTAGAGCCACAGACTTCTGCTTCCTGCTGAACCAAGATACAACTCCTGATCCCAAGCTGAAACAACACCCTGAAGTGCTCCTTTTGTTTGTTGTACTTCCTGCCCAATCTGCGTCAGTATAGCCTATCAACCTGATACCTTCACCTCGAACAGCTCTGATCCCATACTTGACTGTACCACACAAGTAACGTAGCACATGCTTAGCCGCTATCCAATGCATTCTCTTTGGTTCAACCATGAACTGACTAAGAGAGTGTACTGCAAATGCTATATCTGGTCTAGTGTTGACCAAATACATAAGCGAACCAATCAATTGTCTATATAGAGTGGGATCTACATCTTTCTCCTTAGATACATCGTCATGCTCTGTGCTCACCTCCGAAACACCTGTCACTGTCTCACGAAGCAATCTAAGTGCTCCATGATGAATATGGCCCATCCTCCTATGCCATAGCTCTCCAGGATCTCTAGGATTATTGTTGCTCATAAGTGCCTTAGGAGTATCAAACTGCAATCTATAAAGGCGACCACTCCTAACTCCAATAGTTATGGGTGATTTCCAATCCTTGTGCTTAATCAACACATGTGTCCCTCTAAAGAGTACATTATACCCCCTATCCTGAAGAACAGATACAGAAATCAAATTCATACCCAATCCTGGCACATATAACACATCATGAAGATGAATTATCTTTCCATTCTCCCTCTGAAACTGAACAGTCCCATTCCCAACAGGGTTGAGTTTGGACAAGTTTCCCATAGAAATCTGGATGTTGGTGTCCTCCTCCTTGTAACTGGAGAAGTACTCTCTAACTCCTGTCATATGAAATGACGCCCCACTATCTATATACCAAACACACTGTGAGGTTGAGCTAACCATACAAGCTATGAGTGCAAACTCATCTTCCATTCTGCTGGAGAGTTCTTCTGCACTTGCTGAAGCTGCCACCTGCTTCTTACCCTTTTTCCTCTCTAGGCAATCACTGACATAGTGGCCAAACTCGTGACATCCAAAGCACTTGACCTTAGAAAGGTCCTTCTTCTTCTTTTCACTTTGTGAATTTGATCCTTTGCTAGATCCCTTCTTTGCTTTCCCTTTACCCGCTAGGGTAACGTTCTCTTGTTCCACCTCATTTTTCTGACTCTTGTTGGCCCCATTGACAAGACTTAGTCTAAACTCCTCCTGAGTGAAATTAGTCCATAGTCGATCCCAACTCGGTAAAGTATCTCATCCACTGACAACTTGAACAAAGACACTCCATTGTTTAGTAAACCCATTTAGGGCTATTCTCACTAGCTCATCATCACTAGGGCTATCTCCAACAGCTGCTAACTCATCCTTGACAAGTCTGAGCCTGGTGAGGTAACTTGTGACGTCTTCTCCCTGATTCATCCGGGTATTCTTTAGCTTCTCTCTGAGAATCAACTTCCTGTTAGTGGTAGCATTCTGGTACAGATTTAGAATGGCGTCCCACATCTTCTTTGATGTATCTAGCTCTGAGATATGTGGAACAATATGATCCTTGACACCATCAAGGATAATTCTCCTCTCTTTGGCATCGTCCTTCCTATATGCTGCAAGCTATGTTGCATCCGTTGGTACAGGTACACCACTGGTAGCATAATCCTTGATACCATTCTCTTCCAACAATAAAGAAATTCTGGCCTTCCAGACACCAAAATTTGAGGCACCATCCAATCTATCCTGATCTCTCAAACCAGCTGAAGCCATCTCAAGGGTTTAAAGCAATAATAAATCTAAAGAGATCAAAATTTCTTTCCTAGGGAAAAACTCTTCTACCCTTAACAATGCTCTAATACCATGTGAAAAATCAAACTATTGCAGTCACTGATTATTAATCTCCTATCACAAATGATTATTAAACTACTGAAAATAAATTCCCAGCTAATATCAAAAAATAACACAACTGCAACTTCACTTAAAATACGGAAAGAAATGCGCAACAGAATCAACACAATATTTTTGGACAAATTGTCCCTAGAAAAACCCCTAAGGGAAAATCAGTTCTACAGATGAGAAATTATATTAAACTTCAGCAAATCAAGAGATACAAAATTCCTTGCCTCACACTGGCAGAACTCCGACAACCTCCTAATTTCTCCCGCTGATATTTCTCACTGCTGTCCCTGCGCTAACACTACGCCCTTGCTAACACTGCAAGACTGTTTGCTAACACTGCAAACTGCTTCTCCAAAAGCTTCCTTGCTAACACTGCAAGACTGTTTGCTAACACTGCAAACTGCTTCTCCAAAAGCTTCCTTGCTAATACTGCAAGACTGTTTGCTAACACTGCAAACTGCTTCTCTAAAAGCTTCCTTGCTAATACTGCAAGACTGTTTGCTAACACTGCAAACTGCTTCTCCAAAAGCTTCCTTCCTTGCCTTATACTGCAAGACTGTTTGCTAACACTGCAAACTGCTTCTCCAAAAGCTTCCTTGCTAACACTGCAAGACTGTTTGCTAACACTGCAAACTGCTTCTCCAAAAGCTTCCTTGCTAACCCTACAAAGCTTCCTTGCCTTTTTTTCCAAATGCCCCCTAGACCCCTTTTTATACTACTCTCGTTGGTAAACCAATGACCGAGATTAAATCAAACCAACGGCTAAGATTAAGACAACTCAACAGCCAATAATAGAATTGGTTGCAAGGTGTCCAAAAGGGAATCTCTAAAATTAGTAAATAATAACCATTTACTAATTTTTGGCAAGTGGACAAACAACTATCCAAACCACCCATAAATACAACCGCTATTCATAGATAAGGACGAACAGCTGTCCAAGCTACCCATAAATAGTGCTGCTATTTCCAGGTCAGAAATAACAGCTGTCCAACTAACAATAATTAACACAAATGCAGTCGAAGAGGTTACAAATGATATCATCTAAGCAATTCTGCGGAGCTTTGGGGTGAGCAAATATTATTCCTCATTTCAGTTTGTAGGAAAGCTTCATATGAACTATTGTAATGTCCCTCCAAAGGAAAAGGGAGGCTGTACAACTCACACAAACCAGAATTGTATTGTGGTAATGTACCAAGATAAAATGGAAGGACTTGAGATAAAGAGCAAGGCAGGGAAATGGGTAGATGTGAAGCCTGTGGAAAACTCCCTTGTGGTTTTCATGGGGGACTCATTTAGTGCATGGAGTAATGGGAGGATTCACAATGTCATGCACAGATTTGTGTGTGAGGGTTATTCTTGTGTGTCAGTGCCATTCTTTCACTTCTTCTCAGACAACACTCTCGTTCGTGCTCCTCCTGAGTTTGTAGAAAATGGTCATCCTCACCTTTATAAGCCATTTGTTTATGCAGACTATGCAGAGTATTGGATGCCTAAAAAGAAGTTGAGAGTTATGAGTCCATAGTGTTTCTTAGCAGATACTCAAGAAGCTTCCCTCGAGGACTTTGCAGGCATTTGAATTGGCTGAATATTGTACCTCGAACGTATGTAAATATTGTTAGTGTCTGTCTTCCTTTGGAGTGTGTTCTCGTTTTAGATGTCCATTGAAACAATTTTGAACTTTTGTTTCTTAAGATTTTATTAAGAAGTACAAGAAATTAATGATTAACAAGAGTATTTCTTATTTGTTCAAATTTTTTTAAAATATATTATTAACTTCTCTCTTGAAAGCATGTTGATTGATAAGTGGGAGATATCACAAGTCTGTTGATTATGTAGGTTTATATTTTTATTTTTATTTTGTTATAATATACAAAATTTTAGTAAACAGAGGATCAATAGGAAGCAAACTCATGTTCTAAACTAGCTCTCCTACTTATGCAAGATGACAAAGACAAAGATGAAAAAAATATAATCATGTATATTACATTCAACTCTTATAAAAAGAAGAAAACATGTAAATCTAGAAAAAAGAATCATAACCAAGAAAATAACTATCAAAATGCAATTAATATGAATGGATTTAGAACTTATAATAATTAACAAGATAATAAAAAAGTTGACAATTAAACATAACAAATTTCCATTCTCTTTCTACATGATTTTAGTGGGGAACTACAAAATTTAATAATTAATAAGAATATTTATAATTTATTCTAAAATTAGACAATTAAAAAAAATAGTTTCTATTGACACTCTCTTGATTGTCTAAATTTGTATAATTTTTGAAGTTTATTATAATGCAAAAATATTTTTTTTAAGACAAAAGACATAAGCCTCTATATATTAAAATAGGTTAAAAGTTTACAAAATATGCCAAAAACGCTGAGGAGAATAACAGAGAATAGAACCAGAAAAAACACACAAAGAAGTCTACACTCATTTCTGAGAACTGACATGATCTTTGGCCAGTATATTTTCTATGATTTGAAAATTCTCCAAGGCTAGCGACCTTTCATTGACTACTAAATTGATCTTGTCACATGTTAATACATCAACTAATGAGTTTCCCTCACTATATGTGTGGAAAATATAACTATTTTCAAATTTTGCTAATCCCTTTCGTACCTACATCACAATGTAGTGAAGTCTCCAATTTGTGGATTTCCTAGTCTTGGTTGCTTGGATGATAATCATTGAACATCCTTCAATGACTACCTTCATTTAAATGCCATGGGATAAAACTTCTTGAAGACCAGACAAAAAGGAAAGTGCTTCATTTGTATTGTTTGTCATGGGATGAAGAGGAATTGTAGAGCCCTAAATTAGGGAGCCATTATGATCCCTAATTAGAAATCTTGCACCTAACACTCCTGGGTTACCACACAATGCACCATCAAAATTTAACTTATGGTAGGAGGCATGGGAGTATGCCAACAAATTTCCTTTATTCACTATTGAGGGACAAAGGTAAAGGCTCCGGAGGAGGAAGATTGATATATTTCCAGTTCTTAAGCACCTCTGCATCCCATAGTGAGAAGATGGCCGACAAGGATACATTTTCTCTAACACTTGCACATTCATGGATTCTAAAAAATAGAATTCTAATCTTTCAAGGAATACCAAGTTAGTGGATACCATTTTTTTGAAGATCCTTTGATTGTGCTCCCACCATAGTGCCCAAACAACTATCACTGGAACTACAGTCCGCAAGGAACCAAAAAGGGAAGATTGGTACAATAAGAGCCAAAATTCTAGTAGGTCCCAAAGATGCTTTAAAGGGGAAAAACTCAAGTTTAGCCTTTCAAGAATAAAAATCAAAAAATCTTGAGTGAAATTACAATTAAGGAATATGTGGTCTGACTCTTGCACATAATTTTTGCAGGAAAAAAAAAAATGGATTAGAGATATTAAGTCTGCAAGGCAGTCACTTGTCAATGCTCTCTTCTACAAAGCCAACCATAAGAAGCCTCCAGCTCTAGGTGGAATGAGTTGACTCCAAAAAAAATTGAAGGGTCCACAACTGACAAGATATCATTTTGGATTGTTGAGAGTGCTTCATATACTTACTTGACTGAATATTGCTCGGTATTTGATGGGGACCATTTAACTTCATCTTGGATGTTTGAGAGGAAAATGTGTATGCTTTGTAGAGTATCACACAATAAATGTTGGTGAGCAAGAGAAATAGGGACATCAAAAAAGTTTTTCCATATGACTTTATTAGTGCCAATTTAAATTGTGTCAATGTAGTGCACAAGTTTTGTGCCCAAAATTTATGATACCAAAGCTGCAATTACCCTATGCTCCTGAATAGACATAAAAGGGGGCGAACTAGACCAAGAATCCAACCAGAAATTAAATTTCTCACCATTGTGGACTTCCCATGTAATGTAGGAAGTAATAAGTTTCCTTGAGTGGATCATGAAATTCCATATCGTTGATCCTGAAGGAGGATTTTGCACATTGAAGATCCATGTTTTATAGGGAGAATCTAGATATTGGGCTTGCATTATACTAACCTAGGGGGCTGAGGGTGTGTGTGTACAATACAAGTTTTGTACCAAATGCTTGATTTCTAAGGGTAAGATTATGGAGTCCCACACCTAAATAATTTACCTAGTGTCATTTTTTTTGAATGAGACCAAGTGAATCATTCCCTTGCCTATCATGTTGTCTGTCCAAATGAAGTTGGAGATGGTCTTATAAAGTTGATTGATGATAGTAGCATAGGCTTTGAGGACCAAGATGACATAATTTGGGGTTGTAGCAAGGAAAGACTTTACCAGAAGTAGTATGCCTAAAAGGGATAGCCATTGCACTTTCCATGAGGTAGCTTTTGCCTTCACTTTGTCAACAATGGAATTCAAGAATTTACTTCTATTTCTTCCCATAAAAAGGGGGATTCCCAAGTATGTATTGGGTAGAGTAGCTTCCTAAAAGCCAAGAATAGAAGCAAGCTAATTTTTTAATGAAACCTTCACATTAAATGTAAATAATGATGACTTGTGAGGGTTGAGTTTTTTCATAGAAGTTATTTCATAAAATTTGAGGACCTTTTTCATTTGTGTGATTTCTAATAAAGTAGCCAACCCAGATAATGGTGATTCCTTTCCAAAGACCATGATCATGAGCCTATGATATTGATCTACTTAATGCCTCTTCCATAATTATGAAAAAAAATGGAGAGAGGGTATCACCTTGTGTGCTATTGAAGCGATCCACTAGGGATCCATTGATGAGGATGAAGAAAGAGGTTCCTCTAATGCATTGCATGATCCACTTGCACCATTTTTGAAAAAAATTGAAAGCCAAGAGAAATTTTTGAAGGAAGTTCCATTTTAGCTTATTGTTAGCCTCCATCATATCTAGTTTCACTATACTAGAAGGGATTTTATGTTGCTTAATAGAGTGTAACACTTCATGAGTTAACATTCACCTTTGATTGTTTCTCTTTTGGGCACAAACCCACCCTATTGGATAAAGATGAGTCTAGGAATTAATGGCTACAATAGGTAACTTGCCTATATAAAGATTTTATAAATAGTGCTACATAGAGAAATATGTCTGAAATCCACAAAAGAATTAGGTTGGTTAACCTTCTTAATTAGAGCAATATTGGTGGCATTAAAATGACTTACCATAAGACCATTCTTTCTAGATTCCTCCATAGCTAGCAGGAGATCAAATTTTATTACATCCCATTCATTTTGAAAAATATATAGTAGTAAATCCATGTGGTCTAGGTGCTTTCTCTGATGGGAGGGACAAGACCACCTCTTTTATTTCTTTAGTGGTGAATGGATTTATGAGATGCATATTATCCCAAGGAATAAGAAGGGATGGGATTGCTTTTAGGATTTTAGAATCATAGTTGCCTAAAGGGGCTAGGGAGTGTGGCGCTAAAAGACTTGTGAAGTATCTTAGGCCTTCTTGCTTTATTTCCCCCAACATTTGATATTCCTACGTTAGCATGGTGGATAGAGAAGATGGTATTAGTTGCCTTCTTAATTTTTTTGCATTATGGAAGAAGGTTTTCTTTTTGTCCCCATGTCTCTCTTCACTTTCCCCCCTAGTATAATCTACTTTCATTTTTGAAGCTCCTCCTAATCTTGTTGCAATGTTTTCTACCAATAGTACATTTGTGAGGACAACCCATGTTGAGTGATAAATGAGTGGATCTAATCTAACTCTGATTACACAACAAATTTTTGGTGAAAAATATTCTTGAACATATCTTGATTCCAGATCATTATGTTCTTTTTAAGATTTTGCATCTTCATGTGGAACTAATACATAGGGTAACCTCAGAGAATAGAGTTGATAACCACCATTGATTAAGTAGTTGAAGAAAATGCAGATGTTTGAACCATATTTTCTCAAGAATGAATGAAGAATCTTTGTTCACTTTGATGTTTGAATTTGAAAAAACTAATGAAATTGGGCAATGATCCGATGATAGGAAAGGAAGAATGTGAGATTCAAACTACATATTAGAGGTTGCCTAGGAATAAAAAATCAGGAAATGATCCAAACTTTCAACAATTTTATGAAAGCCTTTCCTTTTTTCATCCATGTGAAGTAACCATTTGAGGGATGAATATCAACTAGAGAATTATCTAGAATAAAAAATGAAAAGTCATTCATCACTTCTTGGGGGGTGGGGGGGACAGATGCCTCCTTGCTTCATTGCAGGGGAGAGGATAACATTGAAGTCTCCACTAAGAATATAATTATGAACTTAAATAGCTAGAGCGTCTTACAATTAGCTTTTGCTTCAATGGACGTAGGACCGTATATGTTATCAAGCATGAATTTTATGTCAAATGAGGAGACTTGTACCAATTGCCAATAAAAATGAGAGTGAATATGATCAATTTTTACTATCTTGGGGTTCCATAGAATTGTTAAACCCCTAGAAGTACCTTGAGTTGATGATGAGCATAATTGTTGTTGATCATACCATAATTTATATTTGAAAGATGGCAAATTGTATTTGACATGGCAGTCAAAGATGTTAATTTTGTCATAATTATCTGAGATAAATCAAGGGGAAGCATCCTAGGATCAAGAATGTTCCAAGCCAGCCCCTACTCAGAGGCGCATTTAGCTAGACAATTAGCCACACCATTCCACTCATGAGGGATATGCATAAAGGACATAGAATCCAGAGAATTGCATAACTGAATGATCTGTTGAATAACCAGAGCCAAATGCCAATCCACATGCACAAAGTTCCTATTATGCAATAAGTTCACAACCACCTACGAGTCAGTCTCACAGATGATTCTTTTCCACCCACATAGACAACACTGTTCCACTGCAACCAAGATAGCCAGGGCTTCCATTAGGTTATTAGTATGGTAACCCTTGTATATAGAAAACAGAAACTAGATATCACCAGAACTATTAGGCCCAACTCCCCCAATACCAGTTGGACCAGGATTTCCCTGAGAAGAACCATCAGTGTTGATTTTAAGAGTGCCCACCTCAAGAGGAGACCAACGTCCCTTATGATTAACTCACTGAGGGTGTTGCTTAGCTCTATTCCCAGAGCAGTTGTGGGGGATCGAGGGAGAGCAACCCTGAAGAGGAAAGGAGAAGCGAGAGTAAATACTAGCATCAATAGGATCCAAACACCCATTGATGTCAAATTTAGCAAGGAGTGTTTCCTAAAGAGAATTAACAATTCTCCCCCATAGGTGCTTGATCTCAAATTGTAAATCATGAAAGATCCTTCTATTCCTCTCAAGCCAAACATGCATTAGAATAAGGGAAGGGCTGATAGTCCAAGCAGCTTGAAGAAAAGAAGTCTTGGAAGGGGAATGGCCCAAACGGTCCTAGAATTTTGACAAAAAGGACAATGTCAGCACGTGCATCCCCACACACTCCACCAGAGGTGCCAAATTTGTTTGGCAAAGGGGCACTGGAAAAAAAGGTGAGATACAGTCTCTTTACTATTGCAGTAGAGAACACAGATGGAAGGCCCCTGGAAGCCTCACTTGCAGAGATTATCCCAAGTGAGAAAATGATTGTAAACCAAAATCTAGAGGAAAAAGTTACACTTAGGCCATGAAAAAATATTCCAAAATTTCTTCCACCAAGAGACCTCCACCTCACCAAAAAGTGGCTTTGTCAGCACAAGGTACCTAGAAGAAACAAAATACTTGCTAGAAGAAGCACCTCCCCAAGACAAAACATCAAGTTCTTGCAATGAGATGCACTCCCTAGAAGCCAATATATGAGATGGTTCTAGCTGATCTCCCAGCGAGCCACCCAGAGGCCAATCAGAAGAATTCTTCCATCTATAACCCACAGCAAGGCCCAGGTTAAAAGCCTCCTTATAATGAGCCACCTTATTCCATCCAGCAGAAAGGAAAGAATCACAAAGAGCCTACAAGTGAGGATGAGAGGAAAGGAGAGGAGGATGCCTCTATTGAAGATCCAAAATAAACTTCTCTTCACCAGGTGAGCACCAATCTTGAGGGTATGCCACACCATAGAGCCTCTTCCCTCAAGAGAAAACTTGGAAACTTTTGAAGGTTCAACACTAGGTAAATACTTGTCTGGCAAGATACGGGCCCAAAGTTGAGACTAACTAGTACACCAACGCCAATAGAGCTTGGCAGTAAGAGCTTGACTGCACAAGATAGCAGACCGAAGGCCAAGGCCTCCTTCCTTTTTTGGCCTACAAATAGTATCCCAATTGATGAGGCTCCATTTGGTATGTTGCAAATTGCCACTCCAAAGAAATTAGTGAGAGAGGGCATCAAATTCTTTAAGAAAATACACCAGGGCAGCTTGAACCATGCTTCTATATATGGGAAGAGCTTGAATTATGGATTGAAGGAGTGTCACCCTACCAGCAGTAGAGAGCCACCTGTGAGTCCAATTATTGACCCTTTGTCAAAGTTTGTCAAGTAAGCTTTGCCAGAAAATCCTAGGCTATCTACCCACCACAATAGGGACCCCCAAGTAAGTCAGAGGGAGAAACGCAATCTAAAATCTCAAGATATTAGCAATCCTACACTGGATTGGATCAAGAGTGTTGAAGAAAAAAATAGAAGACTTGTGGTCACTAATTTTCTACCCAGAGACAGCCAAATAAGAATCCAAGGTGAGCCGAAAGGCTTTAGCTTCCCAAATCTGAGCTCTCCCAGCAAGGGTAGTATCATCAACAAACTGAAGGTGAGAAAGAGTAGGCAAACCATTTCCCCATTACCATCCTTGAATCAAATTTTGGGAAACATGAAACTTGATAAGTTGACCAAGTCCCTTGGCCATAATGATAAACAAAGAAGGCGAGATGGGATCTCCCTGATAAAGACCTCTAGAAGCCCCAAAAAGCTCTGTCAGTTCACCATTAAGAAGGACCAAGAAGGGAGGAGTAGTAACACAGCTAAGAACCCATCTAACCCAATCTTGACTGAAGCCAAAAGAAAGAAGAACTTTCTACAAGAAATCCCAATTGACTCTATCATAAGCCTTAGCCATATCAAGCTTAATAAACATAGCACATTCCCTAGAAGTACACAGAGTAAATAGCTTCAGAAGCAATAACCACCCCATCCAAAATTTGTTTTCCTACCACAAAACCCCCTTGTTCCTCAGAAATAACCATAGGAAGGAAAACTTTAAGCCTCTCTTCTAGGAGCTTAGTGATGATTTTATAGATGATGAAGTACGACTTTGATACCACTAATGAAGGTATGCTTTGATACCACTGACGAAGGGCCACACCACCCTTACCAACTCACAACCAAGAATGCAACAATATGAAGACAACGAGATGAAAAAATGTTTCAAACAATTTTATTATACTTGAAAATCATTAGCAATTACAATAACCTTTCTGCAAGATCTCTCAAGATCCAATCCAAGTCCAAGCTAGTCTAGATCCACACTCTAGTAGAAACCTCCAAGATCTCAACTTGTGCTCACAAGCCACCAAGCAACCTCCTTGTTTCTAAACCGCAGTCACTAGCTCTTCTCCAACCTTATCCAAGATCCAAGTGTAAACTACCTCACATTCGGTGCTCTGTCTACACACTCACAACTCCATCACAATCCTACTGTAAACTGCCTCACATTCGGTGCTCTGTCCATAGACTCAGGAACACTCACTCTTCACTTCCTTCTTCACTTTCACACCTTGAAGCCTTCACCTTCCCAAGCTTTGAATTTTTGAGTTTCTCCTTCTCAAGCTTCTCCTTCTCGAGCTTTCACCTTCTTCTCGAGCTTCCACTTCTCAAGCTTCAACTTCTCGAGCTTCTACTTCTCAAGATTGATTAGAAATGCTCATATGCCTTGCTTAAATAGGCACTTACCACTCAATACATGACTTATCCAAAACCTTCTAGAATTCCTCCACAACCTTCTACAACTTCCATAACCTTCTACAATATCCACAACTTTCTACAATTTTCATAACTTTCTAGAATTCTACCCACACACCTCAATAAATGGAATGACAACCATTTTAATTTTATTTTTGCTATTATGCCACCTATGCACCTCGAAAATAGAAATTTCTCCTTTTCTCCTTTTTTCCATTTATTTTATTTTTTATTATTTCTCCTCTAATTTTTGTCACTTTCTCTCTCCTCCACAATTTTTTTTTCCCAATTTTTTTTTTCAATTTTTTTTCAATAATTTTCCCATGCAAGATGCTCCTGCATCAGACTCCCCCACTAGATAGAAAAGTGTGTCCCACACTTTGACACCAAAAAAAGAAAGATCTACCACCATCTTCATCTTCACCAAAGGTTTCCACCTCAACGGGGACAAGAAAACCACCATGCAAATCTTCCACATCTGCATTACTTTATCAAACACTAGAATCTCAACCATCCAATTACCATGCTCACCCCCAGGAACAAACTGAACATAATGCTTCAACAGAAAACCCTCATCTACATCAGCAACTAGTGAATTCATACTCGCAGCAATAAACTTCGCATCAGCAAAAAAAAACTCCATATCAACACCAACATGTAGATCTCCATCAATACATGCCAAACTAGCAATATCATTGCTCACAACAAGATGCTCTGCAATACATAACTCACCTCCAACAACAACCAGATCATCCATAACCAAATGCTCTCTAGTCTCCATGTTAGACTTAACCAACTGATCATGAAAACCAATCTCCATCCCAACATCAGCAAGGTTAGAAATATCCTCAGCAACAACCTCTATTTTCTCTATAGGTTCTACATCAGGCTCCACAAATTGATCAACAAAACCATCCTCTTCCACCTTGACCTTCTTAGCTTGATCAGCCAATCTAGCATCCAACCAAGAAAACATCTTAAAAAAATTCCTCTCCACTATATCATGGATTTTTGCAATCATCTTAGGGTCCAATCCTCTCAGGGCCATCTCCCAAGATCTTCGTAAACCCTCTACAACAAATCCTTCCCACGCTCCTTGTGACAACCAAATTATTTGCAAGTCAGATCGCAACCTGCCACCTCGCATGAACAATCAAGAATGACATCATGAGTCTAGGACAACGGATCTGCAATCCACCAACTCTCCATAGTCATGCATCAACAAGTTTAGTCTTCCATCTCTACATCCATCGATCAATCTGCATGTCCTCCCAAGGTCCTAGTGCAAACTGCCTCAGCTTTGGCAATCTGTTTACATGCTCAAGAACTCCCACTCTAATAAACTTCACCCAACCAAGGTCCTGGTACAAACTGCCTCACACTTCAGCGATTTGCTTGTACACTCAGGAACTCTTACTCTGATACCACTTGATGAAGCATGACTCTGATACCACTAATGAAGGTATACTCTAATACCACTAACGGGCTACACCACCCTTACCAACTCACAACCAAGAATGCAACAATATGAAGACAATGAGATGACAAAATATTTCAAACAATTTTATTATACTTGAAAATCATTAGCAATTACAATAACCTTTCTACAAGATCTCTCAAGATCCAATCCAAGCCCAAGCTAGTCCAGATCCACACTCTGGTAGAAACCTCCAAGATCTCAACTTATGCTTGCAAGCCACCAAGCAACCTCCTTGTTTCTAAACTGCAATCACTAGCAATTCTCCAACCTTATCCAAGATCCAAGTGTAAACTGCCTCACATTCGGTGCTCTATCTACACACTCACAACTCCATCACAATCTTACTGTAAACTACCTCACATTCGGTGCTCTGTCCACATACTCAGGAACACTCACTCTTCACTTCCTCCTCCTCTTTCACACCTTGAAGCCTTCACCTTCCCAAGCTTTGACTTCTTGATTTTCTCCTTCTCAAGCTTCTCCTTCTTGAGCTTCTCCTTCTCAAGCTTCTCCTTCTTGAGCTTTCACCTTCTTCTCAAGCTTCCACTTCTCAAGCTTCCACTTCTCAAGCTTCTAGTTCTCAAGCTTGATTAGAAATGCTCATATGACTTGCTTAAATAGGCACTTACCACCCAATATATGACTTATCCACAACCTTCTAGAATTCCTCCACAACCTTCTATAACTTCCATAACCTTCTACAATATCCACAACTTTCTACAATATTCATAACTTTCTAGAATTCTACCCACACACCTCGATAAATGGAATGACAACCATTTTTATTTTTATTTTTCTATTATGCCACCTATGCACCTCAAAAATAGAAATTTCTCCTTTTCTCCTTTTTTCCATTTATTTTATTTTTTATTATTTCTCCTCTAATTTTCGTCACTTTCTCTCTTCTCCACAATTTTTTTTTTCAATAATTTTCCCATGCAAGATGCTCCTGCATCAATAGACCACATTACAAAGAGTAATGGGCCTAAAAAAGTCCAACTGATTAGCCTCTTCCTTTTTTAGAATAAGGACTAAGAAAGTAGCATTCAAGGCCCGAAGCATTTCTTTGTTGGAAAAGGACTCCTGAACCACATCCAAAAAGTCATGATTGATAATATCCCAAAATTCTTGAAAGAATTCAACAGGGAAACCATCCGGCCTTGGAGCTTTGCCCTTCCGCAAGCTGAAGACCACCCCTTCCAATTCAAACATACTAATTGGCCTCATAAGAGAAGCATTCATCTCCCTGGTCACAACAGAGGGAATACAAGACAAGATAGTATTCTCCTCAATCTTTGTTGGAGGTAAGTCATCTGAAAAAAGAGCTGAGTAAAACTGAATAGCTTCCTTAGAAATAGCTTAAGAAGGAGTCATATGTATCCCATCAAAAGTAACAAGAGAAGAAATGTAACTCCCGTTATGTTGAGCCTGCATAGATTTATGGAAAAATGCAGTGTTCTTGTCCCCTTCCTGAAGGCAATCAATGCAATCCTTCTGTTTCCAATAGATTTCTTCTCTAAGATCCCACTCAGCTAAATCAACAGAAGCTTGGGATTCTGCAATGCAAGAGCTTCTAAAAAACCCAGATCCCGAATCTGCTTGGCAATAACATCAAGATGATCCTGAGCCCTCTTCTTCATAATATGGAGATTACCAAAATAATTCATGTTCCAATGCTTCAATTCCTTTTAAAAAATTGATGTTTTTTAGAGAAGGAGAACATAGCAGTGACATAGGCAAGGCCTCCCTGTCTCCACCAATGAGCCATTAAGTCATGAAGAGAAGAGTCTTGAAGACATATCAGCTAGAACTTAAAGGGAGGGTTCTTGGGGATAGCAACATAACTAGCTATGAGCATAATAGGCTAGTGGTCAGAACCTCTCCAATCAAGAATTTCAGAAGAGAGTGAAAGAGAACCAGAATTCCAAAAGCAAGAAACAAGGAACCTGTCCAAGCATTCTGAGATAGCATCATTTCCAACTCTTTGATTATTCCAAGTAAAGAGCCAATTGAGAGGTTTGACATCAGAGAGATGTAAAAGATCATTTTTTTTTGAAGAAGCTCAAAAGAAGGACCCAAGCAAGCTAGCCCACCCCTCTTCTCCTCTAAACTGAGAACAGAGTTGAAGTCTCCAACCACAATCCAAAGCAAGAAAGGATGATAGCTTCTGACATTCTTAATATGATCCCAGATCTTAGACTTGCCAGGGAGATCAATAGGAGCATACACATTAGTAACAAGAATCATCTTGCCAGTCTCTAGAGAGGACACAACCATTGAAAGAGCCAAGAGGCAAGAAACCCAGTAAAGTGGTGTAACTTTCCTAGGATCCCAATTGATGGAAAGGCCACAAGAGCTCCCCAAATCACCAATACATTGATATTGGCCTAGAAACCAAATGTTAGGAGCACATCTAAACATAGAGTCCACTAAAAGTTTGGTCTCCTGGATACAAAGGATATTCAAAGAATGCTCAACCACAAGATCGTGAATAGCTTTTTGTCTAGGGATGCTATTCAACCCCCTCACATTCCATGAGAGAATAATCATTGAGTAGAGTGGGGAAAATGCTCATCCAAGGTCTTGACAACCCCAGACTCTACCAATAAATCACTTGTAAGTTTAATTTTTTCTTGATCCTGCTTTCGCCCAACTCTTGAGGGAGTAGTAAAAGAGACTTTCTTAAATGGTCTTTGCATCAGGCCCAAAGCAAGAGAAGATCCCTTTCCTTTACCAGAGGAAAACACATCTTTAACCAAATCTTCTAGAAGACCATCGTCCTTTTCCTGTGGAGCAGGAGAAACTACAAGGGCACCAGACTCAGGGCCAATAGAAGTCTCCGGCATATGCTGAACTACAACATCCTAGTTGCCACTAAGAGTAGAATTCCTCCCCTCTAAACCAATAGCTGCACCCTAAGCCTTTATAGGAATACCTTCTTCTATAACCATATTGTCAAGAACCTCAAAATGATTAAACCTTGAGTCCACTTGCCGATCTAGCTGAGATCATTTTTGACCCCGCCCCTTAGCACGATTTCGAGCTGGGATAAAACCATCCTTATTAGGACTAGTAGAACTAGATGGCTCTGGCCCCTGACTTGAAGTGTTCATATGAGCTTTCCTTGTACCTACACTTCAAACTGAGCATTTTCTTTTCCACTAACATTTGGACCATTCCCCTTTCCATCATTAGCCATCCTTGGGCCAGAAAACCCAACAGGGGTACCATTGTCTTTGGAGGCTTGAGGGCATTGATGTTATAAATGACCATACACATGAAAAAGGTGGCAACGAAAGGGAATAGATTCATAGTCTAGCTATTGGATCCAAGAAGAAGAACCAAGACAAATTTCTAGAGAATCTGGAAAAGGATTATTTAAATCAATTTCAACACAAATACGGGCATAGGAAATAATTTTATGTGTTGCATGTATACTTTAACTCTCTTTTGGAAGCACAAGAATGTCATTCATGTATATAATGCATATAATAAGAGATGCCACACACAAAATATTTAATATTAAATCTAATTATAAGTTATAAAAAAATGCTACTCCACTTAAGGAATAAATTTTACACTTCTTCATTTTGTCAAAATAGTGGTTTATATCCCTCGATTGATGTTTTTTACTGGTTTTAATAGTATTTATTGATTTTCGATTTTTTTTTAGTTTTTATCATGAAAACTAGATTTATATGTTAAATTTATTTACTTTTATTGTATAAATGTAAAAAACATAAGTTTCATATTTGTATTTATATCTTTCATGTATTCACTACATAGAGATAATTTTTATTGTTTTTTTTTTTTAAATTTAAGAATCACATACATGTATTTCACACAATGAAACAACACAAAAACAATTGAGCAAACTAGAATACTAACCTCCTTAAACTAATAACTTGAAATTATAACACTAAACAAATCAATCATAGTAAAAACCCTAAATAGCTAATTTTCAATATAAAATTTGTAAGACAATAAAGTACAATAAAAACTCTCAAGAAACTTAACACATAGAATATGTATCCTATATATATCAACCATATACAAAATAAACTAATAACTTTTAAAATAGAATCCCTAAACCTTCCACTGTCTTGAAATTAAGTATAAACCACTAGTCATGAAGACTCTTAACACCCTCAACCATAAACCCTATCCATCACTATCTTAAGATTTTAAAATATATCTTAGAGGTTATAGAGATCTATATTGTGGAAATAAGTTATATAGTAGTTGCACATTATTAGTTGTGCCTATCTATAGGCAGAGACTATAGTTTTCACTCAACTCTTTTCGATTAGTTGCTTCCTCGATAATCTCCCAATTACAAAATATTGTCATTTAAGCTATGGTATTGTAAAATTCTAAATTAAACAAAATTTATCAAATTTTAATCTCTACTTTCCTATTGGCTTTCTTCTTTTTTTCCCCGGTGGTCTTTTCATTTTATTAGTTAAGAAATTCTGAAAAAAAAACAACTCTTGATTTGAGTGTCTAGGATGTCTTATGCATGTACAAATTATGGGGCAACACTTCCAGTTGCCACATGTTATGAACACTTTTCATAAGCCAGATGTCATAAACAATGAACTTTCTAGATAAATAGTGAACTTTCTACATAATTTATTTGCATTGCTATTAAGGATTTCATCTTTTATAATTAATTCTACTCGTAGGTGATATTTTTCAATAAATTTAATTGCTAACCAAATTAATTGATGTAGGTTCAAGTTCCTTACTGAAAAATATGATTGCCATACTTATAGTGGTCATTGATCTTGTCTCTATCGTTACCATTTAAAATTGGACCATCTATCAAATAATAGAATTTTCTTTCCAGTAAAATTTTCATTATGTAGATGCACTGTGAATTCTATTTTATAGATGCACTATTCTATTTTTATTTAGAGAAGCAGGTATTTTACTCTGCAATAAAACTTCTACATATTCTAGGATTTTAATAGAGCTATTCCTTTGTACTACAACTAATCTTAGTCCCAAATTTTGATTAATGCTTGTGTACAAGGTGTTGGGCTCTATTAATTTCTCCTCTATTTTAATTTGTTATCTTTTACTTAACAAGGAATTGCAATGTTTTAGGGGTTTTATTTGCATTGGTTATTGAAAAATCAAATAAATAGTGTTAAATGTGTAGACTTTTAACACCACGGCATTGAATTGTATGGAGATTTCACATGTAGATATATTTTCAGCTAGTGTCTGATAATTTAAGGCATCTTCCCTTCTATTACTTTAACCTGTCACTTGATCAGCTCCCATTCGATTTCCTCCTTGTATTATGTTAGATTTCCTCCCTCTCCCAAATTGGCTTAGTAGTGATGGAGCACCACAATAATGGAAGTGATTCATGGTTGTGGCACAAGCTACACCTCACCTTGCATAACAATGAATGTGTGTCCTACATTTCTATGAGTGTATAGGTAAACACCATTTTGTAAAAGATGCCAAGATCTCCCATTAAGAAAATTAATTTAATTTCTTTATATGCTTTTGTGACATCTTGAAATTATTCCAAGTTTTCTTTTAAATTTCAAGTTTGGAAATTTGATTTTAGTTTTATTTGTTACAAATTAGTAAATTATTTTGTAAATTAGACTAGTACCCTCTTTCATAACCCTTTTTTCCAAAAATGACTTGTAATGGACCATGTCCTAGTCAATGAATGCCACATCATATAATGCTTAAAATACGAAAAGAAAAAAAAAAGAGAAACCCTAGTTGAAAACTCAATATCCATTATATTAACTACAATTAGGATTAACATTTTGTTAATAATAACAAATACTTATAATTGCATTATCTAAGATGTTGATTTACACATCATAAATCCACCCAAAAAAAATAAAAATGAATGCTTAACAACTACAATGAGATCATTAAAGATACATTATCCAATTACATAGTTACATCAAAATGATCATATAAAAAGTAAAATGATTGAACGATTGATAAAATCAAGAAACCTTAGCATGTAGCCATCTGTGTGACCTGATCTACAAAACCATCAGTCATCATCCATCTACTATTTGAGATGGGAGTGTGGCCCAAGTGCTTTTGCCATGCCAACCATGGAGTGTTTTACTCCCTCCAGGTTCTTCCTGACATGAAGAACACCCTGACCCTAGCACAAGAAGCCTAGGAACTTGGAACAAGAGGATCAGATGGATCTAATTTAGCCGTGAAACATACTATGTCTAAGTAGCCTAATCATGGGATATGGAAAGAAATATGTAAAAAATACCATATCTACAATGAAATAACAACATATCTACACATATGCAATAAAATAAAATGGCTAGGCCAACCATTTTTACAGATAGATTTTGTTGAAGGAAGAATCAAAACATGATGTATCCATGCTAACAGAATTGACATATAAGAAGAAACAAAACACATTGTATCATTCATATCCCTCCCAAATTGTCACATTACGCCCAACCAGAAGGAAATTTAAGAGAAATACCTAGGACAACAATCACATTTAATAAGAATAACAATATAACTAAGAAAATGCACTCATCTACATCCAATATAATAGTATAATTCAAGAATGCATGAGCATCTATATTCAACATAATAGTATAATTCAAGAATGTACTCATCTATATTCAAGTACATCAATGTAATTCAATGGTAACTTAAAAATGAACAACTTTTATGATGAACCACTTGATCTTACTTGGTTTCCATGAGGAAATTTATTTAAATCTTTGTGGTCAAGAATCTCTTGATTCAAGAAATATGATCATTACTAAACAGGTAAATAAAGGTAGTGTATACCTTGCTCATACTAAATTATGATGCATTCTATTTAGGATAATCAATTAATAATGCATCTACTCAATGTCACATCTCTGTTTGTATTAACAAGTAAAAAAAATCATCAAGACCATGTGCATTTGATTAAATCTGATATTCTTTATAAATAAGGATAGAATTTTTTCACATTCATTAGATCCCTCATGCCAAATTGAAGATAAGATAACTGGTGTAAACAGTAGCATCCTTTAATCAGGATCCATTCAATTGTGTTCATAGAAGGACATATAATACACAATTTGGGCCTTTATTTACCAGGAGAACAAGTTAAATTATGAAGTATAATTTCTTCCCTTACTGTAATTGTTAGCACTACTTTTACTAAATTTTACAAGTCCTTAACCACATCTATTGGATAAGAATGTGAATACAGTGAAATTAGCACTCGAAAACTTCTTTCTATCTACGGCTATTTCCCACTATAGGCATTGAAACTAAAGTCATAATGTTCAAGTTTAATTCATAGTTTCAGTTTGGTAACTGCAACCTCAGATTCATGTATATAGATATCATAATTGATAATGGAGATAGAAATTTTTTTCAGAAACACCCCCTTACAATCAAGAGGCGAGGCAACATCTTGGAATAAATTGTCAATCAAAAAACTGGTTTGGGTTAACTTGGATGATCATACAACTCTTATAATAATGATGGATCTGTTATCTTTTGTTGATGATGTGTATTCAAACCAGTGTCTCCGCTTCAGAGGAAGACTTAGTTCTTCTCAATATTAAGAGTCGTTCATCTATAATATTTCATCTATCTCCTAAAATTTGATGATGAACATTTCAGTCACATCAATTGGGCTCTTTAATCGTTACATTTCAAGGTTTAGAGAAAACAAATGCATACTGAATTGCATATGTCACCTAGACATTTTTCATACATTTCTTTTAATATCATCCATTAAACAAGAATGGGGAATACATATGAAAGCCCTCAGATGCCAACCTATGGGAAGAAGTTTTACCATTGTTAAGGCTCATCTATGAACCATGATGCATGTGTCAGCATGCTTGAACATGAACTGGAATTACATCACCAATGTTCCATGATTGGACATAGAATCAAGAGACAACTCAAATTCAGAGCAGATATGGGTTTACAAAAAGAATGGACACAAGGCATGCCTAAGCCCCCCACAATTTAAGAAACAACGGTATTCACAAGATTATTTGGATTCCCTCCCAATGCAACTAATCAATAGGCATCCATATTTAAAGAAAGGGAAAAAGAATATGACACAATAAATAGATATTCAATAAGAAAAAGGTCAGCGGTGGCACAAATGGAAAGCTGATCATACTTCCACATTAATTTCTAGCACTAGAGGATTACACTTTGTAGGAACCTGATCACAATTCACAATTGATAATGTAATCAATTAGAAAAAAAAAGAACAATCTCGCGGACTAAAATCTTAGTGTATTTCTAATCTCTACCAATGGTTTCTAAATAAACTGGAACTGACTCGTATTCAACATATTCAACAGTTAAGTCTTGAATAATTGGAATAAACTATTTCCATAATCATTTCAAAGTGATTTGGAGTCTTAAAGAACTCAATCAATATTGACTTTGTTTAGAAAAAGAATTAGATGAAGAGCACCTGCTTCAATGTCTTCAGATGTATTGTGGCTAAATTTTATTCCCAATCTTCTTCCCATCTTTTTCCCAATCTACTTCCCATCTTTTCCCATTTCTTACCAATTCCAGCTTACAGTTCTTTTCCCTACTTTGATTGAGTTTTCTCTTTTCTCCCTCAAATCAATAGAAATTATTTTCTTTGGTTCAACCAATCCCTTTTTTCTTCTTTCCATGAAGCCCCCATTCTCATAGTAGTTGAAAACCCCTTTCTTCTATTCTCCCACTCTTCGAACCGCCTGCAACTTTTCTCCCAGCCGTGCCCCCACTCTTCTCTTTCCTTCCTAACGGTTTTAGTATTCCTCTCCATAAAAGTGTAACTATGTAATCTTATATTTTTCCATTCTTCTTCGATCATTAGAATAATAACTCCTACCTTAACTACCCATTTTCCTTAACAAAAGGGTAAGGCTATCATTTTAATTAGTGAATCTACGTGTCACTAAATTTTCCACTTAATTTGGGTTGAGGAAAGAAATATTTTAAAATTTTCTTGTTCTATGCAATTAGATAGAGAGAAACCCTTCCTTCCCTTACTATTGAATGTACATTCTTTTGATTGTCTTTGTATCCTAGTCGAAGATGGTTAAACTTGTTGGTAAACAGATTTGTCACTAAAGAAATTTGCCCAACGGAGTGTATGTGGCAAATCGTTCACAACAGTTGGATAGGCCCTTGATATCCGGCCTTCCTCTGTGTTTAGAGGGGCAGCTCCCTCGTAAGATGAAATTTTAGAGTTTTCAAAAAGGATAAGAAGAACTTAGAAAATGAGAAGGAAAACTATTGACAACAAATGCACCACACGCCTCCAACGTTTTCATTAAAAAAATGATGTAAACTATTAATGAGAGCTATCAAGGACCACGCTTGAAAACTTTCACCAACACAATACTAATTCAACCATTCGCAAATACTCACATCATACCATGAAAGTAATCATAGATGAATCAACACTTTAACAATTCAGATTCCTTGGAGAGAGAATGCTAAATGTACTTCCTTTTATTTCTTGCACCAAGAAAGAAAGAAATAACTGATTACACAAAAACAACAATTGTACACACTTTCCAAAAATTGCTTTATGATCAGAGCATCAGTGTTCCCTGTATCCAAGTCCAAAAAGTCCCTTATTACATTGATCTTCAAAAATTTATAGCCAATCTAGAATAACTAACTTTTCGGGTTCGTAACTACCCAAAAAGTTAGAGTTTGGACTACTTGAAGACGATTCATAACCAACTCTAACCCTTGAAGCTTAACTACGGTTAGAAAAATGAAAACTAGAGTTAATTCTAAAGTTGACCTTTTTACAAATTACATCAATAAAATTCTAAGACAACTTTAGACAGAAAAACTTCTAACTTTTAATTCTTTGAACTCGTTCCTTGATCTGTAGGTGCTACCAGCAACTGAGTCAAGTTTGCCTTGTACGCTCTGAATGATTTGATGACTTGAGCCAAAGTTTTGTTCTTAATGACGATTAAACTCTGCATCTTCAGCTTACACAACTCATGTCTCTTTCTAATTTCATCCAATTCTGTGACACAACCTGACAAGTTTTGAGTATAGGAGTTCAATGCTACTGAGAGACTGCTCAATTTCATCATAGCGCTAGCATCTGAACTTTGTTTATTGCCAAGTTCAGTGTTGATTTTTGTTTCTATGCATTTCAAGATGGAAGATATGTCTGGATTTTGAGTATGTTCATTAATAGGAATACCCTCTACGATCATTGGTATTTCTTCCAAGGCCCTCTTTTTCAGTAACTTGCAAGAGTTTAAGAATTGTTCTCCTTCACTCAATTTTTCATTCATACTATCATTCTTCCATCGGATGTTTTCCAGCCATATGTCAATTTTCTCTTCTTCTCTAGTGCTGATTAACTTTAGTGACCTGACTATATTGTTGTCCATGCTTTTAATCTCTACTAAATTGGCATCAATTTCTCTCCAGAATGTTTGTTGTTCCTTGAGAGTTGCCAGTTCTTTTTGAATGCTTTGTTGTATATGATCCGCTTTGGTAAATGTACCTTGAACATCTTGAAATAAGCTTGATGCCTGCTCTTTCATACTTTGTACCCATGCTTTCACCATTTTACCATATATTTGGCATTATCCTATGTTTTGAATGGTTCCTTCATCAAACATCTTCTTTGGATCTTCTGTACTTTCTATGGATGAACTAGGATCTGCAAAGGAGTCACCAATCATCGATTTGATGCATGAAGAAAGAGTTCAGACTTGACACTTGAGTTGATTCTTAACTTGCTTATCTCTCATTGATTGTTCTACTAGGACAGCAGCTGACACTTGAAAATTGTGTTCTTTCCCTTCACGAGTAGTCCAGCCTAGATCCACTTTAGTGATGCTAAAATCATATTCATTTGCCTCATTTATATCCTTCTCTGTGACTCGTTGTGCAATTTCAATAGATAAATTACCTGAAGTAGGGTTCACTGTTAGTCTGGAATCCATTTTAGTCTTCTTTATCTTTGTACTTCTGTGCATCAAGTCAGCTACAACATCTAGATTGGGTGCCTCCAACTGAATCATCCTTTTCTTCTTTCTCTCTAAACTTTCTTGTAACCAAGATGTTGAAATACTAGCGGATGAGCCAATTACTGAAAGAACCTGTAAGATTGTAGATGATAAGTTCAAGTTATGCACATTTTCTACATCTGGCTCCTCTTGGATTGCTTCTATGCTTTCAGGAGACAATGAGCGTGAAGGAGATGCTATGGATTGAATCATCTCATCTACAAATGAGGGTAAAGCATTCATCTCAGGAGCTTCATCAATCATTTGTTGAATCGGCTTTAAGGTCTTCTCCTTGGGTTTTGATCTCTTCTTCCTGGTGATCACATTGAGTTCACATGCTAAAACTAGGTTAACTCATTTATGTGGATCTTCACCATCATCTCCCCCTTGTGTGCTATGCAAAGAGCCTGAGGATGTAGGAATAGCAGATGGAATGGCTGAAACTGATGTTCCTTCTTGAGAAGTATTATTATTATTTACATTACTTCTTCCTGTTGACTTAGTGGTAGTAGTGGCTTCTTTGACTTTATTCTTTAACCAAGTCTTAGTTCGTTGAATCACAAAGGAAGTCCTTTCTTTGAGGTCTTTTAGTTCTGGCAGTGACCAATCGATATATGGCAATTCTAGTAATTGTATTCGCTCAAAGAAGTACGGATCAATCAAGTCTGACCCGTCCTCCGTTATGCCTGTCACATCCCATCCCATTTTGTAATCAATGATTTGTTGTATTGTAAATCTCATCCAGTCCCTTTTTCTAACTTCGAAATCATTCTCACAATTTTCCCAAAAATCTTTCAATGTGGGAAAATGAACATAGCCAGGTCCAAGTGCCAAGTTATTTTTAACATACCCGCTACCATCAAATGGAAAGCGACTGTAGAAAGACTGTAGAGTTATGTTCACCATGGATCTCTCAATATTTTGAGCATCCGAAGAAGACAAACAATTGTAATGTCCAATGCCAATTGGGAAAGGGATTGATCTTTTGTTCCTGCACTTTTTGTTTACTTGACCAATTTTCCTGCAGACTTCTGAAAGTACCAACCTGTCATCTACAAAGCGATGCAACATGAGAGGGCAATCTTGAAAACCTCCGATGTAGATGTAAGTGAATGGAGGATATTGTATGAAGAAGCTACCATAAGTACTAATGAGACTGGCTGCTTCAGGAGAAATTTGAAGTCCTATGTCTCCTTGTAGTTCCCTAGAAATGAGCATAGAAAAAGCATCGTTCACCCTGCGGAAGTGTGTATTGCTTTGTTTCAATTGCAACTGGGGGTAATAGTTATAAATTTGAGTAGTTAAGCTATACTCCCCATAAGGATTTAGACCGGGCCATGACTTCATACTTGCAATTGCGTACATTAGATATGAGGACATGTAAAATCCTTGATTTGCATTGAATCCTGTCAACTGGTAATTGAGAGCATCGCTAATCATTTCTCCCCAGTCTATAAATTGTTTCCCAGTGGTGATGGTATTAATATACAAAAACATCTAATCATGAAAATCTTCAGCTGCCTGATTTTCCACCACTCTATTGAGAAGAACTATCATATCAGAAATATCTTCATTGAAGATATTCCTGCGTAACATTCTTGGCAACTGCAATTGTCCTCACCTGGGTTGATCGAGCCAACTTTTAGCAATAACATTGAGGCATGTTTTCTTATTCTGATGGAAATAACCTTGGGCACCTTCTTTAGAAATTTTTGTAAACTCTTCTCTTACTGGTAATCTGAAAGTGATGGATATAGATATTGGGTCCAACCTTGCTACGACATTACCTCCTGTAGTCTTGATGTCCCTCGAATTCTGATCATATGCCTTGATACATTCTAAAACCAATTCCACACATTGAACTGCGAGCAGATGCCCTCCTGCATGGGCCAGGCCACTTTCCAGCGTTCAACGTGCCAGGGGTGATTTATCTTCTTTGCTCATCATCTTCCAGAAGTCTGCAATTTCTAAATGCCCCATCTTTGTGTCACATATTTTGGGGAGCATGCTTTTTAGTATCACAGGAGGTTCCTTGCCCTAAAAATTATACCTCATATTGTCACCTGTCAACTGTCAAGGGCTATCCTAGCAGTAGCACGGAGTTAATAGCCACTTTTCTTTATTCAAATTTGATGTTAAATCTTCTTCAATTATAAATTTCACCAAAATCTTTACTTCTCTTTGAAGAATCCAGCTCTCATGTGCGACAAAAGCATTCCATTGAACAATTCACCTCTTTGAGAGCTTGCTTTGTGACTGTTCTATGTATTCTTGTGCGGCAGTTTAGAAGTGCTTTATTGGCATTCGAGGTTGCTCATTTTGTCAAACGGATAGTAGGCACGTTTTAAAAATATGTGCTTCTTCTTGATGGCGGGATTGCCTGCTTTTCCTCGGTCTTCAAATTACCTTCAAATGTCAATGGTCACATGCTTGTCTATGTCCATGCACCTCTGCCCATATTTCTTTTCATACGCTGTGCTTATTCTAATCAATTGATGATATTTCGATTGGACTACATGAGCACACTAGCTTTGAATGTATTCACTCCATTGTTTTGCCAACTGTTTGAACTAATTAGTGACATGAAGTTCTTCCTATGGATACTGTGGGTGAGAAAAGTCGGGGGTTACCTGAGTGCTGGAGATGAAGAATTCTGTCAAACGTTTCAGTTACACTCTAAAGCGCATTCCATCAAATAAGTTGCACCCACTGCCTTGTGTTTCCATATGTGATTCTAGACTCAGTATTCAAATGCATTGTCAGTCTTTCAACTCCAAATGTGGCTTAGGAGTAGAATAACACCATTGCTATGCCGTGATAGGTCTGGAATACCATTGTTTTGACAGTATCGGGTGCCTTGGAGCGTCTTCCTATGATTTTTGTTTAATAATGCTCATGCTTTGTTGGGGGCGGCTTTTCTAAATGGATCATAATTCTTGATCTGCACATTCATTTTTGTGCACAGTCTTCCCACGCTTAATGCTGCTCATGGCACCACAACCTGGAGACAACGCATTTTGTCAAACAATTCTCGTGCCTTGGTTATGGTCGCTTCAATCATCACCTTCTACGTCTGCATCACTTCTTTCTAAGTGCTCGATACTAGCCTGAGGATGTTGCAAGACGTGGCACATCACACCTCAGGTTTTTCGTCTCAACTTCATGCATTTCAATCCAATTTTTCTGATGTCATAGGTAAGAGTGTTGTGTTTTTGTCGCAGCCAAGCTTTTAATCAAACCTGTTTGCGTATCATCATTATGAAGACCATGTTGTATCTCTGCAGCAAGGGAACCAACAAGATGGCAATGTTAGTTTTAAAATCCGCACACATACTCTGGTAACTCACGAGATGACTTTGATGTGAATTATTTTCTGTCATTCAAGAAGCCACCACCTTCCATTGCTAATGAATATCAATAATTTCACTCCATTGACGATTGCATCCTCATCCTCTTTGTATAGACATTATAACTGCCATTTTATTTTCTGGGAAATACAGGAGTTGGGTTCTTGCAATTTTAGGGCTTCTTCAAACTGGCCTCCAATGAAACAACACACCAAAATTATTCCAAACATCTATGAACTTCATCTCCAACCGGCAGTTACCTTCAAGTTGAAGTTTAGGTTAGGAGGTTTGGGTTAGAATTAGGTTAAAAAGTTGGAGTACAGGGAGAGAGAGTATGGCGAGTACGTGGAGAGAGAAAAAGTGAAACTCAAACTTAAAACTTTAACCCGAACTTCCTCTAAAGGTTTTAGTATGTGGAGAGAGAAAAATGGGAAGAGAGAGAGTAAAAACTCAAACTTAAAACCTTAACCCGTACTTCTCTCTAAAAGCTTTAGTACATGGAGAGAGAAAAGTATGGGAAGAGAGGAAGTTCAAATTTTCTTGAGTATTTTCTCTTTTCAATTAATTAATATAATCAAACTCTCTGTAAAATGTTGGGAAAACAAAACTACACATGATAGACCTATATGTCAAACTCCCATGGTAAACCAAAATTTTCTCTGAATTATGAGTTGTGAAACTTTGAAGGAGTAATCACTCAAATCTAATGAGTAATCCCAATTAGTTTAAAACAGTTGGCAAAAAAAATAGGGACCAAAACTTGGAAACACGTTTTTTAAATGAATATAAAAATAAAATATGTTCATAGATTGGAAAAATTACTAGATATTGTAAAACCTTGGCCAAATCCATTAGAAATATTACATATCAAGTCAACTCACAATTTATCTATGAACAAATGTAATGATATATTTCCTCGATAAAACCATCCTTTGATGTTGTGCGATGACACTGGATTTACACATTCCACTGACAAATTGAATGTCTTTGAGAAAAGGTTTCAATATACATGAGACATAAATTAAATTTTCTTAACTTTGAAGGATTAATCACTCAAATCTAATGAGTAATCCCAATTAGTTTAAAACAATTGGCAAAAAAAAATAGGGACCAAAACTTGGAAACACTTTTTTAAATGAATATAAAAATAAAATATGTTCATAGATTGGAAAAGTTAATAGATATTGTAAAACCTTGGCCAAATCCATTAGAAATATTACATATCAAGTCAACTCACAATTTATCTATGAACAAATGTAATGATATATTTCCTCGATAAAACCATCCTTTGATGTTGTGCGATGACACTGGATTTACACATTCCACTGACAAATTGAATGTCATTGACAAAAGGTTTCAATATACATGAGACATAAATTAAATTTTCTTGCTAACTCATTTGAGGCAATTGAAGAGTAAAACATTAGCAATTTTACATCAACTAGTCAGAAAATGCAACAAAAATTCTAAATCGGAGACAATCCAACATTAAACTTTAAAAAAGAATATATATTACATGTATCTACCACTCATTTGAGAGGACATTCAAAAATCAGCTTCTGTGAGATCTTCCTTTTTCTTAGCTATGGTTTTGATTAAAAACTATTTTCAGTTGCTTTTCCACCTACACAAATCCACTAATCACCTGAAATTCGTCCAAATGCTTTGTGAAAGGTAAAGATATTGGATTACTTTTAAATCAAAGGGACTGGATGGTCATTACAATTGGATTCCAAAAGTTTATTTTCCTGAAGTTTACATTTTCAAAAGTCTAGATGTTGTTTTAAGGAATTAAAATTAATATGCTTCAAAAAATCCTGCAAAATATAATACTTGTACATACTACTTGAATAGAAGACTACTTGTAATCTATTAAGTTATTTCAACTTTGGTTTAGATTAAAGCACAAAAACGAAATTTTAAAAAAAAATCAAATGATAAACTATGACTTATGTCTCCAGGTACTACAGAGTGCCCTCTTGTACCCAAACAACCTAACAGGTATGATCCAATTTTAAATCCTTCATTGTATCAAGCATAGGTATGATCAAGGTATATATTGGGCCTCTCCATTCCAAACATGGTGATTATGAAGACAATAAAGATTTTATTTTGGGCTCCAAAAATTCGTTCAAAACCAGGCATACTACATCCAATTGCTATCCTTTTGGAAGAAATGCCTATGTTTAGTTCACATGGATAATTAAAATGTATTTTTTTTAACCTTTCTAATACCCACTCCCCATAACTTTCTTTCATTACTTCCAAATATGCTGGCGGACATGGAGTAAACTCATTCCACTATATACACTCCCTGACATTAATGAAACTGATAATTTTCCAGCATCCAACACCTGATAGTTTTTAGGCCTGTGATAAATTTCAGGCCGTTGTGTACCACAATAAATAAGTCAATCTACTGAATTGTTTATTTGAATTACAAGTTTACCTTATTAACTAATGTTGAATAACTAAACTTCACTAAACTACTTAACCTACTCGAAATCTATTTTTTTCTAAATTACCATAGCCAAATAACAAAATTAATTTATTCATTTTATGAGTTCCTCAACTACTATTAAAATTAAATTAAATATTTTAAATAGATATAATAACTATTATACTATCTATAATAATACCATTATAATACCATCCTCCACACAAGCATTCATCACAATCTTTGAAGGCTCTTCTAAAAAGGGTTCTCACAAAATGACAGGCCCGAATGAGGGCGAGCAAGTTACACCTCTCATTGATCTTTCTCTTCTGGGTAATGGAGATATTGATTCAGAGAGTTTGTGTATTGAAGTGAGAAAAGCTTGTGAAGAATGGGGGTGCTTTGTAGTTGTGAATCATGGAGTGAAGGAGGAGATAATTCATGAGATGGAATCAGCTACTAGAGATTGCTTTGCAGTCCCCAAGGAAAGCAAACAAAAAAATATTTTTCCAAGAACAGACTTCGGTTACATACCTGATGTGCCTGCATTGCCATTTTATGAGAGCCTTGGTGTGCTTGGTGCCCTAGATCCTGTTGCCATTCACAAGTTTTCAAATCAACTGTGGCCTCAAGGAAATCCACAAATCTGGCAATTCACTAATATCATTTATCTTTAAAAAAAAAAAATTAGGTCTAAGTTAGGTAAATTTAGATAGATAGATAGACTGATAGATCGATCTAGTAATTCACTAATATTATTTATCTTTTTTTTCTTAAGTCAGGTTTAAGTTAGGTAAATCTAGATAGATAGATAGATAGATAGATTGATCAATCTTGTAGTTCACTAATACCATTTATCTTTGTTTAAAGGAAGATATAAGTCAGGTAAATCTAAATGAATAAACTAATAATATAATGAGACAGATAGATAGACTGATTTTTCTATTATGTAGATCTAGTTTCACAAATTACTATGACATACCACCAAATAAAACTGGAGGTGTCTCACCGCATGCTGATCATGATTTTATAACAATAACTTATCAAGATAAGAATGGTGGGCTTGAGGTTCAAAAAAAGTATGGAAAGTGGGCAAAAGGCAAAACTGAAGGTGATGCCAAACTCTTTAATAATTTTGATGGGCGATTGCATGAAGGCATGGAGCAATGGGAGGATATGGAACTGCATACACGGAGTGATAATGGGGAAATGTGAGACACCAAGAGTATCACTTCCATATTTTTAATCCTTTTCAGATGAGAGTGATATACATGCACCTCCAGAATTGATTGATGAAAATGCATAGATGTCATACAAGAAGATGCAGGAGTCTCAAACTTTGCAAAATGATACAGAATCATCCTGCATTGACATGTTTGCTCTCTAAATCAAATAAACAAAACTAAATCTAAATGCTTATTATCCTTTTATCTACTTGTCCCTAGGTCAATACTATTGCATTCACTTGTGCAAACTAGTGAATTTATGTTTTTGAATTTTCTACAATAAAAAGTTATTATTAATCCCTGCCTTCTAAAGACAGGAATTAAAGTTTTCGATGTTCTATTTCATATTAATCTCTATTTTGATATTTGTGCATGCTCTTCCATTTCACATATAATCTATGGTTGTCTCAAAATATTTTATTAAACAGAATTATTTCATTTTTATTACTATTTTTTCATTAAACATTTTCATTTTTCATTTTTCGGGGCAGTCTAATAATTTTCTGGCATAGGAAATTTGAACAAAAATAAGGTTGGACAGATGGAGTAGGCCAATTCACATGTCTGTTTCCAAATATTTTTATGTGGTGTTGTGCATGTGCTTCACTTGCCCCTCTATACTTTGTACAATATCTTTGGATATGCAGCATTTTATAATAAGCACTTACCATTAGATATAATCGATTATGGTTAAGTAGATATGCAAATATGAGAGAATTTTTGTTTTTCCAAATGAATGATAACCAGCAGAAAAGGTTGGTCAAAGCTCACTACAAGTTCCCCAAATCAGCTGCTAAAATGTCTTCTTCCGTCTGTGAAAGTGTTGGTCATTTTTAAATATCTTTGTTTCAAAGGTCTTGTAATTTTTTTCTAACAATAGAATGCCTCCTGTTTAAAAGAGTTACTCTAACATCTTTGATATGAGAACTGACATCGTTGCAATAGAATTTAAAGAAAGCGCTCATGATTTTGTAATTTTTGTAAGTGGCAGAGTTGCTGGTGTGTGTTCATGAAATTATTAACAATTTCAATTTTCTACAATGTAATTTCAATCCATTTCTGAATAAGGATAGTTTCTCATTTATTACTACAAATCTAAGTAGATGGGCAGGTTGCATCTAGAAGATAAATAATTTTCCATGATTGTTAAAAATGGCATCAATATCTCCTGACAACAAATTCTTTAAAGTTGATAAGAAATTCTTTAAAGTTGATAACCCAATTGATTATTGTTTTTTGTGCCACAAGGATGTGGTGGGAATCAGCCTGCACGAGTAAACTTTCTAATATTGTAAAATTTGAAAAATCCTTTACATTTTTTAGTTTTGAAACAAATTGCATACATTATGCTATTTTTTTGTCCATTAATATTGAACACGTGGTGAGAACCACTATTGTCTATAAGGTTATGTATTAGGGGTTGCGTGTGTTAGGTAGTTTCCATTCATTTAGTTAGTCTTTTGCAAATTCTTGGAGGGGAAGCCCTGAGGCCAAAAAAACCTTCTTTGGTGAGTGACTAAGATTTTTGACCTCAAAAAAATCCCACTAAACTTGATTTTTGACCTCAAAATCTTGGCCTCGTCGTTGATTATCAACCTTTCTTTTTGTTGTCTTTTCTTTTTTCTGCCATAAAATTCGGCACAATGCGTAGTATTCATTGGTGTGAGAAATATAAATTGAAAATTTCAACTCACAAACTCACAACCCTAACCCTAAAAACTTTTCTCGGCACTTAAAAGTTGCTCAGCACATGAAGGTGCCGAGTGCCAATTTTACTCGGCACTTGCCGAGTGGCAAGTTGCTCGACACTTGAAGAAAAGTGCTCGGTACAGGAGGGTGTCGAGTGCCAGATTTACTCAGCACTTGCTTGCCACAAAGAGGAGCTCGGCACTTGCACAGAAAATGCTCGGCACCAATGGATGCCGAGTGAACTCGGCTCCAACTGAGAAAGAAGATGCCGAGTGTTTTGTTTCAAACTTAAGAAATATAACTTAGGAAATATTTCAACGTGAATGCTTTCACCATTAAAACCAGAAAGCCAAAACTTTAACCTTTCAACCAAACTTGTCAAATGCAATAAATAGAAGATGAAGAACAATAGATTAAGTATGCTGCTTGCTTTCTATTCAACTGAGATTTAAACTATTACAAAATTTGGAAGCATTCGGCTTCAACCAGAAAAAACCCTAAAATAACCCTAAACTGATAATACTTCAAACTTCAATAAACTTCTAAACCTGCAACTCTAATGGCTGCATACAAGGGTGCCTGGAGCAATCACTGCTTCAACGAGACAAATCCAAACAACAAACTTACAGAGTGAACAAGGAACTGCGTGCAACTGCAGGCACAAACTTCCTTCCTTCTTCCTCCTCTGCTTAGCTCTTCAACTTTTTCTTTGATCTACTTGATCTGCACTTTAAAATGAATGTAGAAAAATATTCTTTTTGTCACATTTCATTCTTTTCCCTCTCAACGTTCAAATTCAAAATCTCACCTACCAAAATGAATGCCTGCCGTTCATGGATGCCTGTGGTGACCTGACAAGGTAGATGGGCATGGGGCTCGAGGACAACTTGTAGGCATTGACGTTTAATTTTCAACACTCCCCCTTTGTCCTGAGCCAAACAAACAAGGATCACAGCTGATTCAAATCAACTACACCAAGACACTCTAGTAGGTGTACAAAAGATCCAATGCCTAATGGCTTTGTGAAAATGTCTGCTAGCTACTGCTCAGACTTGCAAAAATTTATTTTGATATCCCCATTCTCCACCAACTCTCTAATGAAGTGATATATGATTTCTACGTGTTTGCTTCTCCCATGAAAGACTGGATTCTTAGACAATGCAATTAATGAGATGTTGTCACAATAAATTGTGATTCCATTCTCTTACCCTTCATTCAAATCTATCAAGATCCTCCTTAGCCAAATTGCTTGACATGCTACTACATTTGCTGCAATGTATTTAGCCTCTGCTGTAGATTGAGCAACAATAGGTTGCTTCTTGGATGCCCATGAAATTGCACCCGATCTCATATGAAACATGTATCCGGAAGTGCTCTTCTTATCATCTAAACTTCCACCCCAATCACTATCATTATAGCCAACCAACCTGAAATCATTTGATGCAGTATACAAAATTCCAAATCCCTTGGTACCTTTCACATACCTTAGGATCCTCTTTCCCACTTGCCAATGGGAATCCTTTGGTGTTTCCATAAATCTAAAAATTAGACTTACTGCATGCATTAGGTCTGGCCGAGTTGCAATCAAATACATCAGACTTCAAACCATACTCTTGTATAGTGTTGGATCCACTCTCTTGCTAGAGTCTTCCTTGCTCAACTTTAGACCTATTGCTATTGGTGTGGGGGCTACCTTACTGTTCTACGTTTTAAATCTCTCCAAGATTTGCCCTACATATTTTTCTTGAGAGATGAAGATGCCATCATGCATTTGTTTTACTTCTATGCCTAGAAAGTATTTCAAGAGACCTAGGTCTGTCATTCCAAATTCAGTTTTCATGACCTCTTGGAACTCACCAATTAGAGTCTTGTCATTACCAGTAAAAATTAAATCATCTACATACAAGACAACAATCAACACATTACCCTTTGTTGCCTTGATGTAGAGAGTAGGCTCACCATTGCTTTTGCTAAAGCCATTGCTCATCAAATATGAGTCAATCCTACTGTACCATGCCCTTGGAACTTGCTTGAGCCCATAAAGAGCTCTCTTCAATCTATATACTTTGTTCTCTTCACCTGCAGCTTCATAACCAGGTGGCTGCTCCACATACACTTCTTCTTTCAATACACCATTTAGGAAGGCGAACTTCACATCCATTTGAAATACCTTCCACTTGTGCTAGGCTGCAATTGCTATGACAGCATGCACGATTTCCATTCTTGTAACAGGGGCATATGTCTCATCATAGTCTCTTCCATACTGCTGTTTGTAGCCCTTGACTACCAGCCTTGCCTTATGCCTATCAATCTTGCCTTCAGCATTGCATTTGGTCTTATAGACCCATTTCACTCCAATCACTTGCTTCTTTGGAGGCAATTCAGTTAGCTCCCATGTCTCATTCCTTTCTATGGTATCTATTTCCTCATCTATGGCATTACACCATTTCTTCTCTTTAATAGATTCCTCAAAATATATTGGATCACTATGAGAAAATAATGCAAAATTAACATCTCATCATAATCTTCATACCTTTCATCTTGGTATATCTCCCTAAGACTCTTGGTCTTTCTTGGTAATAGGGAGGAGAGTGTGGAATTAGAATCTTCATTGTTGTTGCTTTGCCGACTAGCTCGATCTTCACTGGTACTTGGCACTGACACTCAGTCATGCCTAGAGGAGCTCAGCAATGTCTGAACCTGCTTGTCTTTTCTTCTATTTGCTCCTTCTTCTTGCTATTCATCAACATCTTCTTCACTCATAATTGGCACTTTACTTGAAGTGCTTGGTGACTCATCAGTTTGTCCATACCAAGATTGATTTTCAAGAAATTCCACATCTCTTGAAAGCATCATCTTGTTGTTCAATGGGTCATACAATCTATATGCCTTTGATTCTGGGCTGTACCTTGTGAAAATGCATTTCACACCTTTGTCATCAAATTTCTGCCTTTTCTCTTTAGGCACATGTGCATATGCTACACATCCAAGCACCCTTAAGTGTTCAACTATCCATCTTATATGTGACCAAGCTTCCATTGGAATTCTGTCATAGACTACCTTTGTAGGACACCTATTAATTAGGTAAACTACTATTGCCACAGCCTCTCCCCAAAATTCCGTTGGGAGACCTTTCTCTTTCATCATGCTCCTTGTCGTTTCAACAATGGTCCTGTTCTTTCTTTCAGCCACTCCATTCTGCTGTTGTGTATAGCTGGCTATGAGCTCTTTCTTTATGCCATGTTTCCTGCAAAAATTTACAAAAGAATTGGAGTTATACTCCCCTCCTCTATCTGATCTTAGGACCTTGATATAGTGTCCACATTCTCTTTCAGCCTGGGCTTTAAATTCTACAAATTTATTAAATGCTTTAGATTTATTCTTTAAGAAATACACTCATGTCCTACGACTGAAATCATTAATGAATGTCATGAAATAAGTACTCCCTCCAATGGAAGTAACTTGCATAGGACTGACTAGGTCAGTATGCACTAACTCTAATGGATATCTAGCCCTCCTAGAATTTCCAGAATTAAAGAGAAGCCTATGTTGCTTACCCAAAATACAAGCCTCACACTTGTCACATGAATTTTTTATTCGTGGCAAACCTTCTACCATTCTTTTATTTGACAATAAATTTAAACCAGCATAACCAAGATGACCATACCTAAGGTGCCATAGCCATGAGGGGTCTTCAATCACACTCCTTAGAGCTGATTGTGTGTGAGGTGCAACACAAACTTGAGATGAGAAACATGTCTCTATCCTCAAGGGAAACATTCTGTTCTTTGTCATTTGAACTACTACAAGTAAGTTCTTACTCCCATCCTTTTCATGAATGACACACGAGTCATTCTCCATCAGCACTTTGTATCCATTTTGAATGAGCTGACCAATGCTCATCAAATTGTGCTTCATACCAGGGGCAAAATATACATTTTGTATTTCCCTTTTCTCACCTTTCTTGGTGCGAACCATAATAGATCCTTTGCCCACAACTGGTAGGGTTCCATTATTACCCATCTTAATTTCTGATTTGAAACTCTTGTCAATGAATGAAAACAAGGTTTTATTGCCACTCATGTGGTTGCTACATCCACTGTCGAGGTACCAAACTTTAGGGCTTCCTTCTTCACCAACATTACACATGATGAAGGTAGCAGCATTGGGTCCACTTCCCATGTTCACATCAGCTACATTTTCTTGTCCTGACTGATCATTCTGCTTCTTCCAGCATTCATTTGCATAATGCCCATATTTATGATAGTAGTAGCATTCTATATTACTCTTATTTGAGTTGTAGTTTTTCTTACCTCCTCTTGAAGTATTTTGTGAGTTACTTGCTCCATCTACTCTTCCTGAGCTTTCTGCTATAGCATTCATTTTTCCTCCATTACCTCGACCTCTACCTCTGGAGTTCCTGCCTGAGCCATTTCTTCCTCTTCCCCTTCCTCTTGGATTTAACTGAGCCTTGAATGCTTACTCTTGGGTAGAAGAAGATGTGGATCTATTGATCCTATACTCATGGGTTTGAAGAGAACCCATCAACTCATCCATTGTCAAAGTAGTGAGATCTTTTGCCTCTTCTATGGTCATTACCAAATGGTCATATTTATGAGGTAAACTCCTCAATATCTTTTCCACTATCCTCTAAGTTGGTAGTCTTCTCCATTTGACTTCAATTGGTTAATCACATTGGAAATCCTTGAACTGAAGTCTACAACTGATTCATTTTCCTTCATCTAAAGATTCTCAAACTCCCTCCTAATGTTCTGTAGCTTTACAGTACGGACTTTATCAGTCCCCTTGAAGTTTGTCTCAAGGATACCCCATGCTTCCTTTGCATAATTTGCTGCTACAATCTTTGGGAAAATTGTCTCTGTCATTGTTGCTTCAATAAGACTTAATGCCTTTGCATCTTTCCTCCTTGACTCTTTCAAATGAGTCTTCTGTGCATTTGTGAGGGCAACATACTGAGTTGGATCAGTCACATCATCGAATCCATTTACCACAAACTCCCACAAATCATTTGCAACTATTATGATCTTCATCTTCTTTGCAAATGTATCATAATTCTATCCATTAAAAGATGGTGGCTGCTGCCATATCTTTCCTGCATCTCTTGCCATGATAAATATCTCAAGAAAACAAATGCTCTAACTCACTTTGGATGTGGGGCCTCAAAGCTCTGATACCATGTGAGAAATATAAATTAAAAATTTCAACTCACAAACTCACAACCCTAACCCTAAAAACTTTTCTCGGCACTTAAAAGTTGCTCAGCACATGAAGGTGCCAAGTGCCAGTTTTACTCGACACTTGATGGTGCCGAGTGGCAGGTTGCTCGGCACTTGAATAAAAGTGCTCGGTACAGGAGGGTGTCGAGTGCTAGATTTACTTAGCACTTGCTCGGCACAAAGAGGAGCTCGGCATTTGCACAGAAAATGCTCGACACCAATGGATGCCAAGTGAACTTGGCTCCAACTGAGAAAGAAGATGCCAAGTGTTCTGTTTCAAACTTAAGAAATATAACTTAGAAAATATTTCAACATGAATGCTTTCACCATTAAAACCAGAAAGCCAAAGCTTTAACCTTTCAACCAAACTTGTCAAATGCAATGAATAGAAGATGAAGAACAATAGATTAAGTATGCTGCTTGCTTTCTATTCAACTGAGATTTAAACTATTACAAAATTTGGAAGCATTCGGCTTCAACCAGAAAAAATCCTAAAATAACCCTAAACTGATAATACTTCAAAGTTCAATAAACTTCTAAACCTGCAACTCTAATGGCTGCATACAAGGGTGCCTGGAGCAATCACTGCTTCAACAGGACAAATCCAAACACCAAACTTACAGAGTGAACCAGGAACCACGTGCAACTGCAGGCACAAACTTCCTTCCTTCTTCCTTCTCTGCTTAGCTCTGCAACTTTTTCTCTAATCTGCTTGATCTGCACTTAAAAATGAATGTAGAAAAATATTCCTTTTGTCACATTCCATTCTTTTCCCTCTCAACATTCAAATTCAAAATCTCACCTACCAAAATGAATGCATGTCGTTCATGGATACCTGCGGTGACCTGACAGGGTAGATGGGCATGGGTCTCGAGGACAACCTGTAGGCGTTGATGTTTAATTTCCAATAGTTGGGTCCTGGCAAAGAGTGGTAGATATGTTTCGTGTATAGCTCCAATGTTTTTTCAAATTTGTTGTTTGAAAATTCACCAAAAAAGTACAGACTTATGGCAATGGTGATTAAACGTGGCAACTGGTGGGAGTTGTGTGTAGAGAATAGGGCATGTGTCAAATCTCACCCATTGGTAAGATATATGTTTTAGTTTACTGCTTGGACCTTGCCCTTGAGGTATACCCTCCCACAATTTAGCAATCTTGTCTAGCTTAAAAGTCATCCAGTGTTAGGTTTTCATGAAATCCAATCTAGAAATTAGACAAAATCTTCTATGGGGTTATATCACTTTTGCTTCTCTGCAGAAAACTGGTAAGAA